>WBNH01012584.1:0-11983 GCA_013401255.1 Urocolius indicus
TGTCACGTCAAACCATGACACATTGGCAAGACACTTCTAAGACTAGACTGATACATGTTCATTTCCTTTAGCCATGCCATTCTTCACTAGTGAGTGAGGATTTTTGGTCACTAGTAAACTAGTTAAGAGGAATCCCAGAGATCACACATTTGCCCAGTTTCACACTATCATAAACAAGCAGAGGCAAGCTTTCCTAAGAGCATGCTACTCACCTGTTCCAGATCCACATCATCAGCCAGTTTCATATTTTTTGTGTGGATCTGCAGGATCTCCAGGCGCCCGGTGGCATCCGGGATACCAATGTCAACCTCTCTGTCAAAACGACCTGGGGAGTACAAAGCATATATTGAGCTGCTGATTCTGTGAACTAATGAAACTACAGTTGCTGCCTTCCTCTGACAGAGAAGCATGGTGAATCATATATACACACATACAACTTCAGAAAGTGCCAGAGCTTTGAGTTCCTTTGCAGCACCTATCAACACAGTAACAGATCAGTGGAGGAGGAAAGACTTTAGTCATTTAGGGAAAGGAAGACTACTGCATTAACTAGAGTTCAAGATTATATAAACACAGAGGATTTCTACTTTTTCCAAGCCTCATTTACAATAAAATATGCTTCCCCTAACCAACACATCATGAAGCATTTTTTTTTATTCCTATCTTTGTGTCTTTAGCACAGGAGTCCACAAATACTGAGAGATTTAATTTTTCAGAACTTTCATAGCAGTACCCAAGTGGTGAAAAATATGAACTGCCTCAGTATCTGGGGAGGCAGGACACCTATGTATTTTGTTATTTCTACAAGTTCTAACCTAATAACACACAGAAAATGATACCGAAGGCTAGAAGCCTAGAAACTAATTTCAAAGAATTAGCTGCAGACAACTCAGTAGTTTATGTAACACAGAGATGCTTAATATTAATTTCATTTCTGCTCAATCTTTCCAAAGCCCCTGAAACATACCCCATAACAAAGTATCTGATACACACACACACAAAAAAAAGAAAAAGAGCAATCATGGTTACCAAATCGCCTAAGCGCTGGGTCAATGCTGTTGGGTCTGTTGGTGGCTGCCATAACAATCACATGTGCTCTCTGTTTCAGTCCATCCATAAGAGTCAATAGTTGAGACACTATGCGACGTTCCACCTCTCCATGTGTCTATGGATAAAGTAATGATTAGACCAAAAGCTCTAAAACACAGCACAGGAACTAGTACTGCACCAGAGCAGACAGATACAACAGACACAAGCTGTTAAGAAACATCATGAACTTTATCAGATTCCTCTGATACTCAACTTCTGACATATAACTGAATTCAAACATTAAATTAGATACTGCCTTACCTGAAGTCGGATGCAGAGATTCACATCAGCTGCTAACAAAAAAAAAAAAAAAGATGTACTCCTTTACCTTCTATGGGCTTTCTTTACCTTCTCTCTCTTAGGAGCAATGGCATCCAGTTCATCAATGAAAATGATGGCAGGAGCATTCTTCTCTGCTTCTTCAAAGGCTTTCCTTAAGTTGCTCTCAGACTCACCAGCCAGCTTGCTCATGATCTCAGGACCTGAAAAAAAAGTCACTGTGGCACCCAGAAGATAGGTAGCTATCCCCAATGCATGCAACTGAATTTTAGTACAACACTCACATGGGAGTATCTATATGTTAAGCCAAAGCAAATACTATCGACCAAGTTCACTAAATTTGCAGCTGAACAGGCAAGAACACCATGCAGGATCACTTTCTATCATTATTACTCTAAACACACAGTATTTGAGTAATAGCCTTGCCAGTGCCAAGTACAGGGGGACAATCACTTTCTTGGTCCTGCAGGTCACACTATTTCTGAAACAAACCAAGATGCCATTGGCCTTCTTGGCCACCTGGGCACATTGCTGGCTCATATTCAGACAGTTGTCAATTAACAACCCCAGGTCCTTTTCCACCAGACAGCTTTCCAGCCACACATCCCCAAGCCTGTAGTGTTGCACGGGGCTGTCACTACTGCTGACCAGCCACCAACTGGCTTAACTCTTCCCCACCAGTCTCTAGGCCTGGCCATCCAGCCAGTTTTCCACCCAACGCAGAGTGGGTCTGTCTAAGCCATGGGCAGCCAGTTTCTCCAGCAGGATGCTGTGGGACACTGTGTTGAAGGCTTTACTAAAGTCCAGGCAGACCACATCCACAGCCTTTCCCTCATCCACTAAGCAGGTCATCTTGTTGTAGGAAGAGATCAGGTTGGTCAAGCAGGACCTGCCTTTCATAAAGCCATGTTGGCTGGTCCTGAACCCTTGATTGTCCTCTATGTGCCTCAGGATGGCACTCAGGATGATCTGCTCTATAACCTTGTCCAGCACTGTGGTCAGGTTGACAGGTCTGTAGTTCCCAGGATCCTCCTTCCAGACCTTCTTTGTTCACAAACATCAGGTCAGCAAGGCACTTTGCCTTGTTGGCTCTCTCACCAGCTGCATGAGGAAGTTATCTTCCACACACTCCAGGAATCTCCTGGACTGTCTCCTCTCTGCTGTGTTGTATTCCCAGCAGATATCCAGAAAGTTGAAGCCCCCCATGAGAACGAGAGCCAGTGATCTCAAGACTTTTCCCAGCTGCCTAAAGAATGTCTCATCTACCTCCTCATCCTGGATCTGCGGTCTATAGTAGACTCCTACCATGACATCTGTCTTCTTGTCCTTCCCCTTGGTTCTTGCTCATAAACACTTGACTCTATCCTCACCATCATTGACCTCTAAACAGTTGAGACACTCCCTAACACAGAGGGCTACCCCTCCATCTCTCCTCCCTTGCCTGTCCCTTCTGAAGAGTCTGTAGCCATCCAGCACAGCACTCCGGTCGTGTGACTCATCCGACAACGTTTCTGTAATAGCAATGATGTCACACTGCCCTTGATGCACAATGGCTTCCAGTTCTTCCTGTTTAGTTGCCCATGCTGTGTGCATTGGTGTAGATGCACTTCAGATGGGTTATGTAACTTGCAAGGGAAGCAACAAAATTATATGGCGATGAATTATCAGGGCAGGAAAGGAAAAAATTGTAAGATATTGAAGCTGTCATTAGCTTGCATTACACAGGTATACACTTATCTCTGTAAGATCTTAAAAATTAGTTCTACAAAAACCCCCACAAAAAAGAACATACAAACACCAAAAATCAATACCTCAAAATTCCAAAACCTACCTCTTCTCAAAGAATAAAAAAAAATTACAATGTGTAAGCACATCAATCCCAGAAGGAAGGACAGCATTTCCCTGAGATCTCCTACAATTGCTGAATGCTAGTGTAGACTCAGATTTATTGTTTTTATAGATTTTTCCATCATGCTGATGGAAGTGGTAATAAAGAGAAAAAGTATGCTTCTAAGAGATCCAAGAAAAAGAAACCTGATCTGAGTGAAAAGTTGCCAGCTGACTGAAGTGTACCAGCTGTAGAGCCACTGGTGCAGGCAGGAGTGTTTCTTAGCAAGTAACTCACCAGTTCATACCAACTCCATCTACAACACTGCCTGCAGCTCCATGCTTGGGACCACCAGACAGAGAATACATCACTAATTCTGACAAAGCTATTTTTATTATGTCATAGAAGTACAAGTGTCTAAAGAAATACCTGGCTCATTAGCATGCAGTCACACCTTCCACACACTTAAGAGGTATATGACAAGGGCAACATTTGGTTAACACCAGTTCATTTCATAGAATCATAGAATGGTAGGGGTTGGAAGGGACCTTGAAAGCTCATCCAGTCCACCTCCCCTGACAAAGCAGGTCCACCTAGATCATGTTGCACAGGAACACATCCAGACGGGTCTTGAAGACCTCCAAGGAATGAGACTGCCCACCCTCCCTGGGCAGTCTGTTCTAGTGCTCCATCATCCTCACAATAAAATAGTTTTTTTCTTATGTTTAAATGGAACCTTTTGTGTTCCAGCTTCATCCTATTACTGCTTGTCCGGTCACTAGATACAATAGGAAAAAGGGATGTCCAAACCTCCTGACATCCACCATTTAGATATTTTTTAATATTAATAAGATCCCCCCTCAGTCTCCTCTAGACTAAAAAGCCTCAGTTCCCACAGCCTTTCCTCATAAGGAAGATGCTCCAGTCCCCTGATCATCTTGGTGTCCCTGTGCTGGACTCTCTCCAGAAGTTCCCTGTCCCTCTTGAGCTGGGGAGCCCAGAACTAGACACAGGACTCCAGATGAGGCCTCACCAGGGCAGAGCAGATGGGGAGCAGAACCTCCCTCGTCCTGCTGCCCACACTTTTCTTGATGCATCCCAGGATGCCATTGGCTTCTTGGCCACAAGGGCACATTGCTGGCTCATGTTTAGTTTAGTATCAACCAGGACTCTCAGGTCTCTCTCTGCAGAGCTGCTCTTCAGCAGGTCAGTCTCCAGCCTGTACTGGTGCATAGGGTTGTTCCCAGATGCAAGAATATGCACTTGTCCTTGTTGAACCTCATGAGGTTCCTCTCTGCCCAATTTTTAAGCCAGTCAAGATCTCACTGAATGGCAGCACAGCCTTCTGGGGAATCAGCCAGTCATCCCAGTTTGGTACCATCAGGGAACTTGCTGAGGGTACAGTCTGTCCCCTCATCCAGGTTTTTTATGAAGATGGTGAACAAGACTGGCCCCAGAACCGATCCCTGTGGAACTCCACTGGCCACAGGCCTCCAACTCAATTCTGTCATTCAGTCAGCATTTACATCTCATATCTTAAGATACAAAGCAAGTGACTTTCCTACCGCTGTTCACTGCTGTGCTGTACTGTACACTCCTTTGCTTTCAACTTCATGGGTCTAAGTGATTGAAATCAGACAAGCAAATGAGCACTCTAAGTACAAATTCCAGCACTGACT
The DNA here is from genome assembly GCA_013401255.1 of Urocolius indicus. NCBI lineage: Eukaryota > Metazoa > Chordata > Aves > Coliiformes > Coliidae > Urocolius > Urocolius indicus. Next base: position 4,876 of record WBNH01012584.1, read on the forward strand.
GTAAAACGAGACAGAAAAAACAGCAAGGAAAATTCAGAATCTGGTCTTCGCTGGACATAAACCAGTATATATCTCAACTGCCACAGGTGAAGAGTGATGAATAGGAGGTTCTGTCACCTGTAGCTAAGTCCCAAGATACTCAGGACAGTTCCTCTCAATTAGTGTTCCGGGAAACAGAACAGGTCTTGTGCTTTACTTGAGGGGGTGAAAAAACAATCCAGAACAGACCAGCTTCTTTTCCGAATGGAACATGCTGGCAGCAACAGAAACAAGTGTCCTGCACCCATATACATAATCTTACCACTTCACTCCCAGCTCTGTCTTCATCGACATAAATGAACACTCAGACAGACAAGTCCCTGCATTGTAAAGCTGTCTTTCCAACCATCCTGCTACAAACCAATCCAGCTTAAGGGAAGTGCCTCTACAGATGGACCTCCAAGTTTCCCCATAGGCATAGTTCAAAGATGTAAGGAAGGATGTCAGGGAGAAAACGTGGCTCTATAAGCCCTATTAATACCATTAATTACCATAAGAGGGATGAAATGAGCACACAGATCTGGAGCCAAAGCAGCCATAAAACTTACCGTTGATCAGGAAGAAGAAGGCCCCCGTTTCATTCGCCACTGCTCGTGCAATCAGTGTTTTACCAGTGCCAGGTGGACCATACAGCAAGATCCCACGTGGAGGCTGAAGACAAAAGCAAGGGACTTAGGTGGTGAGCTAGTATCTGGATGCCTAAGTAGCTTCACAGTGAAGCTGTAAGTATTTGATAAAGCCAGTCTGAAATTATGATGCAAATTCAAGCAATGTTGGGATGGCAGCTGTTGCAAACAACACCCTTACTACTTTGCATGACAAAACCACCTTGCCAGAAACTGACAGTGCTGATTCAAAGCATCCCTCTACTTTGCAAATTGCCAGTTCTGTGTCCAAAACATGTAAGGAAATATTTTCCTAACATCAGCATTAAAAAAAAAAAATCCAAATCACTTATGTCCCTCCCAATACCTCATAAACCTCTGACATCAAGAGTCATCTACAAGGGCAAGACCTTTACCTATCCACCTGGTACACACAGGGACTTACCTTCACCCCTATGGCCTTGAAGAGTGCAGGGTGTCGGAGAGGAAGTTCCACCATTTCTTTGATTTGAGCCAGCTGTTTCCGGCAGCCACCAATGTCATCATAGCCCACTTCATTCAGTGACTCCTCTTCATCCTACTCGGAAGGAAATACATTAAAAATTTAAGTGAAAACAATAGTTCAACAAATCCCTTCCAGTCTACAGAATCCAGGTTTTTGCTCATTGACACTTCTTTGCTGTCTTGAGTCTCACTCTCAAGTCTTCCTGGTGTCTTCTACAATTGTTTCTTACTTTTCTCTTCCCAGATATGCAAAGGAAAATGCCTGCACATACCTAGATTTCACTGAAGTTCACCAACTTGAATGACAGCCAGGACCTCTACAGACTCTAGTGCAAAACAAGTTGTATGACCCTCTGATGTCGCTAACAAAGATAACAATAGACAATGAAGTACAATATAAAATATACTTATCCCTTCAACTATAAGTGACATTTCTAAGTACTTCATGTACCCTAGCTACTGTACAGTTCTATAACATATTTTTTCTTTTGGGATTGACTCAAATTAACAGAGAAAGTTAAGATCCAGATGTGCAGATAAGATCAACCATAACCAACTCTTTCAGTATAGCTCTACAGCATCCCTTTATTTGGCTGTCTAAATCTTTACTGGCCTTAGTTATCTGTAACAATAGGCCACACTAAAATAATAAAATAACATGGCCTGAAATCTCAGATCAAGCTCCACAAACAGGAACTACTATTTCAAACAGGTAGCTCAGGGTATGGTCCTATCAAGCGCTGAAGGTCTCCAGGCCTGGAGATTCCTGCCTTCTATGGGCCTTGCTCCAGGGTTTGGGAAAATCTTTTTCCTAGTATCTATTGGGAGTTTCCCTTGATCCAGCTTGTGCCATTGCCTCTAGTCCTGTCCCTAGGCACAGCTCTCTGAAGAGCCTGGTTATTCACCCCTTCCCATCAGGCAGTTGCCAGTAAGTCTGCCTCTTTGCCTTCCCTTCTCCATATTGCCTCAACCCACTCTCCCAGCTGTTCCTCACTCATTCTGACCTTCAACTTCTAATCATTTTGCTGGCCTTGGCTGAACTTGCTCCTATCTGTCTCAGCTATTTCCTGAAGAGCCCAAACTGGACTCATCCAGTGCCCAGACATAGTCTCACAAGTACCAAATAGTGGAGAATTTTTCAGAATGCAGCTAACCACAAACCAGCATTCACCCCAATTTGCAGGTAGTAAAAAGGCACTTACTTAATAAAGTATACAACCACCTTAGTTTATTTCTCTAATATTTCCTACTTTGTAACAGTAAGGTGGCCAAGACCTGACAGACAATCGACTCAGGCTGCCTCAAACTTGGGGTGATCAAGGCTAGATACCTTAAAGGGAAAAAATAAATATTAAAAAAGCCAATCATTTAGCTATTTCAAATTTTTCACCAAAAGAGCACCAATTCTTTTTACATCGCATGAAATTTCCAAAATATGGCATCTCATCAGCAAACTTAAGCATTGGTGCTTGTTGCTCAGCCAGCAACTAAGCAGTATGTATTCACTCGCTCACTCTTCCCCCATGCGGATGGGGAAGAGAATCAGGAGAAAAAAGTAAGACTCACGACTTGAGATAAGAACAGTTTAATAATTAAAATTAAATGAAATATAACAACAATAAAAATAGTAATGAAAAGGAATATAACAAAAGAGAGAGAAATAAAACCCAAGAAAATCCAAGCGATGCCCAATGCAATTACTCACCACTCGCTGACCGATGCCCAAGCGGCAATTAACCCTTCCCTACCAACTCCCCCCAGTTTCTATACTGAGTATGATGTTCTATAGTATGGAATAGCCCTTTGGCTAGTTCGGGTCAGCTGTCCTGGCCACTCTCCCTCCCAGCTTCTTGTGCACCTCCTTGCTGGCAAGAGCATGAGAAACTGAAAAGTCCTTCATTTCGGATAAGTGCTACTTAACAACAGCCAAAACATCAGTATGTTGTCAATATTATTCTCTCACTAAATCCAAAACACACTCCTGTACCAGCTACTAGGGAGAAAAATCAACTTTTTCCCAGACAAAAGTAGGACTGTTATCTCAGCATCTGAGGAAGAATACTGGAAGCACATCTCTCCCACTACCTTCAGTAGCAGCTCATCTCCTGAAATCAGATATTTTTGTCATTATATTCATAGAATCATAGAATGGTAGGGGTTGGAAGGGAACTTTAGAGATCATCTAGTCCAACCCCCCTGCCAAAGCAGGTCCACCTAGATCTGGTCGCACAGGAACATGTCCAGGTGGGTCTTGAAGATCTCCAAGGAAGGAGACTCCACATCCTCCCTAGGCAGCCTGTTCCAGGGCTCCATCACCCTTACAATAAAATAGTTTTTTCTTATGTTTAAATGGAACTTTTTGAGTTCCAGCTTCATCTCATTATCCCTTGTCCTGTTGCTAAATACAATAGAAAAAAAGGGATGCTCCAATCTCCTGACATCCACCATTTATATAATTGTAAATATTAATGAGATCCCCCCTCAGTCTCCTCTAGACTAAACAGTCCCAGTTCTCCCAGCCTTTCCTCATACAAAATACCAACACAGGAACTGCAAACACTGCTGCTCTCAAGGACTGTCACTGAAACAGATTTCAGACAGAGGAGATACAGTAGAACCACGTAGCAGGATTCTACTCACCTCTCGTTTGATGGGCTCTCCTTCACAATGGATCACCGTGTCTGGAGCCACTATGCAGTACGGACTTGGATCTGTCTCCACCACTTTGAACTCTACCGCACGCATCCCTCCACGCACCAAGAAGATGTCACCTGTAAAACCCCACATTTCAGTAGCCTGCTGCAACAGATGTCTGTAAAATGTCAGTCCTTGTACAGGAAATCCAGAGGACAAGAAAGTGGGTTACATAGGCATACACTGTTGGCATTTTTAACACTGCTCTTCACTTTTAACTCAAGAGCTGCATGTACTGTGACTAGTGAAGCACCATTTAGATCTGTAGTAGTTGAAGTTCTCAAATTTAATCCAAAAACAAACAGCAAAAAAAACCAGCAAGAATACTCTGCCTAAGTACAAAACACAAAGACAATAAGTCACATTTCCACTCAGTTTCAATTTAACATGTCTAAAACAGGCAAAAACCCCCAACTTAATAAAAAATAATTTTCAAGTTATCATAAATAGTTATTACTAGTTACAACTGGTTGTCTCCAGAAGCAGAATAATATATAATACTGCACTATGACTCCTGGCTAAACTGAGTAACGTCAACTTGTGTTTATACTGTATTAGGACCTACTTGTTCTAGCAGAAATGCTACTAGGACAACTCTAATGTATAGTTGTTTTTTTATGCACTCTCTCAGTTATTAAATGACTTTGAAAAAGTGAATTTAGTCAGAGTGTAGGCTAGTATATCCAACCAATTAATTAATATGTATATGACTCCCTAATCCCATCAAGTAGCAGCAACTCAGGAGAAAACTTTAAACTGAGTTCTATCTGAATCTTTTTTGATGTTCTCCCATCCTATGTAGAAAAAAACCCACCACGCACCAAAAAAAAACCCACATCCACAAAAAAAAACCCCAAACAAAACACACACACGTGCAGCAGAACTATTAAACTGCTCTGCCAGTCAGCAACACATATCACCCTTTCTTCTGAAGATTAGGAAAAAATTAAATCAGCACCAGCAAAATCTCTGTCTATAGATGTCAGTATAACACTTTGTGGAAATCTGTGCAAGCTTCTAAGAAATTCTTTATTCAGTTTCCAGACTAACTCACACTGGCATCCATCAGGACTTCAATAACAGGTACTATTACCTTTCCTGATGGGTCTGTATGCTTCCAGGAAGTATGGCTTGAGATACACCTCAAACAGATTCCCTGTGATCCCTTCTACTGTGTCATCGATTGGCAGCACATGGATACGTTTGCCATATTTCACATCTGGGCAAGGCTGGATGCTGCAACAGAAGAAACAACTCCAGTTAGCAATATGTCCTTGGTTTGGCTAGGATAAAGTTGATTCTCTTCCTAGTAGCTAGTACAGGTCTATGTTTTGAGTTTATGCTGAAAAGAATTTTGCTAATATAGGGATGTTTTGGTTATTGTTGAGCAGTGCTTGCACAGTGTCAAGGTCTTTTTTGCTTCTCACACTGCCCTGCCAGCAAGTAGGCTGGGGGGCGCACAAGAAGCTGGAATGGAACATGGCCAGGACAGTTGACCCAAACTAGCCACAAGGCTATTCCATACCGTAGAATGTCATGCTCAGTATATGAACTGGGGGATGTTGGTCAGGAGGGGTGGATCGCCACTTGGGCATCAGTCAGCAAGTGGTAAGCAATGGCACTGTGCATCACTTGGATTTTCTTGGGTTTTATTTTTGTTATATTCCTTTCCATTACACTCATTTTTATTATTCTTTATTTTAGTTAATAAACTGTTCTTATCTCAACTTACAAGTTCTGATTTTCTTTTCCTAATTCTCCTACCCATCCCACTGGGGGAGAAGGAAGAAGACTGAGCTGCATGGTATTTAGTTGCTGGCTGGGGTTAAACCACGACACCATATCATCCTGGACGTACACCTGAGTCTGGAAAAGGCAATGTCTTTTCCTAGGCCAGTACAAATGCCAAAAAGGACCCTTCAAAGCCCTGGTGAGGCTTCCATGTGCATAAGAATCCTGACAAGGCAAAAATGCCCATCAGAGATCTAGTCTGCACAATACATGCTTTACTTCATTTCTCTCCACCCTATCCAAAACTATTGGGGAGTTTCATACTTACTTCCAATCCCCTGCTCTTCTGTGCCACCCCCAAGGCACATTTACAAGTTACTAAGTGTAGTGGGTCTTGCAGTGCTGTGCTTACTGTTGGTATTGATAGCATATCAATGTTGTGACTACTGCTCGCATAACATCAGGGCTGTCCCTCCAGCATTCCTTCCCCCCCCTTCACCAATAGCTGTGGGTGGGCACAATCTTGGGAGGGATCATGGCCAGGACAGCTGACCCAGGCTGACCAAGGAGATATTCCATACCATATGACGTCAGCTCAGCAATATAAACTGGGGGAGAGGAGCAGGAAGAGGGGGCAAGATTCATTTTTGGCCTTCCAAAAGCAACTGTTACACGTACTGAAGCCCTGCTTCTCGGGAGGTGGCCGGACATCGCTGCTGATGAGAACTAGAGTAACATCTTATTTTGCTTTTGCTTCGCTTCTCATGTATGTGGCTGTGCTTTCCACTTATTAAATTGCTTTTATCTCAACCCACAAGACTCTCATTTTCTCCCCTCCCTGGCTTGCTGAGGAGGGGGTTGATAGAGCGGCATGGTGGGCACCCAGCATCCAGCCAGGGTCAAACCACCACACTAAGGCAGTCTAAACACCTGTGAAAGTCACAAGCTAACATTTGTTTCAACAAGGAGCTACTGCTGAACCAACTGTAAGGCAAATGAACCTGAAGGAAACTCCTTGTTGTTTCCTCTCTCTTACAACTTACTACACAGAATAGAGCTCCTGTTGCTGATAACCCTGATTCTGAGCAAAGGCTCTCAGTACCAACCAGGGGTAGCCAGGTGTCTGTCAATCCCCCTTTGTGGGGACTGATAATTAGGTTGAAGTCCAAAGGCCCCTTCCTCCTCTTTAAATAAACATTTCAGCTATTATTTTACGGTGTAGGTCAATAGCCTACTGCAGTGACACCTCAGAGTATCAAGCTGTAGCAGAGGCAAAAAGCTCAAACTGGCTTTGTCAGCTAGGAAAAGCCTATGCAAACTGCAGTTGAGCATGCAATTTTCCAACTTGTTCAAGACTTAATAGATTCTTTTACCACATGCTTTATAGAGGAGATATAGCAGAAGGGTAATGGAAAAAAAATAGACCGCCCTTCATGGTTTAAGCCCAGCTAGCAATGAAGCACCACACAGCTGCTCCCTCACCCCCACACACATCCCAACCCTCCATAGGATGGCCCCAGAGAGATGAGAGGAGA
>WBNH01012590.1:0-21225 GCA_013401255.1 Urocolius indicus
GGCCAATGGCAGCTTGGGATGCACCAATAACAGTGTGGGCAGCAGGTTGAGGGAGGTTCTTCCCCTCCTCTACTCTGCCCTGGTGAGGCCTCATCTGGACCTCATTAATATTTACACGTATTTGAAAGGTGGATGTCAAGAGGATGGGGTGATACTTTTTTCTGTAGTGCCCAGTCACATGATAAAGGGTAACGGATATAAGCTGGAACACAAGGGAAAACTTGTTTGGTGCTGAGTTGAGGGAGCCCTGGCACAGGCTGCCCAGGGAAGGTGGGGAATCTCCTTCTCTGGAGCTTTTAAATACTCACCTGCATGCATTCCTGTGCCCCTTGACAGAGGGGAACCTGCTTTAGCAGGGGGTTGGTCTAGATGATCTTTAGAGGTCCCTTCCAACTCCCACCATTCTGTGATTCTGTGAACCTAAATCTAATCTTCATTGGCAACTAGAATGGAGCCGAACAGGCTGGAAGCTCCCCAGATCAAGTGTCCATCATCACTTAATATGATGCACTATTTCTTCCCCAGAGACGGATATTCTCCTTGAGAGCCAGCTAGTGCACCAGGTTCACCTCCTTTTCTGTTTAGAATGTACAGGTCTGCAGCAGCTTCTCAGCTCATTTGTGTGTGATTTGGGTTTTGGGGTTTTTTGGAACCATCTGATTTTTTTTTGCAGTATCTTGCCTTACCATTTACATATATAGGCAAAAATCTAATCTATACTGACATAAACTATTTTTCTGCACATCACTTAGCATTTTAAAACTGTTTATATAAGTGAAGGCACTGTAACACTAAAGTTTTGTTTAGAAATAACACAAACACTTCCTCTCATGCCAAAAATTCTGTGAAGCAAGTAAGATGTCTTTATTCATCCCTAACTAAAAACTTCTGTCCTGTACCCACCATAATCAAACCATACACCAAATGAGGGTTTGAAAGGTTTAAGGAAAAAAAACAAAAGACAAGAGAGGGGAAAGTCAGCTAAGTAGTGCAAATTGCTGAAAATGAGTACAGAAAAAGGACATTTAAGAATGATAACGCTGATACTTATGATCACAGAAATCACCAATCTGAACCCAAACAAGCTTACTTGCATGTTTGTCTGCCAATACAATGAGTGTGCTTGATATGTCTCTTCTTCTGTAGAAACATACCACCTTTGCTTCCACATTCCCATTGGCGGTCTGAAACAGGAGAAACAGAAGAAAACATTGAGCACAAGTCAAGAATTGAACTGTACACGTCAAACTAGAGACTTCACACAATCTGGAAGGAATATTGCACAAGAGTCACGTAGCATCAGCTTTCAGTACTCTACAGCTGCACACACACATGCACACTCCTGTGTGATCCATTCCAGGGTGGTGCAACAGAGTTTGGCCCTCCTCTTCCTAATGGTTTCTGTGGACTAGCTGCTTTGTTACTTTTCAGGTGATGCCTACATTTAGGAGAATTCAAAAGCACCTTTAAAATCCTACTAAGGATAACTGTGCTATGTAACAACAGAACTGAGGTTTAGGCTGTTCTCTGTAGGACAGTAGGAAAGTAAGAAAGAACCCAGGCACTATTGGCTTCACAAAAGAAATCACATCTCTGACAACAATTGTGAGCTAAAGAACTATCAGCACACAAAAAGTTAATTGCAGAAGGAGAAGCAAGGAAGCTGCACCAGGCAATAAACACAAAGTACAAAGAAGCCTGGATTTTTGAAAGGTTTGGGTTTTTTTTTTTCCTTACAAGTCTTACAATGAGAATGGTGATCAATCACTTGTAAGATGGTACCTGCCACCTGAAAAATCTGCCTAATTCTGAAACTGGCTTTACACAAACTCTAGGGGAAACATACCTACTGGTTTCTAACAGCCCAAGACAACCTGTTATCTCTAAAACACATCAACATGGAAAACTTAAAGAGCTATATCCTACTACTGAAGAGTCCCTGAAAACCATAATGATGGCACACAGTTTAAGGCACTAGAAAACCAAGATAGAAATTCCCCCCTGGGAAGTCTCAAACCAAAGTAACAGCGCAATGTGCCCACAAGAAAACAAATCTGACATACAGGAAAAGTTTCATCTTTTATAATACCAGTTTTTACAACACAAAGAAAGAATGCTGGATAATACTATCCATGCACAAATATTTCCCCTTGCAGCCTAACAGTCTTTGGGTACAGAGCTGCAGAATTTCTACCCTTTTCTGTTAAATTATTCAGGATTTTAAGTTTTGAGGGACTAAAATACAAAGGCAGGAGCCGTCTGGTTAAAACGATACAATGTGGAATTATCTATTTCATTTAATTGCTCACCAGGTTTAATTCACACTCCATCAAAAAGGCAACACAAGATATATGATTTATTTCAACTTGAACTACTCATTTTAAAGAGCAGGTCAGTGAACTGCAGCACAAGCAAGAGCTGCATCAAGATGAGATCTCCATGCTGAAAGTTTTTTTCTCAAGAAGGGAGAAAGATGAAGAGGAAAGAGAGTAAAACAAGACTTTTGCAGAAAGCAATTCACAAATCTGATTTGATGGCTGATGGAATACAGCCCTGGATACCTCATGGCTATGGATCCACTGGAAAAGTTTAGAAACTCCTTTCTGTTTCATTAATGGAAAAAGAGACAAAATATCTCTGCAATAGACCTTCACTAGAAAGAAGAGGTTACATGTATGTCCTAGGCTTTGGGTTCTTTATTTGCCATTCTGTTACTACATCTTCTCTTCCAAGTAACTGTTTTAGAAAGACATGTTTTTCCATCACTGGTGGATGAAGAGAGATTTTAGTCACTCAATTGAAATTCAAATGCAAACTGAGGATGTTGCATTCCTTCTGTATGGGCTGCAATGGACACATGCTGGTACTAAACCAGAGAAAGTGGCATATTTAGGGCACAGCTAACAGCTTTGGAATGTTTTGCCTCCACAACTAGGTAAAATCTCAGCATCAAGGATTTCAGCTGGCTTCCCACACACAAGCTATCATGCTTCCTTTTCAGAGCCAATGAAAGGGAAATTTGGCAGTTGAAATAATACAGTGGCCCAAAGGACAATCGTCAAAGACAAAGCCTGAGGAAGCAGATAATAGCTCCAAGCTTTCCTGTTGAGCAAGAGCCTCTCCCAAGAATGATCAAATCACACACCTCTCCATCCTCTAGGCAAACCTTCATTGCCCAAGATCCAGGCACAGAACTAAGAACTGCAGAAATCTCCTACCCTACAGGTGGGGCATCATCACCTTGAGACTGACCTACCTTTGACACTCAGTCCTTTCATACCAAAGGAGATCTAGCAGGTCCCAAAGCATTCCAGAAAATTATCAGAACAAAAGTATTTTTTAAGCTGCCAATTACCAGAGAAGTGCTAAAGAATTGTTTTGATTTTAAAAATCAAATAAAACATGGTAAAATTCAACAACAAACTTCAAAGACTTGAGGGGGAAAAAAAAAAAGATGTTTACCTTATTGAGCTCTTCTATTCTTCGTATCAAATATGGGTTACTTGAAGAATTTTCAAAGTAGACATAATCTGACAAAAAGAAAAAAATAAAAGTTCTTTTAAAAATGAACTGCTTGAAAACAAATCAACCCCTCAAACATATACCTGTTAGACACACCACACCCAATTCACTTCTTGGTACAACCGAATCTCAAATGTTCCCACTAAATCCAGGAATTTAAGGGAAGAAATACAAAATCCATGCCAGCATAAGGAAGGTATATTAGTGCAATCTGAAGGCAACAAAGTTACTTTCAGGAGGGGGGTAAAAATGAAGCTCCAACAGCAGCCTGGGAAGCAAAGCATATGATCTTGCTTCTCTCTCTGATTACATTATTTCCACTTCGATCACACTGTTGTCTTTACTCGCTTCCTCCTCTTATCAAAATCCAGTCACTTCTCAGTGGCAATGCAATCTTTTCTCTCCCTCTCCAGCTCAGTTTACATGTACTGCCTGTCCATTTCTTTAAACACAAACAGTTTCATTCTTTTTCTCTGCTTCCACATCTTTTACGCTTATATTATCCTAGAATACCCTCAACAAAACTCTATATAGTAAGCCAACAGGTCTATATCACTCATATTTACAGCAGGATAAACGTCCCAAGTTACAGAATGAAAATGAGGTAGTGCCTTCCAAAAATGAGGGAAGCATCAAGGCATGACATAAATAATTTGGTATTACTGAGCTCCAAGCTTAAACGCTCTTTTTTACAGGTAAAGAAACAAAAGAGTCCTGAATGGACTTGACTTTTATCTCCCAACAGGAGCCAAACCCTAAAGCCATCACTGAGGCAAAGTGAGGGCTGAATTACCCTCCTGCCACAGCCACACACCCTCAGGCAGTGACCTGCTGATGCAGATCTAACAAGGATTCCTTCCAAGACTAAATTTAAGGCAGTTTCCCTCCGGATTTCCCACCTCATCTCATCTGTGTTTGGAGCAAAACACTCGTAGCCTCTGGGCAGGACTCGGGTAATCTCCTGCAATGAATACATTAGCATGATGCTCTGAAGATGAATGGGTGCTTAGTGGTGCTAGCCTTTTGTAAATGGAGACAACTATTCAAGCTTCATCTCCCTGAAATGCTTGTTAAATGGGCAGTCAGTCTGATATTGTCACCTCCTCCTCAGCCTAGAGGAAGGCAGACATCCCCAAAGCTTCTGCTCCTAAAAAGCTGCACCAGGAGGTTTAACGATTTCCCTCTTACCTCCAGGGTGGCCAGTGAGACAACAGAGCATTCACTCACCAGCCTGGCTTGTACTGCCTGCAAACTCACTCAGTAATCTGCACAAACTGCTGGGCTGCCTCAGGAGAGCAGTCACCAGTCATGGTTCCCAAGCAGGTTTTAAAAGAATGGTTTCCAAGCCATCATCTTTCAAAAAAAAAAGTCATAAGTTGTAAAGACATCTTGACAACGAGGTCTCGAGACGATCTTGGTTGAAGTGATGAAGTTGCAAGGCCAATACTCAAACAGTGTGCACCTTGGGTTACCCAACCATACACAGTGTAACAGGGTACTGCATCCAATTGCTGTGCATTCCATGCTCCAGACCTCTCAAGACTGATCATCAGCTGTCCTCACACACACCAGCACACAGCTGAGCAACTCCTACTCCAAAACTTTCTTCCCAACTACAAGACTTGGTTTCTTTTAAGTGTCACAGGCTTTAGACTGGAGAATTGTTCTCATCTAGAGAAATTCAAACTGGACATCTGGTTTGTAGAAAAGTTCCCAGAAATGGTTAAAATACTCACGTGACCAGATCCTAAATTTCCACTCCCAACAGCACAACAAATGGGAAACAACAGGCTAAACATTACTGTGATTAACTCTACCAGAAGTCACAAAACCAAACAGACATTTGGCAGCTTCAGCAGTAACTGCTGACTGAGATAACAACGGGCATTAAGCAATTCATAGATGGACAAGGAGAAATCTTTTCTCCCGCAGCAGAACCACACATGCCCTACAAAGGTGCTGCAGTGGAGGATGCAGGAGCTTTGGGGTACCACCTGAAGAAAGGATGAATTCTTTCCCCTCTCATTACTCCCAAGACAAACAGCTACCCCTGGCTTCAGGCACTTGGGCTGAAGCCAATACAAAAATGCATTTGTGAGCATGGTGACTGAGGATTAAAGATGAGAACTAAAGGAAATGTCAGTCTCTATCTTGAAAATATAACCTTGTCTTTAGTTCCACAGGTTTCAGGGGGCTGTTAGAAATGTTGATAGTTCACATCATTTTTCCAACAGGTTTTTAGTGTGCACCTATGAGCACATATTCTCACAGGCCCATTTTCTATCCCAAGTGAGCATTAACTCATTTTTTTTCACCTAACTCTAGTTTATTGATGGTAAAATCTGGCATGGATTTAAAAGAAGTTTAGAACAGATGAGTTATTTACCAAAGAATAGCCTCACAGTAGGATCCAACAGTTTTGAATACTAAGCCCCCCCCCCAACCCCCCAAACATTGTTTTGCTGGGCAGCAGAAACATCCCCAAACCCACTCTCTGTGACCAGCAGCTGCAGAGAAACCTCACACAAAGCAGCCAACTGCACACTGCTGGCAGAAAGGCAGAACTAAAGCTGTCCCCCGGGGGACTCAAGAGCGGACACAGGACAGCTGGGTAGAGGTGCATATTTTGACCAATGCTTGATGACTTCATCCAGTCAAACAGAACAGCTCAGTAGCCCAGTACATCACATCCATGTTTTAGCCTAATCCCACAACTATGCTAAGCATTTCACCAGTAGCTATGCAACTAATGGGAGTCCTACTTCCCATTACTCAAATTACCTGGAAAAGGGTTTCTTCCTCTCTGAGCTGCAAATCACATAAACCAGAATGTGTGCAGATCAGAGGGGAGTAATCTGCATTTTTTTTTCCCCACAGAGATTTTTAATACTTTTAACTAAAATTGAAACGTTATCCTGCACGGAGAAATGCCTGAGTTACCCACCCTTCCACACGTGCTTCAACAAACCACTCTCCAAACCAGTGCTTCAGCAGGCAAGAGCACTTCTCTAAACTTGTTCCACAAACCCCATGAAGGCTGGCTTCCTGCACACGGGGTTTAAAGGAGGCACAGCACTATGCTCCATTCACCCCCTACCCTCCACCTCCTTTCCCCTTGAGCAGCATTTCCCCTTCTCCTCCTGTTTCCTTCCCTGTTGTGGGAATGCATCTTTCTCATGCTGCCTACCCAACTAACCCTACTCCCAGTTTGCATTCAGGACAGCAGCTCCAAATGCACACACATGCATTATCAGGTAACAGAAACCCCTTACAGGCTCCCAGCAATCCAGTGGTCAATGAGAGACATCCTGTACGTGCACCATTGTCAGAGTCCCTGTGTTGTGGGCCAAAAGAGAGGATGGGGAAAGAGACAAAATTGACAAGCCTCTAAACAGGAAGATACGCATCTCAGCTCCTACCACAGAACAGGAAGGAAGGAGTACACTAGAAAAAAATAAGGTCTAGAGACAGAAAAGTAGAGCCTGGTAGCAAGCAAAGCAACTCAGATCCTTCAAACACAACAGACTGCCCATCCTTGTCAATTTATTATCTTTCCTCCTTACACAACTGAAGGACTAACCTACCCACTCTGCATCCCACAAGTCTCCTTACAGACACCAACCACCATAAAACACGTGAAGCCCACCCCTTGTCACTCAAATGCCTGAACAAAGGTTGGAGATTAAATTCCACACTTTGGATGGCTTGCAGCTTAAATTCACAATCCCCAAATTAATCAGCCATGCATCCTCATCATGATCATAATTAACAGCAGCACTCATGCACATTACAGAATGATCTGTCACCAGGCTGAAGCAGTGACTGAGGAAAGTAGCACTACCACAAGACACTAAGGACCATCATACACATCACCATACACTTTCTGATTCAAACTCAAGCTGTGTTTCTTCCTCTTGCCTATGCTGTTACAGAGCAGAAGTACCCACATACATAAATCTCCCCTAAAAGCCTATAACATATTTTGTTCATGTGGATAACATGCACAATTCGCTGGAAAATGATGCTGTATTACACAGGTACTGAGCTACTAGAATACACACAGACACAAGCATACTTGCAACAGTAAAGCAGCTAAAACTAGAATGACAGCCTACAGACCACAAGAGATGGAAGTCTTCCACAAAGGCAGTAAATGATTGTTCTCAATTAGCAATAAACATAACAGACTTTCTTTTTGGTCTTGTAGGCTTTTAAGCCATTATTGCAAAATAGCTTCCCCCCTCTGCCCTCCTCGTGTCAGCTCTTGATTAAATCTACATTGGTCCATGGAAAAGAAACTCAGGAGGGGGCACTGCAAAAGAAAACACACACTGTCTAGAGGTCACACATTTATAAGATTAGACATGTCTGAGCTACCTAATAACCTTACAGGCTTTTAGGTGATCAAGTTGCAAAAATGCCCAAAAGTATTTTTATCCTTCCCAACTCACATTTGCCTTTCAAGCTACAAGCACTTTCTGAGGATTGAGCTCACTGGATATTCCCTCCTTTACCCCTAGGAAGCCTTACTCATAGCTTTAGCCAACAGATGTACTCGGGACACGAGGGAGGCCGAAGCTTTCCTCTTCTCACACTTGCTACTGCTGTTGGGTACAACATTTCCAGACGTGATAAAAGAAGCAGCCTCACAGTTGCTTCCAGTATTTCCCCTGCCCAATCCACAAAGCCGTTGCCCCGAATTCAAGATGGGCATCGAGAGAGTGCAAAACCTTACAAAGACCTGCTTACATTATGACTTCTCCTACGGGCAATATTTGCCTACTCTGGGCTTCTAGTTTACTTTGGGCCAGTTTATTTCAGTAAGCTCCAGTTTTCACATTATTCACCAGCTTGGTCCTGATCACTTTACATTTTGGATACTATAGTTAGATACTACAATCCCTTCTGGTCTACATTCTGAGTAAAGAAGATGGCGAGGCCACGCTGCTCTCAGCCTGTGAGTCAAGTCATCTAAGCTGGCAGAGCCCAGGTCTCATTGCCTTCTGGCTGTTCAAAAAACAGCAACACTCACAGCAGCTGTCACCTGATGAAATGTTTAGTTACAGAAGAGATAGAGTTTCAACAGAGAAAGTCTTACCAGCACAGTATTTTCATTACCAGAAATGCAAAACTGAAATGTTGTTCCTGTTGCTAAAAGAATTATGAGCTCCAATGCACCTAGCAGCAAACACCAAGCAGACATTTACAGTCAATGGCTTTCACAGATCAAAGGTATTAAAGATAGACTGTCAGCACAAGTTCAGCTTGTATTTACTGGATAGTATTTGTGGCTACTGCACACACATATGGGATACATGCTGCCTCCTCAGCTTGCTGCTTTATGGCCAACACAACTGCTACTGCTTGACTCCTTAAAAAGGGAGTGGAAATGAAGCAACAACCTAAGCACCTGAAATACTTAGAGCAATTTAGTGAGGAACATGGCAAATGGAAGCACCACCTCCTGCAGAAATCCCCACTCCACATAGATAATATCAAACCATTCCTAAATTTAGTAGGAATAGGTTGAGGTAGCCCAGTTCCATCAAGCCAGCTTTGCTCTTCTGAGCAAAGTGACCAAATCAAAACGTTTGTGAGGACAGAGATCAAAAGAAATATCCCTTGATTGAAATCTTTAACCGAAATACATGTCTCAAAAAGGGACCACACTCTTGAGAGGAATTCACTGCTCACACAACATGTTTCCAGGATTAGCCGCCTGGTCTCAACAAAAAGGCTTAGCCACAACAAAACAGGGAAAACTTAGCAAAGCAACAAGTTCTTGCTGCTAAAGCAGAAAACTGGGTTTCACCGACAGATCAACACACCACTGCACCACTTCCTTAAGCCCAAAGCCTGCAGTAAACTTCCCAGTTATAAATTTACAGTGAAGGCCCAACTCAGCGTGTGCCTGTCCACCCAGAGCAGCAACCACCCCGTCTCTAACCACACAGCAAAAACGGTCTCAAACCAGGTCAAACCAGACAAGGCTCCCTTCAGCAAGGAAGGCTGTCATCCTAAAGAGCTACCTACCAGTCACAGGGCCCCCGGGAGGGCTCCAGCAGAGCCCTTTAGAACATCAATCTTTTAGAACATCATCAGGTCTATGGATGTTGCAAACTCCATTCAAGGAGGGTGGGATGGCTCCATACACAAAAGCAAGGCAACTCACAGCCAAATTCTCACAATGGACTTGCAGCTTCTCACACAGGAGCCCAGAAACACTCTTGCAGCCCTACCTTTCCCTTTATGGTTTCCTGCTTCAGCCTGGCTGTTCATAGTCTTCACCTGGGAGTTTCTATAGCAGGACTCCTCTGCTAGCTCCCACAGCTCTGCAGGTTCAGTAGATGTTGAGAGCTGGCTTACACAGGGAGTTATGTGAGCACACTCCCTCCAAAACAGCTGTTATGAGTAGGTAATTACACTGCTACTGAAATGATACCTGTAGAAAATCTTAATTTACAACGAGAAGTTGTTTTTACTCTCCTGGAGGGCATGCAGACAGTGTAACAATGTCTGTACAATCTCCAGCCTGTAGGGATGTACTGGGAAGACATCACTGTAGATATCAAAACACAAATACGTCATTGCAACACCCATGTGCCAAGCACTTGAGTGCTTGAGCAAGCACACAGCCTCTCCAGATCCTATCAGCTCATCTAATACACTGTAAAACCTCAAAAAACTTAATGTATAGATGTCCACATACAAGGATACACAGTAGGTTAATATCACCTTCCCCTTTCCACATCTTCTCCAAGAAAAACAACGTGACTTCAAAGAACCCTGCAGCTATAAAGTGAAGAGTCCGGAAACCTGCAAGGAAAGGGCAACTCAGTTTCATTTAGCAAACTAAAGCCTCTATAACAACAATCAAATTCCAAGCATGCATCTGAACACACAGTCGTGCAGAAAGGCTGCTCGAGATTGCTTTGTACTAAAGGAAGTTCAGCCTCAACGTATTCAAAACGTGTGGCAGAGGTCCACGTTCTTGGGTTCATACCAGATTCACTCTTATTTTCAACAATAAAACATAGAACAAGACACTATTCTGTCCCCCATCGTTGAGAAGGGAAAAAAAATGGCACATTCATAAATACACAAGTGAAAAACTCAGGTATTTTTTGCCAAGTCCCTGTGAAACACACATCTGTATGAAAATGGGGTGATCATCAGAAACTGATTATCACAGCAAATATCAAGATCTTAATTTTATCACACTTTATTATCATACTTTAACTCAGGGTCAGCGTGCTTGTAAGAAACAGGGAGCTGATTTTCTTGAGCTTGTTATTTCATCTCTTCTAATGGATAAACTCTTATTTCTAAAGGTAGGTTGCCCTGGAGAATGTGATCAAAGCTGTGAAGATAAAGAAGCAGGAACAGGTCTTTCTCTCTTCCCCAAATGCCCAAGAAACAAAAAGGATCTACACATTCATATGGTAAACAAAATGTTCACACAACTTTTTCTTCCAAATGTGCAGAACTTGTATGTGGAAAGGGACAGCCAAAATAACTTGGCTGGTTTAAGATGAAAACCATGTATCAGTTTTTTCTCGCTTGTCTCCAAAAATCCAGATTCAATATTCCTCAAACTGTAACCCTAGAAGGGGAAGCCATTCACAGCAAGGTCGATGCAACAGGACTAGGAATCGATTATATACAGACCTATAAAAGAGCTGATACAAGCTTTTACCTGTGCAAGCTCTTCTCATGTCATACAAGACTCTACGAAGAACCTCAAACACACCCTAACCTCTGAAGGAACCTGTAACGGTTACACACAAACACTCATATACCTACCACACAGAACTCTACCCAAGGTAAGAATAAGTCAAAAACCCATGTACGTTAACGACACGCAACTTACTTGGAAAAACCTTTGGCTGCTCAATCTGGTTTAAACATTAAGGGATTTGTAACTAAAGAAAAATCACCCGGTCTTTGTTTTTTATCCTGTCAAAGTGGGAGAAGAAAGATTCTTGTCCAGCTACCTCATATAATTTTTTGCCTGATTCTTAGGGAAATAAGGTTTAAGCAACTCGATTATTCATGCATTAGTTCCTCTCTATTAACTCCTGAAACCTTTCTTTGATTTCAAACATTTCACAGAGGGACAGAAGTCTCAAAGATAATTAAGTTCTGATCACCGTTCCCTATCTTGAAAACAGAGATACTCAAACTAAAAGAAAAAGCAGGAAAGGTAAGAAAGACAATCAAGAGATATAAAATGGTTCCCATTTCAGAAACAATTAACAGACTAGATTTTAAAGCAAAACACTGGAGATTCCACAGCATTTTGGGGGAATTGCCACAAGCGCTTGCCTTCTTATGGACCTCCCAACACCACTGTCATCAGGGCTGTTCCAGGCAGGTCCCAGGCTCAATTAACTTTTGTTTTGATCCATTATGTCTATGTGCATTCCTCAAAAGTTTCCCCTTTCTGCCAGGGAAGAAGCCAGGTACTCTGCCTAGCAGCAACAAACCACACACTCAAGATCATGGCTCTGGACGAGGCACAGAGTTCATACTGTGTCTTTCTCTGTTAAAAGGGCAAAACTACAAAGGAGTGGAAGCAGAGAGGGAAGAACCACCTCGGAGAAGGAAGAACACACATTTCAGATAAAGCCAATGTAATGATTTCTGTTCCTCTCAGCACCGATGGTCAAACAACAACAATCTGCTGGTACTGGTGAAAAAGAGGTTATGGAAGACTGAGGTACTTTGCAAGCGACCCTTCTTAGATAAAAGCTATGCCACAGTGAAGTAACTGCTACTAGGGATGCCAGCTTAAAGCTGAGGTAGGGAGACTGTGTACCAACAAAAGAGAATTTGTGAGTATCCTGGAAATAAAAGTCGGCTTTCAAAGTACCACCCTGAGGATAAAGAAATAACTCTGCTGCTAGAAATCAATTACATGGTGGTAGAAGGAAACCCATTTCAATTAATCCACTCCCAATAGCACAGCTATAAGGCATGTGGCACCAACCTTTTAGGTTCACCAAGTCATCTCTCTCCAGCTTCCTGCAGGACGAGCGTGTTCTAAATGTTCCCGGAGAACCACTTCTCCTCCAGTTTTACATCAGCTATTTAGTGTGATTCGAATCATCTGGACACAAAGCATGCTCTGTATTACTTCTTCTACCCCTCCAGTTCCCAAGGATGTAGCTATACAAACATTTTCTGCAGTAGCAAAGTTGTGAGCCTATGTAATTTCAGTTGCACCAGTACAACAATTTGTGGGGCCATACCATGAACCAGCTCATGGAAATAATCCAGGCTTAAAAGAAGAAAAGGCTTTCCCCAAAGGTGGGTTGCAAGGGAAGACCAGGATGGTCAAATTTACAGAAGATGCAGTAAACCACTTGAGTAGATGGAGAAAACAGTTGGAACTCCTTAAATCATGGGGGAGTGTTTGGTGGGGGGGATACAGGAGTATCCTCAAACGGCACCCTAGCAACCTCCTCTAGCAGCCAAGAGAACAGCCTGTTCCACTGCCGTTTTCATTGCTAAGGACAGACAAGGAAAACATGATTTTCAAAAAGGCAGTGCCCAGGATGACAAGAAATCAGCTTTATGTTCCCTGCAAGTATCCCAAGAGTTGCAAAACAAGAAACTCTGAAGTACTCAGGCACCAAGTTCGGTATTATCCTCAAGAAACAAACAAAACAACAACAACAAAAAGTTGTGGTTGTTCTCTTTGGCTCGGTTTGTTTAAGAGTAAGGTTTGACTTCAATTAGTCAGCACAAATTAACTGCTTAGGCCACGTTATGACAGTATATTAAGTCCAGGAGGAGAGGTTTCGGTGCCAGATCAAAACCAACATGGCTACGCAACGTAAAACATGGATGAAATATAAACTCCTGCCATAGATTTGCAGATGTTTCTTCAAACAAGAGTGCCAGTGAAGCTGATTCATCCCCCCCGCCCTCTCATACCACCCCCTCAAATTGTGACAGCTTCTCCTTGGATGGGAGGAGGCAGGCATGCACGTGATAAACCTGATTAGGATCTCACCCGGGTCAAAAAAGTGTCTCCCAACCAAACCAATTCCCTGGCTTGCTTTGCTGCAGAGCCAGGCTGAGCTGTGTTAGCCCAGCTGAGGAAGTAACATGAGGATAGCAACACCCATCCGCAAGCAGGCATTGCAAACATCAACACTGCTACCAAAAGAAACATCCACAGAAACCATCTCACTTGGCTGGTTCAAATTTGCTCAGATGTTGATAAGTTAACTCAGTAAGGACAAGCTCTGTGCTAAATTAGGAATCATTTGCTCACACCATGCTAAGTTTATGCTTGGTCAAGTATCATCTGTCCTCCTACATCTCACACAGAAGGCCCTGAATTAACCAGAGAACATCACGTGCAATCGAAGAGAAGCATTTCCACGGGCCACATCTGACACAGATTACCATAGGTGATGTGGCAGCACACGAAATCAGAGCTGTGACATCCCAGGCACCACGAAGATTAAAGAGCTGGTGAGAAACACACATGTAAAAGACTGGAAATGCCTCAATTTTTTTCTTTCGCTTGCAAGCTGCCTTCAAAGCTGTCAAACGGACTTCTTTGCTTTACTTCATTGATCAATGTCGAGTAAAAATTATCTCAGGAACACTCCTTCCAAAAGATGATCCAGCCAAAGAGGTGGAAAAGGAGACCATGTGCATGGTTCCTCCTGGTCTGGGCTACACAGCCTGAAAGCTTTACCAGCACTTCACATGTCCTTCTCCTGAAGGCGATTCATCTGCCCCCTCCTTCTCTTCAGCAAGCAGAAACTGAGGTTTAATTAGGAGTGATATACCAAAACCAAACAGATGGTTAATTCTGCAAGAAACCATGAGAAGAAAAACTCCTTCTTCCAAGACTTAAGCCTTCCCTTACAGCTGAAGGGGATAACAAATTGAGGAAGTCTTCACTCAAGTTTCTCTCAAGACACACTGCTCACGCTCACACCCCACAGGCAATGGAGAGAGAAGTAAAGGACAAGTCCCCCTGCACTGGCAGTAAACTGATCACCCGAGATATGGATCAGGAGCTTTGCTTGAGGGGACTCCTCTGCTCAGTCAGGTCTAGGTCTCATCCAGCCATCGGAGCTTAGGAGCAAACACAAATATTTTTTCATGGAACTCAGGCTGAAATGTCAAGGTTTTATTGTGAAGCAAACAAGTAAATCCTAAGTATTCAGGCTACTGTCTTCATGGGCTGAATACTTTGTTGAGATAAGAAACGCTTCCACGTGTCTTGAGGCATCAAATAGCATTTAATCCACTAAGAATCTTCCAAAAAAGACTGGTGTGCAAGAACTGCAGGAGCAGCACGGGGGAGAAGACAAGGCGTTTCCTGAAGCTTCCAAAAAGAACATTTTCTTCCTTAAATTCATTTTAGGCTTTGCTGTATATTTAAAGACAATTTCTGAAAGATATGAACACGAAAAGGTTGGCAGATACATTTCAAGCTTAATTTTCCTTACACTTGAATGTGCGGCACCAACTGCAAGGACCATGCAATGTGTTCACCTCCAGAACCAGCCGTATCCCATATCCTACTGGACATGGGAAACTTGCCATCTGCAATGGAGAATTAAATTATTCATCTAAGCACCAGGGTTCAACTCCCTTTGAACCGTGGCATAACAAAGTTCCTTTTAAAAGAAGAAGGTTGTGTCTGTTTCAATGTGAGAAATTCCTCCATGCCTTTCCCTGCTGAAACGCTTTCTTACACATTAAACAAATACAGGACAAACTCATTAGTTCTTGTTAACAACAGACAGTCCAACAGACCAAATTTGGTTTTACAAGTGAAGAGGAGGAATAATACCAGAATTTTAAAATCCCTTTGAAGCAGAGCCTCTTTGTCTAGTAGCTCTGTGGCAGCCCAGCTCTGAGATACCAGAGACCTAGGACCCTAACATCTTACAAGAGCACCTTTCCCAACGGTTCCAGTTACCTAAACCTCAGGGGAAATTCAGGCAGGGTGGCTGAAGGACTTGGTCACTTACCCAGTTGGAGATTTTGAAAAGACAGTGATAGGATACAGTGTAAAAAACTCCTTACTTGGTGCAGAAGTAACTCTTAACAGGTTACTAGTTGACAGAAAAGGGTGCAGAACTAGGAGAAAGTGATCTCCAACGATACATGCTCGTGCTTTCACGTGACCCCCAAACTACCCTGGAGTACTTTATAAATCAAAGTAAAAACAACAGGAACCACCTTACTCTCTTCTTCTCCTACTGGGGAAGAGATTAAGTGCTCTTTAGTTAACGTTCAGATGTTTAACAAGGTTGAAAAGTTGCTTGAAAAACAACAACTAGATCTAAGCACAAGGAAAAGCTCTTACGTTCACCCAAAATGTGGCCAGTTAAACTAAAGGAGAAGATGCTTTATGGACTTTCAAGTTCTTTTCCCCACAATTTCTTATCAAGTGTCTTTTATTCACCACCACTGAAAGACAAAACACACAAGCAAGACCGATGGGCTTCGCCAAGGAGTAAACCCAGGGCAGGGGCAGAAGCCAAGCCAATGTGCAGCTTGGCTACCCCCCAGATATGTTCCTCCCTGGGAGCTGCTCCACCCCGCTCACCCAGCAGAAGAAGGTTGTGGGTTGCTTCTGGCACAAGCAAACTTGGTGCTTTTGCTCCGTTTTTACAGCTACTGCAAATTCCCAGAGTAGTTAAGGGTCTGGTCCCCCCCCAAAGGTGAGTGACCACACGCTCCTCACCACGCCACGTTTCCCAGTTAAAGGCCAGTGAACACTGCAGCAGGCCGATATGGGGGAGAGAGGGAAGGAAGAGTGTAAAACACAAGAAGATAAAACTTGTATAATAACTAGAAACAATGAAAGGAAGAGATGAAGAAATCCACAGCCCGGCTGTTGCTGAAAGGTGATAAGCTAGAAGTCATCCTATATTTATTAGGGCCAATGACTACAGAAACCTATTAGTAAGTTGCCAGAATAAACTCTCGTTTTTATTATGGTTACTGGTTACTTAATACCTCTCTCCATTGAGCCCACTCACAGCTCAGGTTACCTTCAAACACTTCAGCTGAAAGTTAACAAAGCAAAAAAAAACCCCAAAACAACCCCAATAAACACAACCAAAGCAAAATTATCCCACAGTAACTCCTTCAGCATCTCAAAACACATACACACTGACAATAAACCAAGGGGACAGGAGGGGGTTTACCTTGTACTTCAATTAGCTGAATTACACGCTCCAGATCTGGCCACGCTTCTATGCAAGGTTATTAACCCAGGTCTTTACCAGGAAAAGCACAGAAAATTGTTGTTGACATCATCGTGATGTCAAGAGGACTAATGCACCCGTCTACTCGCAGCTCTCTGGCAGAGGCATGGAGTCACTCACACTGCCAGGAGAGCCTGGATGCCAAACAGGGGTATGTAACAGGACAGGGGGCAGGTCAAACCGTGGTCCCCAGCCACCCATTAACAACACCCTGTAATAACAGAGAGATGATGTCATGTTGCCATTCTTAATGATGTCCAGAACTGAAACAAGAAGTATGACTGCAGCACAGCCAGGTGCACCAACACGGGGATCTGAGAGTAACACCAGCAAAGTCGAGGAGCTTCAGTCCCCAGCACACTGGAATCAAGCTGCTGGGAATCTCAGGTGCCCACATCAGGCACTGCAGGGTCAGGACTTCACTTACTTCAGTCATGTTTAGATGCAGCTCATACATAGGTGCTTGGCCAGCCTGCGGCCGTGTCTTCTGATACCACTTAAACACACCTTAAACGTGCCCCAGGCTCGATAGCAGTGATCATTCTGTAGGCTGGTAGGCTCCCAAACAAGAGGGTAACTCATCCAAGTCAAGAATACAGGGTGAAAAAAGAAGCAGCTTTTCATTTCAAAGCACAAACTGACACTTGTCTTGGCAAAAGTCTTGGCTTCAGCAGCTCTTCCTCCATCCTTCCTCTCCTTTCTTTCCTCATCCCCTTGTTCCCAGCCCTCCCACTGAGCCCATTCAGCTGTTCACACAGTCCCACAGTGAACCAGATCGGGTAGCTGGTGCAGATTAAAAATAATCCAGGAAAAAACAAAGGGTGAGGAGGAGGAGGAGGAGGGAAGGTGGAAAAATTTAAGTTCCCCAAATCAGTGCAAGATGGAAATGCAAGAATCGTCGTTGCACTGCATGGAGGGAACACCACGGGGGGCAAAAACCTGCAGTGGGGCCTAATCGATTATGGCTACTAAAGAAACACTTGTCATACTACAGTTAAACTCTCTCGGAGAAGATGGAGACACAATAGCTGTTGGAAAGTCTCTTGATACCCAGATGACCTGTTCTCTTCCAGGCAGCTGACACAGCACTCTCCTGAAAGCTGAGCCTGGCACTAGCTAGAACAATGAACATCTCTCCCCCACAAGCATTATTTTTTTTCACCAGAGGCCCCATATTCCAGCCCAGAGGTCCCAAGCTTCTCCGATCTGGTGTTTATCCAACATTCCCATACGGTCTGTGATGCTGCAGACTGTCACTCCGCTCTGTGAAGCTTCAAGCCATCCCACCACGAGTCCTTCCAAGCAGAAGCTGCACACCCTCGCCATGTTGTCACTTCTTTCATGGCTCTACGGCAGCTGCTCAGAAAAATCTTTGCTTCTCCTGCCCTGGAGGCAGGTGATTCCAGGGTTTCCCTCTGGACAAGTAAGATCTCATACTTGCTTTTGGAATTGGATAACCTGGCATCTTCCCCACACGTTTAAAAAGTTTCACGTCCCCTGTGAACTGTGGGATTTGTCTCATTTGTATAGGAAACCAACCCTTTCTCCATCAGAAACGTAGCAAGTAGGAACCTGGCAGGAACCTGCAGAACCAACTGCTTTTTCTAATCAACTTGAAGGCACCACTCAACTCAACCCACAGAGCCTTACAGCCACTCAGTGACAGTTCCTAACCCCCTCAGCACGCTCACTTTGCTGCACAGCACCGAGGAGAAGACTTGCATGCCACCTTTGGCCCCCCACAGCACAGCTGCTCAGCTCCCCTATCCCAAAAACCACTGCACCATCAACATTAAAAGAGAGAAAGACACTTCACATCTTCGGGATGAGCTGTCAGCTACGCGGTTTAAGATCATTCTTTACCAGAGAAGAAGGGCAATTCACCTCCTGGTTTCTGAAAGCAGAACTTCACGGTGTTTCACGACGAGGCCAAAGGGATGCCCATCCTTTCTGAGCCAAGGCACACTTCCAGGAGCATTATTGATGTGCAGCGAGCGAGTGGCTTTTGGCAGCTGTTAGGTCTGCAGTTCGTGCAACACAGTTTGGTAGCCACAAGTATAATAACATATTATCTGCTGAACGTTTGTCTTCCAGTGGGAAGTGTATTGAAATGACTATGCAAAAAAATCCCATTCAGGTTTTAATCCCGCCCTGGAGTTCACACACACGGCTTCAGCGAGCAAAACCATTAGCAGGACATACCAGCAGCAGAAACAATTTGATAACACAAACTCCTCCAGCCTGGGCTGAACAGAGGGCTCACACAGAACAGCTGCATCCATCCGTATGTTGATCTTGGTAATACGTCAAATCAAGGCTTCATCCATATGTTCAATAACTGAGCACGGGAACCTCGGCTATCAGCCAGCTGCCTCACCCTCTGCCCAGAAAGGTTACAGAGCAAATTCTGGACATCACTGGCAAGCACAGGAAGGACAAGATGGTAACTGAGACCAGCCAAAATGGAAGTATCAAAGGCAAGTAACCTTTGAGTAACCTGCCGCCTCCACTTCTGGGGCAAAATGACCGTCTCTGTGGCTGAGGGGAGAACAAGGGGTGTTGGACGCCTTGACCTGGTGTCAAAGGCCATGCTAAGTTTCCCATGGCATCCTTTGAACCAAAGTGCTGAGGTGTGGCCTGAATAATCGAGCAATACAAGCTGGAGGAAAACTATCTGGAAGAGCAGGCTCAAAGGACCGCCATCAGGAAGTTCAAGTGCAGCCAGAGGAAAGCCCTGCATCTGGGGTGGGTTAACTCCCTGCTGTCAGTGTGGTATCTCTGCAGGAGATGCAAGATGTCCAGGCTGTTGGCACGGCACCTCTGCTGGAAGCCACCTGGTCAAAGGCCCGAGTGCCCAGGAGCCAGCAGCATAGGCTCGCAGCGTGGGTGAGTGTCAGCAGGAGTACAGGCAGGGAGAAGGGATGGATGCTGCCCCTCTGCTGAGCACTCCCAAGACTGTTTGGAGAGTTAGGCCCAACCTGGGATCCTCAGAACAAGCCACCTACTGGAAGGAGTCAAGGAAAAAAAAAACCATGGCCAGTACTGGAGTGTGTGCCGTGCAGAGACAAGCGGAAAGCGGCAGGTTAGGTCAGTGCAGGAAGAAGGCGGCTCAGCAGTGATGTTATGGCTGTCTTGCAGCTACTGAGTGGAAGCAAAGATCAGACAGGACCAGGCTCATCACAGAGACGTGCAGGGATGAGGGGCAAGGGATGCCAGTTGGAATGTGAGAAAAATCCATCCAGGTACACAGAAACAACTAGGGCTTGCCATACGCATAGCCAAACACCGGGTAGGGCTCAAAGCAAGGGTGGCATGGCCATCCTCAGAGATACTCAGACCTGGGCTGGATGAGCCCCAAGCATCCCGCACTAACGGGACAACGTCTAGCAGCCGGCTGGCCTAGAGAACTCCAGAGATCCTCTCCCACCACCCCTGGGGTGCAAAGCACAGATTCTGCCATACAAGTTCTAGAGATGACGTTCCACACAAGGATTGGCACCCGTAACGTTCAGTGACAATCGTTTCCAAGAAACGATTCCCTCCACAAGCCACACCAGGAACCGAGCTGTACGTTTCCCCCAACTCAACTCATCTGGTCCTTTCACAGTCTCCAAACCGACAGAACTCCACTCGTGCACCACCAGCTTGGAGCAACCCAAGAAACAAAGCTGGGACGGCCAAAATGGGCACATCTTATCCCTCTACCAAAGAAAAAAAAAACCAAAAAAACAACCCCAAAACCACAACACCGAAAGCAGAGAGGGGGAAAAAAAGTAGGAATGTGATAAAAGAAGTGAAATTTTTCAGAGCACAAAGTGAGGGTAAGGCCAGAAGAAGCGGAAAGAACAGAAAGTAGTTGTTGATGGAGAGCTGCCAGACAGGATGGCTTTGGCCACCTTGGCTATATATATATTTTTTTTCCCCTCTTGTTTACTTTCCTCTGGTTTTGCAGAACTCCAGAAGAAAGAGGACATTTTGAAAAGGCGAGAACCCCCCACAAGATTAAAAAACCCCCCCACCAACCATCCCTCTGCACATCCTATAGTCCTGGGCAGAAGGGAGCTCCACGGAACAGCTTCCACGAAGGAAAATGGCCGAGCGCAGCTTCGTGCCAGACCACCCTCAGTTCATACTCCACCAAAGGCGTTCTCCCAAAACCCTGTTGCCTTCTCCTTTCCCTTTACGTGTGTCAAAACAAAGGACAATCAGGCAGGAGCGAGACCCTGAACAGAAGAGTAACGGGAGGAGCACACAACAAAACAGCACGAGTGGATGGGGCAGGGAGTGGGGTGGGGGGGGGGGGAGACCAGGACCTGCAGGATGAGCCTTGTGCCAATCCCTCAGCCCCTCTTCCACCAGCCTCTGCCCATCTCGGTGCTCCTTATCTCGGCAGCTCCTCCGTGGTCCCTACCCCCTACAAACCTCGCGTGACCCCCCCACACCCCCACCCCAC
>WBNH01012593.1:0-42141 GCA_013401255.1 Urocolius indicus
TGATGACATTCAGAATGAGTTGTGCCATTACCTTTCCAGGGCTAGAGGTGAGGCTGACTGGCCTGTAGTTTCCTGGGCCGTCCTTCCTGCCCTTTTTGAAGACTGGATTGACACTGGCCTTTCTCCAGTTCTCAGGCACCTCACCTATTCTCTATGATTGTTGTGGTGGTTTAGCTCAATGTCCACCCAGTCATAATATCACTCCCCCTCCTAAACTGGACAGGAGAGAGAGAGAGGAATAACAAACTTCTTGTGAGTTGAGATAAGGACGGAGAGATCACTCGATAATTAGTGTCATGGGCAAAACAGACTCAACTTAGGGAGAAAAAGGTTTGATTTATTAAAGAAACAATAAAAGCAAGGAGACGAGAAATAAAACCGTCTTAAAACACCTCCCCTCACCCCACCACTTCCCGGGACTCCCTTTCCTTCCCCCCCAGCAGCGCAGGGGATGAGGAATAGGGGGGTTGCAGTCAGTTCATTACAGATGGACTTTGCCGCTGCTGCTTCTCAGGGGGAGGCCTCCTCACACTTCCCACTGCTACACTGTGGGGTCCCTTCCCACGGGAGACAGTCCCTCATGAACTTCTCCAGCGTGGGTCCTTCCCATGGGCTGCAGCTCCTCATGAACTGCTCTGGCATGGAACCTCCCACAGGGCACCTCCAAACACACTGCCCAGCGTGGGTCATCCTCTGGGAGAAAGTCCTTCAGGGACAGGCTGCTCCAGCCTGGGTCTCCTCACAGGATCACAAGTCCTGCCAGCAAACCTGCTCCGACATGGGCACCTCCCCCACGGACTCCCAGGTCTTGCCAGGAACTTGCTCCAGGATGAACTTCTTACGGAGTCACGGCCTCCCTCAGGCATCCACCCGCTCTGGCGTGAGCACCTCCCCCACGGGCTGCGAGTGGGTCTCTGCTTCCCGGTGGTCCTCCATGGACTGCANCAGGTGCAGGGTCCAGCTTAAAACTGACTGACCCTAATCCTGTCAGCTACAGAGGAAGCTTCTGGCAACTCTCTTCGTTTAAAAAAGCCACCTCTCTAGCACCCCTGCTAGAGAAAAATCCGGCTCAGGCCAAAACCACTACAATTGTTCAAAAATGATGGAGAGAGGCTTAGCAATCACATCAGCCAACTCCCTCAGCACTCATGGGTGCATCCCATCAGGACTCATTGTTTTATAAGTGTTAAGCTTGGCCACCAAGTCTTTAACCTCTTCTTCTTTCACCCAGGGCAAGTCCTCTGTTGTCCTGGCCATCCTGCTGTCCTTGCTGGACTGGGTTTCCTGAGGGCCAGCTTTAGTTGTAAAGACTGAAGCAAAGAAAATATACAGTACTTCAGCCTTCTCTGCGTCCTCTGTCACCAGGGCATCCTCTGTGTTTAGTAATGGGGCCACATTCCCCCTTATCTTCCTTCTGCTGTTGATGTAC
Organism: Urocolius indicus; assembly: GCA_013401255.1. Lineage (NCBI taxonomy): Eukaryota > Metazoa > Chordata > Aves > Coliiformes > Coliidae > Urocolius > Urocolius indicus. The sequence goes on from WBNH01012593.1 coordinate 1,430, forward strand.
TTGAAAAATGTCTTATTACTGTCCTTAACTTCCCTGTCTGAATTTAATTCTAGAAGGGCTCTAGCCTTCCTAGTTGCACCTCTGCAGGCTCTGGCAATGTTCCTATACTCTTCCCAAGAAGTCAGCCTCTGTTTCCACCTCTCATAGATGTCTGCTTTCTGCCTGAGTTGTCCCAGCATGCATTATTTTCATATATGCTCATGTATGTGTCATATTCTAATGCAGAATACAGGCATTATTTTGTCCCCTGGACAGAAGTATGTGCTGTTTGCTTTGTATGGATTTAAAAATATGTTTAGTAAATAAAGGAAGAAAAATAAGCAAAACCAGTTAATTATTTTACTATTAAATTAAGACTTTGCAAATTTATGCTTTTCTCAGAAAATCCTGGTCTTCTGAAAAGGTGTTTAACTTCAGACAGGCTCGCTCTATTTTCTTTCTATGAGAAAGATTTTAATTTCTACACTGTGAACCAGATGTTGGTGGATAGATCCCCTTTAGTGATAACTGTTGTCTTCTGATTGCAGTCAGAGATGAGAATAGCTTTGTTTTTTGTTTGAGTGCTTCTGTTTGATCCCTAAATTGAGATAGGATGAACCATGTCACTTCCCTCAGTTCTGTGTTTCTTTACTCCCAGGAAAAGGTGTATTTCCTTTATGAGTGGCACATAAATATTTTATCTGTAACATGAACAATTGCTACATAACACGGTTATGGAAACATATCTGAGAATGGAAACATATCTGAGAATGAAAACACGGTTTGGGTTTATGTATCTATTGATGGATTTTTTTTCCCAGTATTCTGAATGTAATGAATGAGGAGAATACTACAGTGGGATCTAATAGCAGCATTCAACTATCTAGTGGAATAGATGGAGTCTAGCTTTCCTCTGAGTTGCACAGAGAAAGGAGGAATGGCAAGTCACAGGCTGCAACAACAACAACAACAAAAATCAATTGAAGTCGAAAAATAATATATCCACAGTGGGAATAGTGAATCACTGGGAGAGGCTGCCTAGCAGGCATCTAGAAACAGCCTCTTAGGGCAAAGCTCTTGGCAATCTGACCCAACAGAACTTAACCGCATTTTGATCAAGAGGTCATATTAAATGGTATCTATAGGTCCCTTCCAACCTAATTTTCTATGATTATATCTGCTCTTTTCCCTGTATTTACAGAATATCTTTCTCATCTGCACTGAAGCAGCAGCTTATGATATGAGTGACCTTGCTCAAGAGAATCCAGTGTCCTTGTGGTAGTAATCATGTAGTCTATACTGACTTGTGACATTAGCAATCTTGCAAGCAGCAATGTGACTTACGGCTCAAGGTTATTTTTCTTTCATGGAGGTGTTATTAGATTATGTTTAGCTGTGTATAGCTGGAGGTGCTCAAAAACATTTGCTTTAGTCAAATGAAAGGTTGTTCTCTCCCTTTCCTGTCAAGCACTACTGGTACAACTATTAATGTGACAGAAAGCATCAGACCTTATAGTTTGTCTAACCAAGAACACCAGAGAGCAGTAAATATTGTAGCCCTGGTCTGGTATTACTGCATAATCTTTCCTACCTGGAAGTAAACTTTACTACCTAACCTCTAACTTCACAGAACCACAGAATCACAGAATGGCAGACTTTGGAAGGGACCTCTAGAGATCATCTAGTCCAAACCCCCTACAGGTTCCCCTAGATTAGGTCGCACAGAAAAGGATCCAAGCAGGTTTTGAAAACCTTCAGAGAAAGAGACTCCACAACCTCCCTGGGCAGCCTGTGCCAGGACTCCCTCAACCTCACAGGAAAGTATTATTTCCTTATGTTCAAGTAGAACCTTTTGTGTTCCACCTTTTATCCATTACTCCTTGTCCTGTCACTTGAGACAATAGAAAAAAAGTGTCACCTCATCCTCTTGACATACACCTTTTAAAAATGAACTAATGCGATCTTCCCTCAGCCTTCTCTTCTCTAGGCTGAACAGTCCCAGGTCCTGCAGCCTTTCCTTATAAGAAAGATGCTCCAGTTCCCTGAGCATCTTGACAGCCCTCAGCCCTCAGCTGGACTTTCTCTAGAAGATCTTCCGTCTTGAGCTGAGGAGACCAGAAGTGGACACAAAATATTCACAAAATTTCTTCTGAAAAAAAGATGACACGCCTATGTAAAGGACATATGTGAAGTGAATATATTGTACACAGGTGTCACGATTCCCCTTTGTAATTAATTTGGCAGAAGTTAAAAGCCCTTGCTTTCCAACAGAAATTCTGGGTGGCTGGGGGTGGCTGGGCTTAACTGCTGAGTGATGTCCAATCAAACAGATTATCGTGATCAGGTTTTATGTATTCTCAAGAACAGATTTAACACTCAAAACACAGTCAAGTGCTAAACTACTTTATTTTGCCTACAACAAACAGCAATGAAAAGAGAAAGGCAAGAATCACAGACTCATATGGGCTGGAAGCAACCTTGAAAGATCATCTAGTCCACCCCCTACTGCCAGAGCAGGTCACCTAGAGTAGGTCACAAAGGAGAATGAAAGCAAAGAGTGAGAGAGAAAGAAAAGTTACAACAGCCACTACTGGGAATCCACAGTGCCCCCACAGTCCACTTGTCTTTTTGTCTGATGTTCTCTCCTGTCTGCAGAGCAAGGGGAAAGTTCCAATGGTCACCATGGTGAGTCCATAGTGTCCTGGCAGCCTACTTGTTTAGGAGTTCTGATGCTCCTTCTAGTTTGGTGTGGGAAGAGTTCTCTCCTCTCTGCTGATCCCACTTTTGTAGTCATGTATCTCACTTGCGCATACCCAGTACTGTCTCTGGAGGGTCCTGGAGAGTTCTCGAAGGTCCAAGCCTCCCATCCCACATCTCTTGCTCACTCTTCTGCTGACCCCAGGCCTGGGCACATGCACAGAGTTGGTATGTCCTGAGTCAGCTGGACATGCATTCCGAGGCAACAGCACCTCTAACGGGCAGAATCTTCCCAGCTGATGCAGTGACACAGCCCCAGTAGTCAACCATGCTGCCATCAATGTTGAGGCATATTTCTAACACCTTACAACAGGAAAATAGGTTCTAGGTCACATATTATTGACTCTTTCATAAATGAATTTTTTTTGTAGTTGTTTTTATACTTTACCATTCTGCTTGTACTTGATAGAAATGTTCTAACTTTTCTGTAGCAAGTTCTAAATTTCTGTCATAACTAATATGAACCCTAGTGGTGACATATTTGTATGATGGTAGAAAATGACTTAATCTATTTCTAAAACTGACTTTATCAAGTATGTTTGATCATTTCAATTTCATTAGGATAAATTATGAGGTTTAATAATTGAACTACAAAGTAAATTAACTAAATGATTCAATGTAATTAAAGATGCAATACATGAGATTGTATTACAATCTGATTAAATATGTCTCAGAAGATTCTTTTCTAAAAAACTAATTTATTAAAGATTTGTAACATCATCATTCACAAATTAACTGCTTCTTCCATGGTTTCATTCTGCGGTCATTTGAGTTAGTTTATTTAAAATAAATATGCAAGAAATAAGTGTGTGTTTCCAAACCTTAATTTTTGAGAAAGATGAGAGAAGTAACATTAAAGTGAAATCTGGTGATGTTAGAATAGAATTTGACAGAATAATTTGACCATGCAAAATCTGTAATTTTTTTTTTAAACTGTTAGAAAAATAGAACAGAGCTACCTTACATGGACCATTGCAAACTGTAGGTTTTTGGTGGTCCCAGCTTTCTTGAGAAGGTGTCTTGCAGTGAAAATTGCAAATTCTAAAATTACAAAACTTATGCTTAAATCAATATTTTAATTCTTGACATAGATTTCTAAATATTTTATAATAATTCTTCTTCTGTTTTATAGCCAAGCTCCTTCCTAAAAGATTTTTTGAAAAGCTATAGAGAGTCTTCTCTCGCAGTCACTTTTCCCTACAAAATACTGAGTTGAAAATGTTTCTTAGCAAAAGATTTATTGAGGATTTACTGCTATTTACTGCTAAAAAGATTTACTGCTATCAGTCTGTTATCATTGTTCACATTTCAGCATACAGGATCTTGAAGTATGATAAGACATCTCAGATGAGCTGAAGGGCTCAGTAACAGAGTTCTGTAGCAGCTCTTCAAACTACTTTGTGGAATACATACAGATTTACCATTGCATTCACAGATACTGGCATAAGTTATAGTGGCCCTGCAATGAATGATTCTGCATAGTGTTACAGCAGTTGATGTTCAGCATTTGGATTTGTACTGCCAACTTCATCAGGAACTGTCCTCATCAAGATGTTAGTGCTTTACTGTGATATGTGGCTTAGTACCTTTTGTTGCTGCTCTGTGAAAGTAGTTTAGCTAGTTTCAGATTAGTTTTGGATTAGGAAGGCATCCTTTTTTTTTGGTTTTTTTTTTTTTTTTTTTTTTTTTTCTCAGTCTTTCTCTCAGAATAGATAGTATAACGTGTAAAATAATTATCAACAAGACAGTCTGGAGTTATGATCATGTCTGCTAGTCTGGTAAAGGCACTCTTTGTCCTGACAGCTAATGATGAATATTACTTAATTATATATATAGATTACAGATAACCTGTATGCTGTTGTAAAAAATGCTTTTATAGGAAAGTCTACCAACAATAAAAAGCAACACTTAAACACCCCAAACATGTTACTCACATGTAGAGCATATTCCTCTGTTTAGAATGAGGGTAAGGGAACAGGGTGAAAGTAACTTTCTATTCTATGAAGAATAATTTTTCAGTTTATTGTGTTTTATAATCTGTGCTGTACCAGATGACATTATACAAAAGATGACAGACCCACTGTTCACAGCAGCTGCAGTACATTAACCTAATGGATTGGAATTATAGGTTGCCTTAGGAATTGTCTATTTTGTGCCAAATCCAAATGTAAATCCTACTGTGAAAATTCTTGCTGCTATTAAATGTGATAAAATGGCATGTCTTTGGAAAGAAAAAAATGCCAAAATCTAGAGGAACAATATGGACAAATAAAAAAGATGTGGCTAAAAGTTCAAAACCAATTTTTAGTGAAATGGAGAAATATGACCAAATAAAAATGACATAATTTTTTATTAAATGTATGATGTTCCCGCATGATGACCCCATGACTGTCATAAGACAGGAATGCAAAAAGTCTGTACTAACTAGATACTGGGAAAATATCTCCCTATGTTTAAATGGCATTATTTAACATCAGTTCAGAGCCCTGGAATTATCTCTGTGCAAACTTGAATCTTAGCAAAATACACCACAGGGCTGCAGAGAAACAGTAAAATAAATGCCGGAAACTTATTGATATTGTAAAAGCATTTTTTTTTTCCTCTGGAGCTTTTTTGGCATCAGTTTGGAGAATTATCTACACTACTTTGCGCTACATAGTATGGGTAAGGAAGAAAGACTTGATGCAAAATAGGAGACAAGAATGTGCTAAAGTACTTACAAACCCGGTGTGCTCTAATTTGGGGGTAAATTATGACCTCAATTAATTTGAATATCTATATTGAGCAAATGATTGACTTTAAAGTGTGGGTGAAGGAGAGTCATGGATTTCCATTTAGAGAAAGGAAAGAGAATTTCTACCAGTTGTGTGGAGCACTGTGCCATAATTTGGAAAAGTTAAGGAATAACTGAAGGCTTTGTAATTCACACCCTGTTTTCCCATAAAAAATAAATGAAAATGAAAAATCTTTCTTTCAAAATTGTTGAACTTCAAGAACACTAAAATTATTCAATTCAGTCTCAACTTATACCTCTAGTAAGTGATTGTTACCTACACTCTATTAAAATGTCCTATCTTGCTTGAAAGACAGGAAATATTTCAAGTTAAATATAATTCACTACGTTCCTGTGTAGGTAGTAGTTTTATTAGAAGAAATAATAATATTCAATCTTTCCACAACAAATTTTGCTAGCTTCGCTTTCCAGATGCTGGAATGCATTACAATGTTGTATACCAGATTAGAGTCCCCTAGTGTCTGCTGTTGTTCAGCATTTATATATGAAACCTTGTCTCTACTGCTGCCAGTAGGAATTTTACCTTTTACTTCAGCAAGACGAGGGAGACTGAAATGTGTTCACTAGGATTACACTGATTTGAAAGAGTGTTGTCAGTACCATAACTTGATCTCATTTAAGTTATGTTCTTATGGCTACTTCACAGGTGGTCATAAAGATTCACTTACGTGTATTTGCCTGAAGGGAAGAGCATTGCATGTTTTGAAGTGATGCTTGACAGATGGCTCTGAAGCTTCTTTTAAGGAGGTAGAAGGATTTCTTTACTTTCCCATTGTAAGGTGTTCTGTAGCTTTTGTTCTGAGTCTGGTCCTGCAGTCAGTCATTTCTGAGGCTTTCAGTCTTGATGGAAAATGCACCTATATATTTAAAATTTATAAAATAATTTCCATATAGATTTACTACTAGATTACAAGTTACAGTCTTCTCTGTACTACAGTTCGTTCTTGTTTTTCTTTACAGCAATGAAATTGCAGGAGTTTTGATTAGGTACTTTTAGGTTTAGTAATTTTATTGATGAGCTCCTCATCACAAGCTTTCAACTTTTCTATGCTGATTTAATTGTCATTCGTGGTTTTCCCATGGCATGCCCCCTCTCAGCATTTTTTATTTGTGATAGAGCAAATTATGATGTCTGCCTCCTTACATTACTGTCCATGGGGAAGATCAGTTGCAACTAGTTGTCCCTCACTAGTAAAATCAATGATTAACCAGGAAGATCTCAGCCTTGAAATAAGTCAGAACAGGTTACTGGAACTTTAGTTATGTTGATGTTTTCAAATCCACAGGATTAATTGAATGGCATACTATGAAATGGAAAGAGCTGTTGGAATTTCAGAACCATTATTTACCTTCCAAAACTTTTATAGATTTGGTGAAGTACAAAAAGCACAGAGAAGGGTAAACATCTGGCTTACCTTTGAAAAAGGAGAAAAAGAAGGAACTAGAAACTTACAGACTTAATTTATAGACTTAAGAAATATTCTGTATTTCTTTATGAAAGTATTATTCACTGTTTTCATGAATGAGAGGGGTGACATAGCATATGCTGATGACAAGAGAGAATATAAATACATTGTATAACAGGATATTTGGTATAATTTTACCTGAAGAAGCAGTCTGGAAAAAAAAAATTGCCAAAGGAACAAATGCACATTATTCGTGGTTAGGAAAGACTGAGTTCACAGAATTGAGGAGTTAGTTCAGAAAACCCAGAGTCATGAGTTACAGAGAACCCTAACTGAGGTGCTAGTTGTCAGTTCTATAAACTGCTTTAAGAAAGGTAGACATCTGAAAAACAGATAAATAGAGTACGAATTGCAAAATGGAGGTAATCCTTCTGCGTTACTGATGGAATGCTTGGAACAGATTCATCCGTTATGTGGGCTTAGAGTGTAAAGAAGAGTAAAGAGAGTTCTACTGACCATAACCTATGAAGAACTCTGAACAAACTGAGACTGTTTTTCTTCAGAAAAGCCAAGCAAGGGGAATCTTTTTTTACAGTCTTTTATAACAGACTTGCAATATATAAACCCATTGCATTCCCTTTATGTCACTAATGACAGGTTTAAACTGCAGCCAAGATGTCTGAGACTAGATATTATCTTTCTAATGCTAAAATTAGATAAGAACAGACATTCTATGGTACAGTCCTAAGGATTGTTAGTGATTAACAGTTGGCTAGAAAAATGCTTACACTAAGGTGGATTTGATCGTGCCCTGGGCACATGGATAGAAAAGACCTGTGGTTGATTGCTTGATTTCTAATTCTGGATATTTAATTAAATTTATTTGTTAAACTCAAGAGTTTTTTTTTCTGCACATCCTCCACTTTCTTGTCTTACATAGTAGCATAAAGAACACAAAAACATTCAGTAGTGACACTATCTTTGTGTTTAAAAAACTCCACTAAGACAACCTGGTTGTACACCACTGGGAACTGGAGAATAAAAAGTGTTAAACCAAACTCATATGTAGCAACCTGTTGCAATTATGATATCTAATTGTTTTTATTTTAATGGAAAAATGTATCCATTTTTATATAATGCTAAAATATACTTACAGGGTAACTCTTTTAATGTTGAAGGGACTAGAATAAACGGTAGCTTTCCCTTTTTAGCCTGGTAAAAAGTATATCAAATGTTATCTATATAGAAGATAAATGTTTATTTTTTACATAAGATGCACTTTGGAAAGCTAGTAATGAATTCGTCATTCGTTATTTTAAGATATAAAGCACCATGATTGTATCTGTTTAATTTAGAAAAAAAATGGAAGTTAAAATTCATTGTTTATTCTGCTTTTGGTATCATTAAGGAAACTTTTTAACTGCCGGTGAATCAAATATAACTAATTGATTAAATGCTCTTTGAATTTATGAATCTGATTAAGCAACATATGTTTTGCATACAAATCACCTTGCACTAACTGCATTCGTCTAGAGAATCTCAATGTGATTCATAAACGAGCATTGACATTTCAGTATTGCAGCACTTTGCTAGAACATTATCTGGTTAACAGAACAAATAAGCAAATGGTCTTTAAAGAAATTGAAATTTAATGTAAAAAATGTAAGCAACATTATGCAGCTTGAAGTGGTTTTCTCTTTACAACAGTGGTTTGCAATGTCATGAAGAGTGGTGCTTCCCTAGCAATATAAACTATAGTTAATGACGGCCAGTACAGTTCATTACAGATAGAAACAAAAAACAAGTTACCATCATGCAGAATGAATGACGGGAATGAGTGCCTCTTGAAAGGAAGTTATAAAAGCAGGAGGTAAAAGCATCTTAAGAATTAGTCTGCTGGAAAGAAAGGAAGAGTACAACCACCGAACCTGCACAATTATTGCACTTAAATGTAATTCAGTTCTAACTGCCTCCTTCTTCAAGTTATTTTCTTTTGACACCTCCTTTGTGTCTCTTCTGTTAACTGCATTACTGCTGTCCCTGAATACCAGTACCTGTTCTTTGTGGACAGGAGCAAGTATATATTTCATGACTTTAAAGCCAGTCTAAATCACAGTGGCTTCTTGTAATGTACCAATCTCTGTATGTCCCAATGGAGAGTAATTTTACCACTTTTACATAGGAACTGAAGCAGCCACAGGAACATAAAATGCTTGTATTAACTGTACATACTCTCTATCATCTTCAGGCTGGTTTATGTGATTTTATATTTTTTTATCATACCTAGTACTTCACAGATTGAAGAAAATTTCTTCACATTTTATTCTTCAGCCTATGCACCTATTTGTGGAACCTAATTCAAAGAGAGTCTGAGACACCAAATACTAACTGTAAATTCTGAGAGACGCTAGTTATTCAGCCTATGCATCTGTTTTGTGGAACCTAATTCAAAGAGAGTCTGAGACACATTTACTAACTGTAAATTCTGAGAGATGCCAGTTAACAGCAAAAAAGATAGTATTGGTGTTTCTTATATAGACCTAGATAGCTCTCAAAAAAAAAAAAAAAGACAGCTGTTCCAAGTAGAAATTGCATTTGAAAAATGTAAACATGTAGGAAATCTGAAACACTGAATAACATAAAAGAAGTGTAAAATGGGAAAGGACGGGGAAAAAGAAAAAGCAAAAAGGGAACCAAATGGGATTTAAGATCTGAGTTATTGTACATTAGTATGAAACGAAAATAGTTGGTAACATCTGATCACCAGTTTGAAAGAGATCCAAAGAAAGTGGTGAATTGACTACTGTGGTCAGAGGACTAGGTGGAGTGGCTATGTAAGTGGAGGCCACCAGAGCAGAAATGGCTGCAGCTAAGGTCAAGTTGACAAATGGATAGTGGGACAGAAAGTTAGTAGCATTACAGAGCTATGCTCTCCTATCTGACATCCACGGTGAGAGCCATGCTTGGTCAAAGTCAAAGTCAAAGTAAGTAGTGACTTCAGTTGAAGAGTTAATGAAGAGGTTATTTGGCAAGCTGTGGAATTTTTTCAGGTAGGAGCAGACTGTTTGTCTTCAGAATATGTATGCCTAAACTACTTGAGTCAGAGATTAGCAGATATATGGATAAATAATAACTGTTCTTATTTGCCTTTATGGAAATAGTAAATAATTTGTATTGGGAGAAGATCATAAGTTGCTTGATCTTTGATTTTTAATTAGAATTTCAATAGCTGTCAATCTTGATAAATAAAGCAACTGTGTAGTTTTTTTTTTTTTTTGGGTGTTTTTTTTTTTTTTTGGGTGTTTTTTTTTTTTTTTGGGTGTTTTTTTTTTTTTTTGGTGTTTTTTTCCTTTTTTTTCTCTTTTACCTCTCAGATATGATGAAGAGGATAACTTGAATCTGTAGAGGCTGACTTCCACTCAGTCAACTTTGCCTTCCCTCTACTCTCACGCCCATTTTTTAATGAAAAAGAAAAGCTAGCAAGCTCAAATATAATAAATAAGAAGTGACAGCAGGAAATAAGTAAACCAAAGTTTTTGAATAGTGGAATCAAAAAACCACAGGAATGTCAAACGTGCTCTTTAAGGAATGAATCTGAATTGGTCATTATCTTGCTTTTGAATCTGTCTGCCGTTGAAAAATCTGTTCATTTCTGCCAAGGTTTATAGAAATTGGGCTCCTGTCTTCTATATACGTGTACTGTACAGTATAAGTACATTTTCTAGTAGGCAATGAAGCTTGACTTGCAGGAACAGTTTCATGGCTTATTCTAGGGCTTATTTTATAGTCTCTGTAAACTATTTACCAAGGCAATATAAACTCTATGTAACACAATCAATAAAACTAACAAGCATTTACATGGTAGGACAAATTGGAAGATCCTTATTTTTAATCTGGTTTACAGTTATGGTTGAGAAGTCATAAAAGAATGGAGAAATGAGCAACATATAAATACCTTCAAGACAGAGAATCCCACAAAATGAATGGAAAGTGATCATATCATATTTGAGTTCAATGGAAAATAAAAGTCTGGTCTGCAAAATGATAAACGACTATTTCTCTCGTGCTGCCTCTCATCTATATACCTTTCCCCTCCAAATTAAAGTGAAGATTCAAAGTTATGAATACCACTCAATGACATGGTTTAAAATGCAAGCATGTTTTCCACGTATAATAACAGCATGTAACTACCAGCTCCTCTTCACTATTTTTTTTATGAAAAAAATCAAGGTTAGAAAGGTTGTGTGTCTTCTAGGCCAAGGAAAAGCTGTCACAAAGGTGTTAGAAGGGCTTGTTTTATAAAGTAAGTGTATTAAGTGTTAAATCATAGAATCATAGAATGGTAGGGTTGGAAGGGACCTTTAGAGATCATCTAGTCCAACCCCTCCCTGCAGAAGCAGGTTCACCTACTTCAGGTCACATAGGAACCTGTCCAGGTCTGGGTTTCTTTGAAAGTCAGAAGATTACACATAAAGTAGGATAATTTTCGCAATAATTTCCTTATAATGGGTGATAACTTGCTCTTCCTGATCTTTTTGAGTGATGCTACAATTGGAAATCCTAAAAATTGGGAGGTACCAGTGAATATGCTTACTCCTTTTGTTTGTTTTCTGAACGAAAAAAAGTCAGGCTACACAGCAATAATATAATTTTACCGATACTATTGAAAAATTCAAAGGAAAGTTTAAGTATGTTAGGATTGAAAACCAATATGAAATGAATAGCATTTTATAGTTTAGTACAATCTCTGATAGATTATTATTCCTATTGCCAAGAAAAAAATGATTGTAACACATTCAACCTTGATAATATAGATGAAGTATTGTCCTCACCAAAACATACTGCTATGAGGGAGCAAGGAAAAGTGAAAGGTGACTTAAGCTCAAAAGTTTGGATGTAGATGAGAAGAGAAAGTTTGCAAATAATATGAGACTCATATTAATGTTTTTATAGATTGGCATGATGAACAAGTTTCTGACTAGGAGTTAAAAGCAGCCTAAGATAGCTTTTGGATTGCAGGGACTTCATTAGTGCCTGAAAGAAATTGTAATGCTCATTTAGCCAATGAATTAAGTTCTTATTCTGCTACTGAGAGACTACAGCAAGTATTCTCTTGAGAAATACTTAATCAGTCTTTCCTGCATGCAGGCACTCAGATAAGCAAAGAAATTTTTAAATCCTAAAAGCACATGGCCTTTAGTTACTGATTAGTTACTGATTTTCATCAATGGTAAAAATTAGAGGGAGATTTAGAGCTCTGTACCTAGCTGATTTTTATTGCTTAATCGTAGTCTCTGTCTCTTTTGGTACTACTAATAAGGATACAGTATACCTGCCTTGAAAAAAACAACCTCCAAGAGGCTGCTGAAGTGCAAATCAGTTGGTACTACTAAATGTCAGGGCCTTGAGTGGACTAATAAGCCACTGACCACTCTTACCTGAAGCCCCCACCTTGGCGTGCTATTTAAGATGAGGTTTTAATTGTGTCTTTTGTAGGAGGAGTGTTGGGTTTTAGCTCATCTACAGCTGTACCCTTGTCTGGCTTTGGGCCCTGCTGACTTGGATTTCAGTAGGCTGATTTACTGGTCTCAGTACTTACCCTTGTGTATAATACTTCAATAATTGCTTTATGATCTGGACTATTAGTGGGATCTGTCTCCTGCTCACCTTGCTTAGATGTAGTAAGATATGTCCTGCTGGCCCTAGGATTCCCTTTGACTGACTTCACTTTCCTCGGAGGAGCAGCTGGAGCTTGCAATACCTTGACACCAAACACCTAGGCTGTCTCAAGACTGTCAGCAGTCCTGAAACTCAGTCTGCAACTCAGAAGTTTGTCATGTAAAGCAGTATGTACAGAAACCACTTGAGCAGCTGTTGGGAGCTATTGTTTCCAGTACAAACTTCACTTAAGATGGTGGAATATCTGCCATCTTATCTATGGAATGGGACCAGTTTTTTGCTCCTTGTTTCTACAAACTCTGGGACATACTCCCTCAGATTTCTTCATGTGCCTACTTTGTGGGTTTTTTTTTGCAATTCTTGAAGAACTACAAGATATGACAGACTACTTCTCAATACCAGACAAATGATTTCTACCATCCATGCAAAAAATCAGCAAGATTTTCCGCATTGTTGATACTACTAGTTACCTCACTAAGCAATTTAGCAGTGTTGGAAAATTTTCTGGTGGTGAATATTGCAATTTGCCACTGCATTTTCAATGTTCTCTCTAAAACTGGTGTTATCTAAAGCCCTTAAAGAAATCAAAGGCAAGTGTCCTAGGAAAGATACCTACAAGAGAGCTACAGTATGTGATAGGATCTTAAAAAACTTTATCTTCTTTTTCTCTTCCTCTCAGTTAAGTCCCACTACTGTCACCCTCTTTGCAGATTCTTAGCTACCAGCTGAGTTGACTAGCGATAAATCATTTATGACTTTTTTTCCCCATTATTCATTTCACCTTTCTGGGATACTGCTACCATAGAAAGGTGTGCGGTGTCAGTGGTTAATGCCAAAAATAGCACAGTACCCTACAGGAAGATAAGTTCCAGTTCTCTTTTTTACACTTTCAGGCATCTGGAAGATCTCTGTAACGCAAGGGATGAACAGGAAGTGAAAGGGCTGGCACGGGGCAGAGTGAGAGGAGGTGCTTATGTCAGCAGATATAAGGGCATATCATAAACAATAAAGTGGAAACTGAGCCTCATCCATACCATGTATGCAGTGATCCATTCCCCTCAGCGGTTGGTGAGCTGGGACATCAGTCTGGACTGCCAGGTAGTGCTGCCGGCAACGGCAACACCTTTTTTTTTTTTTTTTTTTGGCAATTGAAGCACTAATAACTAAAGAGAAAGATTGCATCTATGTCTATAGAGATGATGATAAATTATGTTTTAATCTAGTTTAAACAGCTTGCAAGTTATACTGAGGGATCTGGCAGAATAACCTTGCTCACAAATGCTGATGTGATTAATATGTAAATTTCAACTGTAGTATGGAACTGCAGTATCTTACCTGTTAAGGTAGATTTTTCAAGAAAGTGAGGCTTGTTTTATTGTGTACTCCTTTTTTCATACGATGTTAGTACATAGCAGTGATACAATGTCTTCTCTCCATAATTATGAAAAGCAGGTAAGTGTTAAACATTTTCCTTAAGGTGGGAAGGACATGGGAGGTAAAACAAGGAAAATATACTTGTGTAAATTATTGCAGTAGATTGAAAGAAGAAGTAAAATGGAGATCTGGAAAAAGGCAGCATTTTAGTGCCAGCTGAAACAACTTGGTGGTCTCTGAAAAATCTTCCAGATATTGTCCCCAACCTCCAAAAGCTTATCTTTTGCATATTTGATGAATTCTGAAAAGAATTGCACAGAAGTGAACTTACTTGTCAGATTGGGGATTTCTTGTGTCTGTCCATATGCTTCTTAAGTTTATCTATTAATCAGATACTACTGACATGGTTTCCATACGAGACGTGAACATATCTGTAGAAAACAAAACATTTCAAATATTTGTTATTTATCATGAAATATTTATCTGATTTATCAACCTATACATGTCAGGGAACTGAAAGCAAAGGTTGTGTGTAGCCCACTAGAGCTTTAGAAATCTTAGATCCTTAAAAGAGAAGATTATTGTGATGATCATCTGTGACTCAGATATTGGAGAAGGTCCTGCTGTCCTTCTTTGCTCTTAAATGTATTTTCTCAGTTAAACAGAATAGCCCTTTCAGAGTCACACTTCTGCTCTCATCAAATGCCATGACAATGTCACATAAAAAATTTTATTGCTAGGGAAAAAAAAAAGCTACTAAAAATGTATACTTTAATTATTTTGTCACTTTATACCACACTTTATTTTCAAAAAAAATGAAGCTTTTATTTTCCTCAGTGCTCACTTAGATGTTCAATGGCTCAAGTGTCCTGATTGCTCTGATGGCAAACCAGAAACTGCATCCATTTCGTATTCTAATTACAATCTTGGGTACAGTGATGTTACTCAGTGAATTATCCCACACAACCAAATGTATATATCTTCCAGAACATGAATTCACAAAAACTATGTAATCCTCACTAGAGTGTAAACAAAAATAAAAACTTCCACCAATCTCAATCTTTTTATGGAACCTAATTATTCTTGTATGTAAATGGAAATTTAATTTCTGTTGCACTGCTTAATGCAGTCAACTGTTTTGTTATTAATTATAAAACTGTTACTAATGCCCAGGAATGATATTTTAAAAAGGTTTAATCTTATATTTCTATATCCTTGTTTATTTTATAGTTATGCTTTTGTCTCATACTTTGCCTTTGTAGTCTTTATTTACAAACTAAAGTGGGCCCTATTTCTAGTAAGTGAAGCATTTATGTTGAGTCTGGACAAAGAAAAATTTTTCTGTAGATTGGTATTGCGTGGAAATTAGGCTAGCTAATACAACCTCAAAAAACCCAAACTGCACTTATTCTCTGACCAACTCTGTTTCTTTGTCAGGCCCCACTTTCACCTGAAATAATCCATGTAGCTATTAGAATATTCACTTGACCTCCTAGTGCCCCTTGTTTTATGAGAAAAACAGCTTTAAAGCCAGGAGGAAGGACTGCTTGTGACTCCATTGTTCTTATTCAGGAGTAATACTCTAGATAATCATGAAGAAAATCAGGATAGGACAAATATTTTACTTTATCTAAGATTCTGTTACTATCATTCCCAGTTTCTGTGCAACAATACCTTTGTTTATTAGACCTAAATGTTTTAAAAGAATTTACAACTGAAGCTGTAGTCTGAAGACTTAGTTCAATATGAAGCAAAACTAGGAAAATATTAATTAAAAAAATCTAGAATAACTGTTCAAACACTGTAATTTAGCTACTGCTGCATGTTGGAGCAATACAGTGCTCTTGGGTCAGTACAACCAAGGAGAGAGATCTTAAGTCAGAGATGATAAGTTGTTTCCCAAGCTTTCTCCTTTCTTAAAAGAATCTGTATCTTGTTTATTCAGAGTAACCTATGTCTAAAGCTTGCAGGCTGTTGCTGTGAGATAGCAGATGTAATTCCATGTCAAAGCTAGTGACGTCTTTCCAGAAGCTGTTTTCTGCATAAAGGATATGGGCAGAAAGGGAATACTTTATGCTTTCTTAGGTCGATGTTAAAACAAACATCAAAATAGCCTTTGCAAGGATTATGCAGAGATTTATGGATTTTCTGCTGTGAATATATAATGCTTTTATTTTAAGTACTATCATTCATAGATATATTTCCCTTTAAAGTCACAGAGAAATGTATTGCTGCTATCTGCTAAACTCCACCAGAAAATGGAAGAAAAGTAATTTTCTGCTTTTGTCTCATATCCTTTGTGTAGTCATTAGGTAGCAAAAGAATCCCAGGAGAAGGTAACTGGGGTAGGATTTAACCCAGCCTATTTTTATCTGTTAATAGTTTTTATAACGAGAGCTAAGATTTGAGATTCTGTGACCCAGACTCTCCAAGTTTGCTTTCAAAGCCTTGTGGTTTATCTTGCTTTTTTTTTTCCCCCTTTTTTTTTTTTTTTTTTTTCAGAGGCTGCCACAAGAATTGGGCTGAAAATTACCTGTTATTTTAACTGCTGCAAAAGAGAAGAACAAGGGCAGCTTTATACTGACAGACAAATGTTTTAAGGAACTGAGCCCACTTCCTTTCTGTTCACTGCCTGTATGTAATGGCTGCCTGGAGAATATGAGGAACTGTAAAGAAACTGCTGACCTCACTCTCCCTATTGAGGGCCACTGCTGAGTAGACTGCAGACCCTTGACTGTGCAGGTGCTCCTGATGGTAAATGCTTCAAGAGGATAGATGATGACAACTGATTAGGATGCCATTTGCCAAACACTAACAGTCTCTTATTCACATTCAGGCAGTAGATACTAGTAATTTCAATTTTGGCATTGCATTATGCTGTTTACAGGTACCTGAAAATCTTTGTTGTAACCATTACTTAAACTGCACTATGGAATGATTTTGTTATATCTTCACGCACATTGAATTAATAAGTGAGGAAATAAAATAAAAAAAAGAATTTCCCATTGAAGGAACAGGGACTTGGACTTGCAAATGCAGAGCGAGCAATGTTTTGTGAATAGGAAAGACCAGTAGCTGGTGACTGCTCGTTAATGACCCATGGTCTCAGGTACTTCCTACTGGACAGACGTTATGTTTGTAAAATGAACATGGCCACAACTAGTAGGTGTGTTGGTAGTCTAGTGATGTAGTCAGAGAATACTTCTGTAGGTGGGTGATAGCACATGGACTTGAAACTGATGTTGCAAGGCTTGCTTTGTCTCAAAAATAAGGATTTAAATCTTCATTACTACTAAATTAACATAATACAAAGAAGGGAAAGACCTCAAATATAACACAGATAGCAGCTAACACTAGTAAAAATCAGACTTCAGAAACTCCATTTGAAAAAAAAATAAGGAAGTGGCAATATGTCATTGTAGGATATAAATAATATTTTTTAAAAAAGTCTATTTTCAAGTATTTAATACCTTGTAACACTCGGGTTTATAATTTTGTTGGTAAACATCTCTAGCTGTTTAATTTATTGGTCTCAGACTTTTCTTCTCTACACCTCTTTCCCCCTGTTCCAGATTCATCTTCCATTACAAGTAAAAAACCATAAATAAATTCAGTTGTAGGAGAATAAATGGAAAGTAATACGGACTTATAAGAACACATCACTGATTAGGTTCTGCACTTTAGGAATAGTTACAAGTATTATATATTTTGATGTATATGTTCTGTTGTACTAGGAAAGGCAATTTTCCTAGATTGTGCTGTGTGTAACTTTGTGTATTAATTTGTGAATCTTATTTATTTTGGATAGCATTTTACTTTTATTTCTCAGATCAAATTCACTTCAGTGATATGATTACTGTGTCTGGGATACTGGAACAGATTATTAAAAAGGGAAATATCTCCTTTTCTTTGTTTTAAGGCTTTGATGTTTTAGGCTTTCCTTTGCTACAAGTACAGACTTGTGGTACCTCTGCCACAGCGGAGACGGCAGAGGTGATTGCTATCATCATGGAAACTGATTTTTGGACTCAGGCAGCATGAAATGAGTTTTTCTTGTCTTGTCTTAGCTATAACTCCAATTATCTGGCATAAGCGCACATGCATAGTGAGCTTTCTGTCCTAAAAGACACTAGCTGATGGTGTTAAAAGGGAATTGTTCGCTCTAGTGCATAAGGGAGCACCAGTGACTCACTGAATATAGCTCTCCACAAAATTCATGAATGTACTTTGTGAGGAAACCCAAGTGAATTAAAAGTATTTTTGTGCCTTATCTGCTTCTTGCTTGATATGAATTCCTAAATCTTATCACAAGAAAAAGTTGCTGTTTCCAGCCTTTATAAGAGGTATATTTCTATCTTTAATCTGTTAAGCCTTTAAAGTACCCTTTAAGTATGGGTGGTAACTATGTTGTCTGTCAGCAACAGACTCGTAGAGGAACTTTCCAGATTTTCTGCATCTGTTATTAATCAAGTCCAGAGAGAGTCCATAAATTTTCTTGATCAAAACAGTAGATTAATCTCAGGCAGAAAAAAATGTTGTACATTTTATGTTTCTGTAGCAACTCTCGTCACGTTGTCACTTCTTGTAAACCACACTAAGAATGTCAAACATAATCCATCTGTCAATAAGCAAGTTCCAGCTGCTTGATCACAAATTATATTTTCCTTTGAAATGCTCTCTCTGAAAACCAAAGTTGTTTTTCATTATTCAAATACATTTGTGTGTTAGCAGGAGGAAGATGATTTTATGGTGTAATACCAGTAAAGTTGACTTGACAAAGCTGTAGTTTTTTTACTTCTGTAGATATTTCTAAAATTGAACAAAAACCATATTAATACTGATTGTACAAACTCCAACTATGTTAGATGTTTGTTATTTATACAGAGCATCTTACAAAATTGATTAAGCTCACTTGTTATGAAACTAAAAATTTATTGCAGAGAAGGATTTTAATTTCATTCAAATATAAAGAGGGAAGTAAAAAAAAAAGAAAAAAATCCTTAACCAAAACCTGGTGATTGAAACTTGATATCTCTTTAAAACTTAAAATGCTATAAATATATGTTAAAAGAAAAAAAAGGAAATATTGCTTGCAATTGTCACAGATTTGTGTGGAGCTGTTTCTTGTAATGTGGAAGGGGCTGTAATGAAGGCTTCTGTAAGGAGTTGCCTGAAACTTTCCCTGGCTCTGAATCAGAGCCACTTCTGGGGCTGAGCCAATTGGACACCTTCACAATCACTTTTTAAGAAGAAGCTGGAAGAGGAGGGTTCTCACTTTCCTAGGTGGTAGAAGGAGTTGGAGGAGAGAAGTGACCATGCAGACCTCAAGGCTAGTAAGGGAAGAGAGGAGGTGGCATGCTGGAGCAAAGACTCCCCTGCATCCCATGGTGAGACAGCAGCTGTGCTCCTGCAACCCATGGAGAGGAGTGATGAAGCTGAGACTTGCTGACAGCTCATGGAGGACCCCACCGGGGTAGTGACTTTGCCTGGAGGAGGCCATGAATTTGTGGGAGGGTGATATTGCAGCAGAACACTGCTGGCCATGGAGGAGTTTGTAAGCAGAAGCTGTAGCTGTTGGGAAGAACTCATGCCAGAGAGAATTGTTAAAGACCATGTCCCATGGGAGTGACCCCATGTTGGAACAGGGGAAGAATGCAAGGACTCCTCTTCCTCTGAGAAGAAAGAAGTGGGAGAGATCATCTGTGAGGGATTAATTTCATCCCCCATTCCCTGCCCTGTCATACCGTTGAGGGGGAAGGAGGTAGAGATCTTGTGAGCAGTGATCTGAGCCCAAGAAGGGAGGGATGGGGTAAGGGGATCTTAAAGTGCTGGTTGTATTTTCCTCATAATTTTACTCATAATTCTGCTCTGGTTTTGCTTTCTATCTGTTCTGTTTCTAATAGGTAGCAGAATAAATTGTTCTTACTTTCCTCTATAAGTATTTCAGTCTATTTTACCTGGAACCATAACTGGTTCCCTGTCCTTGATCCACAAGGCCCTTGGTTATCTTTTTTTTTCCTCCCATCTCACTGAGGCCTCTGCCATCCTAAGGAATGTGAAGGTATATGGGGGAGAGTGAGCAAGAGGTTGCATGATGCTTTGTTGCCAACTGTGCCTGATCCCCAACTGCTATCTAAATTTGTCTAGAAAAAGTATGAGCTTTTACATAATAATTTGTGGTGGTTAGGTATATAGAAATATCTGTTTCTTCCTGCTGTAGAAGTTAAATTTAGAATTTTTTCCTGGATAATACAAAGCTTGATCATTCTTAACTATGAAGGTTAATAAAAACTGTACATATAATTTTCATTATATAGCTGTGATGTTCAAAATTTCCATTGGATATTTCATTAAGCGATCAAAAGTAATTAAATTAAATTATGCATTATATGTATACATGGTGATGATTGAATCACTGAAAACAGGATTCTAAATGAGCCTGACAAATTGTGCATTAAATTTTCAGTTTAAGCTCTTTCATGAAAATTTACTCTTAATGAAAGTATTTTTATGTTCATAACACAGTGTGACAATGAAAGTCATATACAGTAATGAAATAGCAATACCAAGCAGTCTTGAAGAGACTGAACTGTTGGAATATTTATGTGACTGAATGTGTTATACAGCTTGTCAGAAGGTGTTTCTGCCCATGGAGACAGAAATGGGATCTCCTTCAAGGAGGAGAAAAAAAAATGAACTACAAGTAACAGGTTTAGCTGGTTAGATGCCTTATCAAGGTCCTAAAAAGGAGGACACGCATTTGACTCCTAACAATAACCTTGCTTAAAAATTCAAAGAACAAGCACTGGCTCAGTTTTTTTATATGACCAGTCTTATAATCTTACTGCAATATGTGAATGAGCTTTTCTAAGTTTGTGGTAAGATAACTTACAAAAAATGATTGAAAAATAATTGACTTTAATAAAGCTTTATTGACTTTATTGTGAGTCTCTTCTGTGGTACATTTTAAGACAAGAATTAGTAAAATAAAAATAAAGCTGCATTTTTTTTTCTCACTAATAGCCATAACTTTTAAAAAAACAAGCCAATGATACTTACACTATCACAAACCTTGCCATGACTTATGTAATATATATCTTATACGGTTTAAAAATTTAAATCCTTTTGGTTTCTCCTAACATTGATAAAGACAGTGCAGTTTCCATGTTTTTGGAGATGGCAAACATACTGTGGATCTTGCTTATGTTCTGCTTCACTTGGTTATGTTAGAGATTGAAAGCTTTTGGTGTCTGCAATACTGTTGGCTATTGTGGCTGGTAATCTGTTCCCTTCCTTATTTTGTATAATGAGGAGTGGAGGAACAAGTTCTGATGCAGATGTCAGCAATTAGGATACTTGAGGATCTGTGTCTCAGCAATATCTGCACAGACAGAACACAGATTGCTGCTGTCTGTTCTGATGTTTCTCTAGAAAGTTACTGCATAAAATATTTGGATTGTAGAAGTATTATCACAGAATCACAAAATAACAGAATCAAAGAATCTTAAGTGTTGGAAGGGAACTCAAAAGGTCATCTAGTCCAACTCCCGTGACAGAGCAGGGCCACCTATAGTAGGTCATACAGGAATTCTTCCAGGTGGGTTTTGAATGTCTCCAGAGAAGGAGACTCAACAACATATCTGAGCAGCCTGTTCCAGTGCTCCATCACCCTCACAGTGAAGACACTCTTCCTTGTAAATTTTTGAACAAAACATTATTGCATTTGAGTTCTGAAGCAGGATTTCTCCTTCTCTGTTTCATGCTATGGAAACTTGAAGAGTTAAAAGAAAACATATTTGAATTTAGAAAGAAGAATTTTACAGACGCATTTCAGATTTCATTTTGCCACCTTCCTAAAACTTTTACAGCCTTGACTCTGATTTCTTCCAAAATAAACCAACCAAGCAAAACACAACAAAAGACTCCTGCCTCCAAAAAAACCACCCCAAAACAGACAAAAAAGTGAAAAAAAAGAAAAATGTCAAAAAATTACTGACCTGTGAGCATTTAAAACAAAACAAGGATAGGATAGGATTCATCTCTTCCATAATGGCACTGCAATATTTGGGAATAAGTTAGCAAACTTGATAAAGAGGGCTTTAAACTAAGGGACTTACGGGGTGGGGGGAGAAGCAACATAGTACAAGCTGTACTCTGTAGCAGGGAAACAGGGCAGGACAGGGAACACAATGATAAATGCCCTTCATCCACACATTGGGCTGAGATACAGAAGGCTGACCACCCTGAGGGAGAGCCAAACCAGGGAGGATCCTCCTGTACTTGTCTAGGGAAACCTGCGTGTTTGAGTGGGCAGAGAGGAACCTCATGAAATTCAACAAGTGCAAGTGCAGAGTCCCGCATCTGGGGAGGAATAACTACATGCATCAGCACAGGCTGGGAATTGACCTGCTGGAGAGGAGCTCTGCAGAGAGAGACCTGGGAGTCTTCACGGATAATAAACTAACCATGAGCCAGCAATGTACCCTTGTGGCCAAGAAGGCCAATGGCATCCTGGGATGCATGAAGAAGAGTGTGGCCAGCAGGTCAAGGGAAGTTCTTCTCCCTCTCTACTATGCCCTGGTGAGGCTTCATCTGGAGTCCTGTGTCCAGTTCTGGGCTCCTCAGCTCAAGAGGGACAGAGAACTTCTGGAGAGTGTCCAGCACAGGGTCACCAAGATGATGAGGGGACTGGAGCATCTTTCATATGAGGAAAGGCTGCAGGAACTGAGGCTGTTTAGTCTAGAGAAGAGGAGACTGAAGGAAGATCTTATTAACATTTACAAATATCTAAAGGGTGGGTGTCAGAACGTTGGGGGATCCCTTTTTTTCTTTTGTATCTAGCAACAGGACAAGGGGTAATGAGATGAATTTGGAACACAAAAAGTTCCACTTAAACATAAGAAAAAACTATTTTACTGTGAGGGTGATGGAGCAGTGGAACAGGTGCCCAGAGGGGTAGTGGAGTCTCCTTCCATGGAGGTCTTCAAGACTCGCCTGGACATGTTCCTATGTGACCTGAACTAGGTGAACCTGCTTGAGCAGGGGTGTTGGACTAAATGATCTCTAAAGGTCCCTTCCAACCCTATCATTCTATGATTAATTGTGGTGTTTTGCTCCTAGGTCAATGACACAGTGTTGCCAAAATTCAGAAGTCATCAAAGCATTGCTTAATGCTAGATCTGATGTTAATAAATTTCTTGGTCACATATATAAACAAAGCCTCTGGTTTTATTCTTTTTGTTTGTTTGTTTTACTTTGGTCATATTATATTTTTTTATGTTTAGTAGAAAGTGATAGTTTAACATCAGATTTTAGTCATATGAGACTGTTATTCACTGGAAGATAGTTTGGTAAAAAACAAGAGGGCTTCAAGCCCTTTGCACAGATTACTAGTTAGGATATATTTAACAGTAACTTTTGAAAACATTTTACTTTTGAAAATAAAATGTTAAAATGCCATGGAGTCTTAATAGGAGAATGATCACTGAAAAAAGATATGGGAGTTTGAGGTCCATCTTAAACTTGAAGGGAAATGGAAATGCTTTATGTATTTGAAATCCATTAAACGCATCCACTACATTCTGTGAGCCCAGTCAAAGAATGCAAACCCATATAACCCATAATATCCTGCCTATTTCCTGTCACCAATATTTTTTGC
This sequence comes from Urocolius indicus, assembly GCA_013401255.1. NCBI lineage: Eukaryota > Metazoa > Chordata > Aves > Coliiformes > Coliidae > Urocolius > Urocolius indicus. Next base: position 25,077 of record WBNH01012593.1, read on the forward strand.
CACATGCAGCCCACATTTGCATAGTTTTTGTATATGTATGAATCTCTTAAGACGTATTTTTAAATATATGAGAAATGAATGTATACCAGAAGTTTTTACTAACATTGATTTCACAAAGAAATTGCATTGCCTTCTTAATGGTCTGTCAATAACTTTAACCCTCTTGGAATATTGGAATTAGAACATTTAAACTGATTCAGCATTTAGAATGTATTTACTACTTATAGCAAAATATATGTCATGCTTTTGGTCTGAGTTAAGGAAGTAGGCAGAGATTGGACACGTGAACCATCAATGAAACAAGCAACAGAGAAAAACCCAGAAATTAATGTAACAATTGTAAGTGTAGAACATCTGAAGAAGTAACAACAAAGTGGGTATTTTGAGGTATCAGATTATAAAGAAATTAACTCTTTATTTAAGTGCAACATGTAACAACTGAGATAACATGCAATTCTGGATGGAGTTCAAAAGCATTCGACAAAGCCCAAATGTAATTTGAATGAGTCACAGGCATATGCCAGTAGTAATCCAAAGCTCTACTTTTGTTCTGTAATTTGTTGTCATTTTCAGTTGTTGCATGATATTGTAATCCTGTAATAACACAGAAGTCCCAGAAACCCTGGAGATTTTTCTTCTTAAAGTAAAAAAAAAAAAAAAAAAAAAAAAAGTTTTCTTGTATATCTGTAGAAATATGCTAGTTACAGTAGTTGTTAAAAAAAAAAAAACAGGAGAGAGAAGGTAGTATATGTATATTGTGTACTCCGAACTTTTGTTCTTGCCTTTGAATCCATGCTCTTTTCCTTTCATTGTAGATGGTAGAAGTAGGCTCCATGCTGTCTGGTAAACTTGGCTGTTCTTCCATTGGCCTCATTAAAACTTTCTACAGAAATGATGCTTTTCTCTAAGCCTTTGTTGTCTCATTTGTTAGCTAATCTATATCCCAACCTCTTGCTCTTTACTCCTGCAAATGCAGACTTGCCAATTTATTGAAAATACTTCCTTTATTAGACATCATCTTGGTCTGTCCTGACTTAGTTAAATTGTACCCAGCACTCTTACTGCTTTCGGATGCAAAACAGCAAGAGGAGAAGAGACACAACAGCCTGCCATACATATAGTTCATAGTCTTTGTGAAATCAATGGATTTATAAGATTACTGCATATTTTCTTTAAAGGAAAAGCATAGACCATCTTGGCAATTATCAGAACATCTTTGAGGGATCCCTCATATGGCAGAATTTTTTGCAAGACAGAAGGTAGTCTGAACCTGTATATTGAATATTTCTACCTTTGAAGCATATTTGAGGACAAAATATCTCTCTACTTTTTCATATTAGTTTTTATAAATAAAAACTATTTGCCTGAACTTAACTTAAAAAAATGTGAAAAAGGTACATGAACTTCAGTGTAAATCCCTACTTAAACAACTACAATTAAGCTAGTTATCTTATGTTTGTAAGGATTCCTCCTTTGATAAGAAACATAACAATATTGTTGTCCAACACCTGTTGCTGATGTAAGAGCAAAAAAAAAATTTACAACAACAAAGAAAACCACTAGTATCACCTATGTTATCCCCAATTGAAACATGTGTTGAGTGTTTTCAAATCTTCTACAGTGATTTAACACCTTTAGCAGACCTCATTGTTGGTTTACTCTGTAAAAAGAGGTATTCAGGGTGGAGATTGATAGAAGTGATTTCATTGTCTGAATTCTCTTCAAATACCTGTTTGCTTCTAGCAAGATTGAAGCAAAAAATTAGACTTTTTTGTTGCACTTGGGAATATTTTGATTTCTTTTTGTAAAAAGGCACAAAACAATATAGAATGGATTCCACATTCATGCAGTACTGTTTATCCAAAAAAATCATAAGCTGGACTACTTATTCTCTAATGCAATTGCGTAACAATGATTTAACTCTCTGCATCTAAATACAAATCATGTAATGACTGAATACTCATTAATTGAAGGTTTAGCTGCACTATCCATCGAATATAGTGGCTTCACAGCTAACACTTGTTATGGTTTCATCTTCCCTGTACATTGACAGAAGGAAATAAAAAAAGGGCTATTCTAAAGGTTAGTTAATTACAGACAATAAATTTTGTTTTGCAGATGTAGACTCCCAGATGATTTAATTTTCCAACAAAGCTTATTGAGCCAGTAAATTAAAGCTTACTTTTTATTTGCAGAGCCAAAATTCCAATCAAATTAAAGGTGACGGGATAAGAAGGAGGTCCTTTGCTTCATGTGCTTAATCTTAAATGATAACTTATAACAAATAATAAGCACAATAGTATACTACACAGTCATTTGAATAGCATTAAACAGTATTGGGAAGTAAACATATCTCAATTAGAAAAGGTACTAAAATTAAGAGGATGTAACATCTGCTTTTGTCTTGGTTAGAGACTACTTTCAGGTCTCGAGTCTGTTACTTTACCTTTCTAGAACTGTTTCCTCAGTGGGAAAATGAATATCTTGGGAAGGGGTACCTACAAGGATGAACAGAAATGCTGTAGAAGGGAAGAATTTTAAGACATCTTTTGATTCTAATTGATTAACAAACTGTTTTAGCACCACTAGGGTGAGATACATAAGAACAGAAGAATTAATCTTGCTGAAGCATTACAGTAGAGATATTTTGTTTGGGCAATTTCCTTGAAATTAAACAAATGTTCTGAATAATTTGAATATGGGAAAAATATGTTAATATTTGTAAATATTTTTGTAAGTTATTTTGGGAAATTTCCAATTCTTGGAGAAACAAGTAATATTTTCTCTTTATTCTTTGAGTACGTATCTTTTCCTAGACTCTATTAGTGGCTTGCTTAATCCATGACAAAACATAGTTTACCTAACCTCAGATACCCACTGAAGATGCCTGTCACCTTCCACTACCTATGGAAAGGTCCTAGGGCAACTAGGTTTCTGGTTTATAGGAGAAGATGGTAATAGATCTCAGTCTTGAGTCCTCAGCTTGATTGTTTGTTTTTCCAACTGGCTGCACCATTTCAAAGTGTTGATTAGTGAGACTTTATGAACAAGTGAATCTCAGACTGTAAAGTTGAAACTCATGACCTACATCTGTGTTGACTGGCAAATGTGTAAACAGTGACATGAACACTTTGGTAGCATCTCTAGGGTTGGGGTTGATAGCTGTTTTCTCTAGACTTATATATAATTATCTAAGTTAAAGGCTTACATACAGTTTTCAGTGTCTTAATCATAGCTGTATCATTCCAGACTTCAGAAATGAGCTATAATTCCTGGTAGCGGTACAACAATTTGTAATAAAATTCACCACATTAAATAGGAAAGAAAACTAATAGGAAATGGCAAATAATTTGCAGTTACTTTCAGTGACACAGAGCAACAGTTTTCTCCTTCTTATGATGTTCTTCAAATAGGACAAAATGGAGTTTTCTGTAGATGTTAGGCTATCTCTACACCAAAAACAGCAGTTGGAAATGTTTTTACACACATCTTTTATTAGGTTCAGTGAAAAGTATTCTAGGCATGTACTATTTAGTATTTCCTCTTGTTTCTGACGTATCTAATTTATATGGTGTCATGGCCTCAATTTTCTGTTTCTAAACATTTTTCTTTATTTGGAATAGGCAATAAATTTAGACTATAAAGAGAATGCATTGTGGTTAACGATGAAAAATTGGATTTATTAGAAGTTTAATTAGATTTAAATGACACAATCTTTTCCCTGTAATTCTCTCTCTCTTTTTTTTTTTTTAACAATGTTTTCCAAGTAAGTATGATAGATTCGTGTAATGTCAGGAAACAAAGTAGCATTCAATATTTTGTCATCATATTTAGTGCTGTTTCCACACCCCTATATTGCTTAACAAGAATAGAGATGCTGCCTGTATTAATACTTAGAGATGATTTTCTTAGCAAAAGGATGGACATGACTGATGCTGGGTGAGTGTTGGTATTTGCTCTGAGATGTTTTGTGCCCTATTTTCTTTGTGTTTCTTGGAAAAGATGAATCCACTAGGAATCTGGCAAGGAATCCCATTATCTCTTCCACAGGTTGTCTATTTAGCTAGCAACAGGACAAGGGGTAAAGGGATGAAGCTGGAACACAAAAAGTTCCACTTAAAAGAAACCCACGCTATTTCACTGTGAGGGTGACAGAGCAGTGGAATAGGCTGCCCAGAGGGGCTGTGGTATCTCCTTCCTTGGAGGTCTTCAAGACTGTCTTGGTTTAGGCCCATCAGGGAACAAAAGACCACGATTAGCCTCAAGTACCAAAGAACTAAGGATTGCTAAAGGGCAGGGAGGGCTTAATTGCCACTTAAGGTGCAGGACAAAACAGACCAGGCTACTCGGCTTGGGGAAGAAAAAAAGAAAACAATTTAATATCAACTAAAACACAAAACCCCAAAAACCAGAACCAAAACAAAACAACACAGAATGGTACAGAGATGAAGAGTCCGACCAGCCCTTTAAGACCACCTGCTCCCCACCCCTCTCCTCTTCCCTGGCTCAGAGCCCTGATCCCGGTGTTTTATACCTCCGTCCCCCCTGAACGGCCCAGGGGGGCAGGGAGTGGGGGTTTCAGTCAGTCCGTTCCTGGTGGCTTCTGCCGTTTGTCTCACCTCAGGGCAAGTGGGTTCCGCACCAGTCCTCCTTGCAAGTCCGTGAGGTACCACACACACATGGCAGCCCTGCACGGGCTGCACCGACGCACATTTGTCCCAAAGCCCTGCACGGGCTGCACCGATGCTCATTTGTCCCAAAAGTTGCTGCTCCTCTCTGCCTCTCGTGTGGGGCTGCTCTGCGGTGCACAGGCTCTCCAGCATGTCCTGTGCCATGACCGCCTCCCCCACACAGTCTCTGGCCCGTCCGGGCACACTCACATGAAGTTGCTGCTGCTGATCCATAGGTTGCAGGGGTACCGGCTGCACTCTCACCACGGCTTGCAGAGGGGTCTCTGGTCTGATGCTCCATCCTTCCTCCTTCTCCGACTGTGGGGTCCGCATGGTCGCCTCCATCTTGTACCACTCTTACACCTCCTGCCTGGCACCTCAAATTCCCGTCCCTAAATAGTGATCGCAGAGGCGCCAGATTGGCCCAGCCGGGCCGGGAGTGGGTCTGAACCCAGGAGTCGGGGGAGAGTCTAAAAAACTTTTACCGGGTCTTCACTGCAACCCGCTCCCCCTGTTACTAAGCAAAAGCAACTCCTTGCTAAACCATGACAAAGACCCACCTAGTCATGTTCCTATGCCACCTGATCTAGGTGAACCTGCTTCTGCGGGGGGGGGGGGTTGGACCAGATGATCTCTAAAGGTCCCTTCCAACCCTATCATTCTGTGATTCTATGATTTGTAAACAAAGGGATTATGCTTCGCACCTGAGTAAAAACTAGTAGCTAGTATCAGGTTAACCAAACCCAATGAAACCATGACATTATTCTCAGAAGTCAGAAAGAGAGGCCTTAGCAAACAAAGGTAATAGATGCAGACAGTATTTGCTGTGTGTCCAATGTAGGGTGGCTGTTTGCCTGTGTTGAGTACTAGCTCTGAAAAAGGTGTGACAGAAAAAGACATCTGGGAAAGGGTGAGAATTGACTGAGAGTACTAAAGGTATTTCTGGGGAGAAGCTTTTTGATATTGTGTCTGTTACCACTTTTGCATGTGAAAGCACTGGCTTACTTTGACAGAAGCAAGTAGATGATTCAGTGATTCAACTGCTGTTTGTTGTACCAGCATTGTTACAAGCAAAGCCTGCAAGTCAAACTGAATTAGTGTAGTGTATTTCGTGGTGTGCACAAGCAAGTGTTGGAGTGGAATTACAAACTAGCTCTTGTATTTGAGCCCAAAATAGAATTCCAGTGTGTGTTTCCAGAGATGAAAATAGTATTCCCACTGCAACAGCTCAGGAAACAAACAGAAGAGAGTACCCGTGCTAAGAAAACTGTCAAATGCAAGAAGAGTAAAAGCACTCTGAAAAGTTCAACAATAGATTTGCATCCTTCATTTAAATATAAGAATTTCCTTGCTGAAATAATAACAGAGAAACTTTTATTTCAAATAGTAATTTTGTAGCTCTTTAGAGTAAAGGGCCCTTGTATAATATTTGTAACCAGATCTACTGCAGAAGGCTGAGTAGAAGTTGGATAAATGCTACTGTTAAATAGTTGATAAAGGATTCTTCTGAAAGCTTCTTTTCTAGCAATATCTGTGGTCTGCTTAATTATTTTGATAGAACATCCCATTAGAAGAGAAAAAATATGTGGATATAAATTTCAAAAATTTGAAGGAATAATTTCTAAATTATGAAAGAATAAGTTACTCCTATTTTCACAGGTAGTATTGACTTTCAGCTGAGTTTGGTGCTGGGACTGTGAAGGCTCTTCAGTACAGTTTGTAATTTTTGTGTGTGTATAAATTCTGTCTCTGCTTTAAAAACTATAAGGTAAGAAAACGAATAGCAATTTTAGTAAGAAATTCGCATTATCCTCATCACTTCTCCTTTTAGTGTTATACTTGATATCCTCAAAGCTATAATATTTTAAACACATATATGCATATATCTATTCCAAATTAATATTTTATTAACTCAAATTCATTCACTTGTTTTTCCTGCTTTTCTTCTATACTTTAACTCATTTGGTAATACAATAGGAAAGAAAGAGACTTGTTTTTTCTACCTATTTCATGATGATATTACTTGTCCTTATAAGCTGTATCAGTTTTCAGTCTCCCATGGCTATGATTGTGTTCATTAACAGTTAGATCACTTTAGTGGTCTATGAACATCTTACAGTTTTGTCATTCCCTTAATTCATATGGGATTGATGTGTATCTATTATTTGCCATTGAGTAGGCTGTGATTTTTCCTGTGTAACTACTATTTAGCATGATGTAACGTATAGTTTAAACACTTAAGTACTTAAAAGATACCAAGTGCTGGCAAAGGCAGCTTTTTATAATGTCTGAATAGATGAAGACTTAAGCAGTGGTTGTCATCTTTTAATATGAAATTTCTACTTTCAAAACAGTGGTTTTTGCTATGAAAGTGGTGATGGAAGAAGCTGCAATTCCCAGTTCAGGCTCCAAGGTGAGGGCAGAGATTACTGAGTGGGAAGATTTAGTCACTGTACACAAGTACAAAATCTCATTTAGATGCATATAACTGAAATTGCAGAATGGACCTATCTCATCCTAAGGAAACATGCAAAAGAGAAATTACATGAATCACTGGGTATTAGCCTGCTGTAGGGATGAAAACCTGGGTTTCAGAAAAGAATTTGGTTTTATATTTGGCTTGAAATTGTAATGAATAAACAACATTTAAGTATGCTTAGCTGTCTTTGCTCACATGCTTGCAAAGGCAATGAAAGGGTCTATCGCAGTGGTTCAATTCTGCACTTCCATTGATGCAGCTCATAGAACAATGTGATAGTTGAAACTCTTTTGACCTCTTGCTTTCCCTTAAGTTAAACCTAAGTTATAAGCTACTCCAGACTTGCTGTAAGCACAGATACCGTTAATTTCTACACTTCTGCAGCTCCCAAATTGAATACATGAGTTACTAATGACATTCCTCCATTTACTCCAATGGACCTTGTGAAATAGTAGGTTGCTGAGGTGTTGCTTTCCCTGTGGTATGTGACCGTAGACTGCTACTAAATACTGCCTGAAATCTGCTTATGCCAAAATGATGCAAAAATGTTACCCTTCTGGCTCTTGCCAAACACTTCAGGTGTTGAAGTTTTCAGTTTATCTTTTTCCTCATGCTAGCTACCTCCTACACTAGAGAAGGAATTTGGAATTGGAACTTGCCAAAGTCAGATCAAGGTGGCTTTTGGAGAACTTACAGGTTCGTGCCATGTGCCAAGGCTGAGTAGGTTGATCTATGCTTGTAATGTTGACTCGTGTCTCAGGAGCAGCTTCCAAAGACATTGTTCCTGTAAAGCAAATAGCGCAGGGCCTTTTTGCTCCTGTACTCTGACCTATCTAACCTCTCTTCTAGTGATCAGGCTTGGCATGGTAATTGGATGACTTGCCTGCTGAAGATTATTTCACTGTACAGATTAATCTTTTGCAATTGGGAAAAAAACCAAAGGGATGAAGCTGCTATTTGCAGGGCTGGGAGAGTCCTATTCAGAAGGATCTGCCATTCTGAAAAGGGCTGTGGAAATGTTGGGAGTTTTTAGGTATTCTGGTTGCACTTCTCCCTCGCTAGCCCATGCCTGGTACTGGGACTGGAAGGACTTCTCTTTCAGGCTAAGCCTTCTACTTTAGGATCTGTCCTCTGAAAACACTGTTAACCTTTTTGTGTAGGCACCATGGTGCAGGTTCTACTGATAGAGCACAAACTGCTGACAAAACCACTGCCTGCACTGCAGAGAGCTGAGCAAGCTACAGGACAGGCATATACTGCTGTTTCAGCCTTTCTGCCAGGCTGAGCCATGTTTGGCACATTGGATAGGATGCTTATCTTACATGTCAAAGGCAGCTGTGTTTAATTAAAAGGTAAGCAAGGGCAGAATTTCATTTTGCAGAATCCCAACAGCTAAATGAGGGGCTGACATTTATAATGTCATAGCATTCCTTCTTTTTACAGAGCCCTGAAAGCTTATGTCATTCCTAGTCATGGCATAGTTGATGTTCCGCAGGACACCTGGAGTTTGCAGCACTTAACCATTCCAAAGTGTAGGGTTATATGTGTGGTTTAGTTTGAGTACAGAGACATGGAAATCGGTTAGTCTGAATATCTGTGGTTATTTAAAAGGACCCTAGAATCTGAAGGCTAGAATAAGTAGAATCTCATTTGTCACTAAATTTTGGGAGCTGATTGTTGGAAGTACAATTAACGACAGATTTTTTGGGTTAGGAATAATATGCACTGCAGAGGCTGAAGGGGGGTTAAATGCAGACCTTTAATTCTCTGACAAAGGTTTCACTAGAAATAGGAACTTATCTAAGGCTGAGTGCCTCAAGAGAGGCCATTTTCTGATACCTATTTTTAATGTTTTCTTTGTAAAAATTAGTGACTCTGAATTTCTCAATCATAAAAGACAAAAATATAGCATACACCTAACTAAACTTTCTTTTTTTCTCTTTTGTTCTTCTGGGTGGTCATGCTAACAGAAGATTTAGAGAGATTCATGTCAAACCTTTCACTGACAATAGTCCTACCACAAGCTTTTTAATTTGTTGAAATTTAGTATCATGATTTATATTGACATCCTAAAGCTTAGATGTTCTTTGTGAAAGGAAGCTTCAGTCCTCAAAGACCTGAACTGGACTGTACAGAAAAACAAGCACTGGAAAGCTATGCTACTTAGGAGCTCAACAGGAGGCTGGATGGACAAACTGGCAAAATTCAAGTAAATTGTCAAAGTATACCTATCCTTGTAGAGTATTTAAGAATTTTTCAGACCCTGGTTGTCTCTACCAAGCACAAGTATTTTGATGAAATAGCAAATTCGGAAAAAAATGTTTAATTTCTCCTTTTTTATCTGATATTGATATTTAATTTTTGAGATTTATAGGCATCTAAGGATGTAATAATCTCATTATTTTTTTGACACAAAGCAATTAGTTTAATAATGTTCCTGCTCAGGTGTACAACTATTTGCTAATCGGATGCTACAAATTATTAAAAATAATTTTCTAATGAGAGATTGAACATGAGTTCTGATCAATAAAATATAAACACAGACATTTTAGTTTATTGTTCAAAAGCTAACTTTCTGAGTGATGGGAATTATAGATTTTCTTGTAGGCAGGAAGAAATCTGTTATAAAAAGGCGATTATTGGACACTAGAATTTAATGAAGTTGGAAATCAATTATTCATATGGCATAGCAAAGAATTACTTTTAAAAATCTATTATTTTAGTATACAACACTTTCAGTGTTTGCTCTTGATTAATATAAGAACTAGAATAAGCTTTTCTTTTTTTTTTTTTTTTTTATTAGCTGCCAGAATACAGGAGAATACTTTTCTCCATATTTAGTGATTTAGAATGAGAATTCTTGCTTAGTTATCTAATAATGTTTGTCCCTCAAGGCCAAATTAAATCCATGACCAGCAAAGCAGAATACAGATTTATGGTTCTGCACAGAAAACTGCTTTAGAACACCAGAAGGGAGAAAGAATTTACTTGCTGTGAAAGATAAACTAAAACAAGAGCAGAGATGTTAAATGAGATACACATTTAGTGGGATTATTTTCTTGCATATGATTTGGCATTTTATTTTTCATTAACAGTAGCAGTAAAGGCACCTAATTTTGTTCAGGGTTAAACTTATTTGAAACAGAACAGTACTCTGAATGACAGTAAATGGACAAATACAACTGAAATGGAAGACTTACTGCATGTATAACTTAAGTAACCTACTTAGTAAATTGAAAGACAGCTGCAAGTATTTACTCTGCTTTCTAGTCCTGTTTGATGTTAAAAATTTGTGTATTTGGGCAAGGTGTTTTTTGAAAGACACGTTTTTAAGCACAGTGTTTGTGCTAACTTTATTTGCTGGACTTGATGCTAGTTTCTGTGATATAAGAAGCACAGCAGTTGGAATGTTTCAGTAGAATTTCAGTGTAAAGGATTTGATTTGGATATAAAATGTTATGCATGTGTGTTTGTTTTTACAGAAATCAATAGAATCATTCATAGCTACTGTATATAGTGCTTCTTCTATGTTTAATTTAGAGTATTTTGTAAAAGTAGTACCAAGACCCATGTCATACAGATAGGGAAACAGGACTATAGACTGTTTTATAGGGTTAATGAGCCTATGAAGCTCTGTGGTGACACAGATACATAGCTCAAAGTTGAAAGGATGCAAACTAAACATGACATTGTGTTATACCCTGTTCTATTTACTATATGACACTGAAAGTTCAGTTATGCCATTTTTGATGCAAAGATCATGGGACTCTCTCTTAGTGTCCAGACCTACAGGAGTGTCTCAGCTGAAGCTGTACCTTATCTGAGTTAGAGTGAAAAGTTAAGCAAGTTTAGACTAAATTGTGAAACAAATTAATAGAAATTGACATTTTTCCTTAGAGTAAATCTTTATCATAGACCCTGATTTTTACGGGCAATACTAACCTTCCTGATTAGAAAGGCAACACAGTAGGACACAAGCAGTCAAGGATGTTTCTGGAGAGTGTCATGGGTACTTGACACAGATACTGCATCGGCCAAACAGTTGATGCACAGCTGGATCCCATAGTCACTAACAAGATAGAAATATCTGGGGCTGTAGTAGCCTATGGCAGCCTTGACTGATGGTGACTATGAAATGGAGTTGAAGATGTTGTTGGGAGTGAAGGAGCTGAGGAGATCACTGACTCTGGGCTTTCAAGAGTGTCCCAAAGGGAACTGGCAGATATCCTATATGACAACTCAAAAGAGCTCGAGAAAACTGACAAGTCTTAAAGGACAGCATCTTCTAATTGCAGGAACAGTTCATCTTTGTACTTGGGTAGATATTATAGAAAATCAGCTTGGCTAAATAGGGAACTCGTGACTGAGCTCCAATACAAAAAAATACACAGGAGATGAAAGCAGGAACAAGCCTCAAAATATGAATTCAGAAATGCTACTTGAATATGAAGAGATAGTTCTAGGAATGGTAAAGTTTACCTGGAATTGAAAGGAACTTGAATGGAAAAAAGGACTTGCACTGCTGTGTTACTAGTAAGACACTGAACAAGGAAAGTATGGGCCTAGGTTAATGCATTTCAGGATACTGTCAGCCGTCTTTGCTGCCTGAGCACACTGTAGGCTGATATTCTGTTTGCTGTCTGTCCAGACCTCTAAGTCCTTTTCAGCAGATCTGCTTCCCAGACAGATGGTTCCAGACTGTTTATTGCAAGATAGTTTATCCATCTGAGGTACAGGACTTTGCATTTGACATGGTTGAACTTCAGGAAGTTTCTGTCAGCCCATTTCTCCAGCCTGTCTAGGTCTCTCTGGATGGCAACTCTCCTCTCAGTTGTATTGACTGGTCTTTCCAGTTTGGGGTCATCTGTGAACCCAATGAACAAGCCTTGTGTCCAGGCCATTGCTAAAGATGATAAACAGGATATGTTACAGGACAGACCTCTACCTCTGCTGTATTCCGTGTTGTTGGCTTGTAGGTAATAACCTGATGATTACTATTTAAATGCATTTCTATCCAGAACATGCCATCTGTGCTTGGGTATGGTTGGCTGTGGGAGATAGTGTTGAAATTCTTGATAGAATTCAGTGATGTCTGTACCTTCTGAAAGCATTTTTACTCTTCAAAATAAAATTGCTTCAATAGTGAAATATAACCTAAACCATTTTCTATTAAAATGATTCATATTTTCACCTTTGTGGCTATTGCTGTGCTTGAGTGTTAAGAATTCTCCTTAGTAACATCTATAAATACAAACTCCTTAAGATTCTACCTTTTATGTTGAACTAACTTTCTTACAGCAAGCAAACGTATGACTAAAAATTCCATTATTTGCTTTCTAGAAACTCTCTTTGAAAAAACATTTAAAGAATATATAGTAATTCATGTCTACCAGTCCCACATAATTGTGCACAGTTTAAGAAACCATTTTGTGTACAGTAGAAATAATAAAAAAAAAATCCAAGAAACACCATTTCAGTATATTATTGGCAAAAAAATTTGCTCCTGGAATTGCAATGATTTTTTGTTGTTTAAACGAAACACAGTTTTTTTTCCCCCCTCATCTCTCTGATTACCCATGGATTTGCAGCTCTACATCCATTACTCAGAAAAATGATGTCCAATGACAGGACAGTTACAAGCTAGAAAATAAGAGGTTCCAAAGAAACACAAGAAAAAAAAAAAATAACTGTGAGGGTTACAGAACACTGGAACAGGCTGCCCAGATGAGTTGTTGAGTCCCCTTCTTGATATATTCAAAACTCACCTGGATGAGTTTCTGTGTGACCTACTCTAGGTGGCATGCTGTGGCAAGGGGGTTGGGCAAGATGGTCTTTTGAGGTCCCTTCCAATGCTTGAGATTCTGTGATACAATGAATCATAGAATAACCCAACTTGGAAGGAACCTCAAATGATCATATCGTCCAAAGTTTTGAGGGAAAGGGAACATAGATGAGATTATCTGACACCCTGTCCAATTGCATATTGAAAGCCTCCTGTGATGGGGACTCTAACATGTCACTGGAGAGGTTCTTTCAGTGAATAGTTCTTAATGTGAAAAACTCCTTCTTCCTTATGTCAAGATAAAACTTCTCACAGTACCCACTGTCCTTTGTCTTCATTTTAGTCCTTGTAAAGAAATCTTTGTGAGGAGATGATGTACATTCTTTCAGTGGAACAACTTGGAATATCTATCACCTTTCAAAAAGTGTTTTCTATCATTTGTACAATTGAAAATATAATAATGTGAAAGATGTAAATGCTGCCAGTTCTCAGCTTTAATGCATTTCTCAATGCTTCTATATGACTGTGTGAAAATTACACTTGTAGCTCTTGTAATTGAAATCTGAAAGATTCACAGAACCAGAATGGATATAAAATGATCCTTAATTTTACCACTTTAAAGTGTTCTGAGTTAAAAAGTCATGCGCTTTTTCTTTCTGAATGGTTGAACCTGCAGGCAATTTTTTTGGTTGTAATCACTTACAGAAGTACATCTTGTTATCTAATGGACTGTGACAGGAATGATTTGACCTGTTTTACCATGTGAAACCATAACAGGTTTACTTCAGATTTTACAAATTACTAAAGAAAAACTCAAAGTCTAAAGAAAAAAAAGTACATGTCTTACATATTTCTATTCTTATGAGTAGATCCTTTCAAACTAAAGAAAGAGCAAAATTCATTTGAGTGTGTCACAGTTGGAGTAAAATTTCTGTGATTAGCAGAATGGAGTACAGCAGTTTAAAACAAGTGAAGTTGTGCTTCTGCATGATTCTGTCAACACTGTTGAGAAACTGTTCAAAAAGACGGGAGATGAGACAATTATTACCTGGATGTCCAGCAATAATATTCTAATAGTAAACTTTAAAATTGTACATGCAGATGAAGTTCTACTTCATTGATAAAGAGCAGTTTGTGTTTCAAAATTTGTTGTGATCAAATGAAATTACTTGGTTTAGCTATTTTACCCTAAATTTGTGCTACATGATAATGTGTAAACTTCAGTGATAAATAGAATAATCTATACTGATAATCTGCTTATATATAAAGAACTGATTGTCTGAACTCAGTAATTGTGACGTAAATGATAACTAGGTTTCCAATTATGCTAACTATATTTGTAAATTTCCAAACTACATGACCAAACCTTTAAAAACTTAACTTTAAGAGAGAGACTTAAACTTTTAGAGAGACTTAAACTTTTAGAGAGACTTAAACAGTCTCACTAAAAATAATGGAAGTACAGCTGAGCTTATAATTAATGGAATTAATATACATTTAAAATATAGTGTTTGAAATGCTCTATCTGGCAAAACCTTGCTCTTGGAAGCTGCCTCCACATAGAAAAATGAGTTCTTCAGATTTTTGGGGATGGATGATGAATGAAGAATGGGAAGTGATGCTGATAGTTGTGATGCTATGTTCATTTTCAGATACTCTACCGTATTAACGGAAAATACATAACTCAGTTCTTTAGCAATTAGAAAATTATTTTTCATACTCAATTGAGATATGGTTCATTTTCTGGAGATTATTTCATATTATATATTTACCTCTGAATAAACTTCTTTATTTTTTTCCATTTTTCTTACTACACTCAGTGTAGTGAGAAAACTCCTTCATTCATCCTGAATTCCATCAATTCCTTCATTCATTCAAAACTGAAAACCAAAAATGTATAACAACTTAATTTTTTAATTTTTATCAAGATGGCCCAGTGACTTTGAATGATCTCTGATTTTTTAAGCATTATTTCATTAAAGTCACATGTGAGGAACTCACATTTCTGTTTGTGAAGAAAATTTTTGAATTTCTCCCTGTTATTTTCAAACAGATGTTAAAGTCCCTATTCAATTTTTTAAACAGCAATTTTGCTGGTGAAAGCAAATTTATTTTTGTCAAGCTGTAGTCCCTGGTATACAATGAGAGGATTATATTTGTGTGTTTTTAAGTCCAAATGACTAGCTGAATATATATAGAGACATGTTTAAATCAAAGCTTTATGAAGTGAAAACATATTTTCAATAGAATTTTGAATACTTAGGGCTTTTTCTTCTAAGGCATATAAGCAGCTTTCCAGTGAATACTTAAAGGTAGCACAAAAAGAAGCAGAGGAGATAGGTGGTGGTGAAAGTTTACTGACTTTACTCCTTATGTTCAAAACTTCACCATTATTTTGACTACTGGTGGGAAAAAAAGCATGCACTTTTCCAGGGTGATATATTTTGGAGAGACTCATAGTACCTCTTATACCCTATTGTCATGCCAGGGGTAGGGAAGGAGAGGTTAGTCAAATTCAATAGGTGTGGGCAATTGATTATCCCCATTTTATAGAGGAAAATAAAGTGAAGTGAGAGGAGTAACATACTTAGGTGACTAATGCTTGAGGTAGGAATAGAGGCCGAATCTTCTCATGTCTAGTCTAGTAGTTTGAGCACTGTCTGCAAGTCTTTCTGTAGCAGCTAGATTGTATTCATTTCAACAGAAGTAATTTCAGTCAATAGCAGGAAGTAATTTCCAAGATTAAGAGCATTTATCTCAATTAATTTTGAGAGCTATTACAGTGGGAAATGCCTTCCTAGTATTTTTAAAAAAGATAAAAAATAGAGAATAATTTGAAAGCAACAAAAATAACTTCCTGGTTTTTATGTAAATTTTTTTTCTAGAAATGTTCCCAGAACCTGCAAATAGCAAATTATTTTCCTTTAACATGTACTATATTTTAAAGCATTTTCTATTGAAACTACTGATCTCTTTCAAAAATGTTAGTGCATTTTCAAGTTTTGGAGGAATCTGTTATTTGGTAATTATTCACAGTGTATTCAACTATGATTATTATGAGAATATAGGCCTGTGTGTGACATGTTCTTTGATAAGTGATAATGGCTAATCAATAACTCCATCAGAAATATAGGAGGGACGATTGTTTGTAAGATTTCCATTTCTCCTTATCTCTGAAGAAACAGGGTGAATTTATCAAGAGACTCTGAAGAAGAAAAAAAAAATCCTGTCCCTGGAAAAAGTGTACCTGGTAGAAGGCGCCATGAGAATCACAATCTCTGTGCTGAGAAAACCAAAATGCTAGAGCCAAAACAGTTTCCACTTGTAGGCCAGTGTAACTGGAGAGATCTGACCAATTGATAGTGTTCTACCAGGCTAGGCCAAGTGCAAACTAAAGCAAATTCTAGGAACGAAGGAAAATTAATGTTTGACAAAAACAAAGACTGGGAAAGAGTAATACAGAAATAGAGCTTTACTTCATTTAGATATTAATTTCTAATACAGTAAGCTTGCCATAAGTGTGATGAACTGTGGTGAGGAAGTCTTGTTAGCATAATTCATTCTTGACCTTAACTGTGATCTAATTTTGTTTCTCAAGGTTGTAAATCTAATAGACTCTTATATATTAAAGGAAATATGGGGTTCATACCATATAAATAATATTTTCATTTTGCAGGAGCTCATGCAGGTTTTTTGATGGGATAAAGGACATCAAGTTTCAGGACTCTGACAATATGGCTTTACAAATGGTTTCTGTAAGTGAAAGTTAATATAAAGAAAAATTTTTGGTGCAACCTGATGAATACACAAAATACAAGAAAACTGTAAGATGAAGGACTGAATACTTGAGGAGTTTTTGAAGGTTTATAGGAAGAAAAATGAGTCTTGAGTGGGACCTACATTCTAATGTATGACAGGAAAAAGTCTATCTAAAAATATCCTTACTCAACTGCCCATTACTTACTTATTATGAGCATAGTCTCCAAAACAGACTGTGTGACTTGTGTTAGTCAGATGAGGTATGACTTATTCAACTGGGTGATATATGAGGCGTTTTTGTTGTTAAATTTTGTGTTATCTATGACATATGGCATGGCAAAACAGTTTAACAGGTTTAATTTTTTTTTTAATTAT
>WBNH01012595.1:0-20323 GCA_013401255.1 Urocolius indicus
ACTGGACATTACAGGAAAAAAAATGAAATATCCCACCTTATCCAATAGCCATGTGAAATTATCTGTATTGTAAACAGTACTAGTGGAAGATCAAAATACAAAAGGCAATATGCACAAAAAAAAAAGTCTCAGGGTACTTTCCACTGATGTTTGTCTGCATCAACAACGTTTTGCAACTGAAAAGATACCAACTTACATAAACTGTTGAAGATGTGAAGTATTACATACTTTAGCTTGACTAAAGTCTCCAGATGATAAAAACATATTCTGAGGAGATAGAGAACTTCGGTGTCATAAACTATGTATATAATTTTGTCCACATACTTAACTTTCTGGTTTTATTCGAAATGGCTGTTCTATTTACCTCTTTCCACAAAGCAAAGGTACTGGGAGGGGAAGGATAAACGCCATTCGAATGCTTAAGGATCAAACCCGAAGTAACTAGCTGTAGCAAAACGCAGCTTGCTCATCTTTTGCTAGACTAAAGGCAAACACAGAAAGAAAAAAAAGAGAGGTTTCTTTTTTCTTTCCTCTTCCCTTCCCCTTAGAAGTACTAACAACTTTTCTCTTCTTGTTTAGCCACTAAAGGAGGAAAGTGATAATCCCTTTGAAATTCAGCACTTAACACCTATATGGTAGGTGATAATTGCAGCATTCCAAGAGGATTAGCACAGTGGAACCCACTTTACAGTGAAGTCAGACCATTCTGAACTGAGTGAAGTTTTGCTAAAACCATGTCTGCCCAGAGAAATTTTTAGTTTCTCATTGGTTCTATGTAGACAAGGATCTTGTCATTTTCAGACATTTCTCTATCAAGTTTGCAAGAAGCTGCTGAAGAAATCAACGGGTTTTTGTTCTAAATAAAAATACTACTAAGATTATTCCTAAAGAAGCATAAACTAATATAATTTTATCAACACAGTTTGTGAAAAGTACATAGGTTATCGTAGCCTAGCTTTTCTTACAGAGAGCAGTATGCTTCCATCACTATTAACATTTGTCAGGACTATTGTGAACTAGGTGCTCACCATAAAACATAAAGTCCATAATTTTATATTGTATCAGAGGTCTAAGTGACATTGTCAGATCCTGCATCGCTAGAGGAGATGATTTCTGTAATAAAATATATGCCATCACCAGAGGGGAAAATATCCTGAAGGGAAGTGATGAAAGTCCACTCAAAAAAAAAGCAGTATAATTTAAGGATTTAGGTCCAACTCACTCTACCAGCAGAGACTTTTGCTCCAAGTTCCAGGGTTTTTCCACTGCCACGGAGCAGAGGATGCTTAGGAACAAAGTGGGCTTCCTCTGCCTGTACAAACCAAGATATGCAGAGTACGGAAGATGGTGCACATCCATGTCTCATCTTTCCCTTCCACCAGAACATGGCTAGGGGAAGCATGCAAAGGCCAAAATCAGACTGCATGCCAGAGACCAACCACATTTGTTTTGCAACACACAGCAGGCCAGCCTGCCAAGATTTAGTAAAGCAGACCTGCAAGAGAGACAAATGGGGCTTTCACTGCATTCATACATTTTTGTGTCAAGATTTTGCTTCTTTATTAGTACAGACCTCCTTTCTATTTTCTCTTTTCAAATACACTGTTATAATCAGCACGCAATCCACAGTTCATTTCCCGGACTAGGCTGCAGTCAAGATGCAGGACAATTTCATGACACAGGATGAAGATACATAAAATTGAAGGTATGGTTCCCTCCTGTCCTGCTATCCTCCTTTTCTGTCCCGCTATCCTCCTTTTCTGTCCCCATTGCCTACTCTTAACAGTACAAGCGATAAAGCACACAGTGAACTGTTTTCCCAAAACAGACAAGGGTTAATAAAAATAATACTAAAAGAAGGTAAGACAAATGGGCAGCAATTTTAACCTAGACCCGATCATGTGCAGAAAATGGTCATACACAGTTGTACAGGCATAGCCATACAGGAATGCCATCATGTGCCTGGAGGAAACAGAAGAGATGCAAAATTATCTAAACGAGCCCTGCTATCAAAAAAGGCAGTAAATCACAGCCTTACATCTACAGAAAGAATACAAACAACAGAGATCTTTTATCTGATTAAGGAACCATTTATCTCTTTTTTTTACCTACCATACTGATGTGATACATTTATTAACACATCACCTACTAATACATAGATTTATTTCATACTTGTTTTTCATTAACTTTCAAGTTGCTGTTATTTCCTTTCTGTGCACATATGAATGCTCCAGCTATTGATCTCTGCAGAAAAACAACCCCTTTCAGTATGTGTAGCGAAATGTCATTTATTTTAAAGGAGAAAAAAAAAATCAGGAAGGATTTAATATGTTAAACTTATGTTTACTCTTTATTGTGTAAAAATATATAAATGTACTTAACTTTTATTTTTCTCTTACATTTGTAAAATAAACTTTGATGTTCCTTGTTTCACTGTTACACAGCCATTACAAATGAAGGGAACCTAAATTAAGAAAAGCTGTCATCTGTAAATGTTAGGATTATGCCCTCCTTATTACATTGATACTCCCTTCTATAAAGGCTTCAGATCCTCTGATCACTATAAATGGCACATGAGCACTTAGGAATGACGTGTAAAGAAACTACTTCAACATTCAAACAACTTTTAAAACCAGTCAACTCTTAAAAGTGAAGATAACTCCCAATAGCCAAGTAGATTAAAAATGGTGACTGAAGACAGAATTCTCTCCCAGGCAAATTGCCAATATTTTTTGAAAGGTAAACTCAAGCTTTTAATTAGCATGAACACAGCTCCCTGTGAGCATTGCCACTGCCCGGATCATCTTGAAAAAGAATAAAAATGGCATCCTATGACTGTGTTGTGGAGCTCAGATTTACAGCAAGCACAACAGAGAAATTAGAGACCACTGTCTATAATCAGAGCCATGTAAGTTGAATGTTGGTATAACCAAAAGTGAAGACATTTTAAAAAGTAAACATCAATATAGTCAAGTGAATACTAAGTGAAGTAAGGGTAAAGAAAACACATTTAAGCCCAGCAATTTCTCCACTTTTGATATTCATAGTTTTTATTACTTACTCATTCTTCTGTTTCTGTAAATTAAAATTTCCACCAAGAAAGCTGAATCAAGAATGATTAATATCTTCTGATTTAGATTTCCTTCCTCCTACAGTTCAAAATGAAGTGAAAGTTATCCTCAGCCTGTTGTGGGCAATGGTCCAAATCAAGAAAACTGGGTCAAGCATCTTCTAAAGCCAGTATTATATGCTTTGGTAAGCATAATTATCGATTTGTTTTTAATACAATACTGCTTCACAATTAATATTTTGAATAATAATTTATTCTAACATGCAAAATTAATATTCTAATAATTAAAATATTATATATCAGCTTCTCTAAAATTTTGCACATAACAGGATTATGTTTTTTTTCCAATTTCTATGTCCACTGCACCATTTTATAATTATTAGAAGATACTCCAGGGCATATGTTGTGCTGGTGTACAGCGACTTCTCTGGTGGCTGCAATCATTCAGCCCGTGGACTTGTGAATCACAAAGCACCCACAGCTTAGCAAATTCTCCTACGACACATGTCATGTCGTATCTTATTGCTTCAACACAACCCTTGCGCTCCTACCATATCACCAGTAGCAAAACACTTAAGTACAGATGGGCCGAGAGGCGCTGACATCACATCCCCTGGAATGCATCCCTGCTCCTATCCTGAGTCTATTAAAAGCAGGAGGCATTTCACTTTGAGCTCAGGATGAGTGTGTACATTCAGTACCAAAGCATTCACAGGGGTGTCTGAAATTTGTTTCATGAGGTCTGTGTGGATTTAGCAATTTCCAGCAGTCTTCTGTAGGTGTTTTAAACCACCTCGAGCTAGCAGAGATAATCATTTGCATGGCAAGGGTGCCAACGAGTTGTTACATCAAACATTCCTGGGAGGTGCCTGCCCAATAGCAATGGGTACAACCAGCACTCTAATCACTGTTGAAATCATTGATAGCGCTGTCTATCCACACTATGACAGACAAAAGCTGAAATGTATTAAACATAGCAATCCATCATCCCGCAGATGGGAAGCAGGAGCCAACAGAGTTCAGAAGGAGCGACTCCCGCTGCTAACAATGGCTGAAGTACTGACAGTTCACTACTCTGCCTTGCTCCTCACCGGGCTCCTCTCCCAGCTTCCCAAGAGCGACAAATGAACAAACAGCCCACTGAAGAAGAAGGATTTAAACACCGTAGACTAGCTGACAGCTAAAACTCCAACTCAGAATGCTTATAAACAAGCTTAATGAGACATTGGTTTTCTTCTTTAAAAAAAAAAGTTTGTTACATTAAGGAATTGTGAACTCAAATAAGTAAGAATGCCAAAAAAAAAACCCACCAAACTTAAAAATGTTAGGTGTGTAAATCTCATCTGAATAGATGAGAAGCTGACGCGCTAAATATCTAGCTCTGGCAGCTGGCAGCTGGAGACAAGCTACAAACAACAGTGCTCCAAATTAAGAAGTAATTTATGTGGAATACATCATTATTTTAACATGAGGGATACAAAGTTTTGAAGGAGAGAGGAACAACTAGGGGACTTTTATGTCCAGAGCAAAGTAATGCTATGTATGAAAGTTGATTTTTCTTTCCTGACTTATTTCTTGTAGGACACATGAGTCACACAATATAGCCAAAGGAAAAACTGCAACTGCTAACACCACATTAGTAAAGTATAAAAGGGAAAGACACTTTTCTTAGCATTTCAGCCTTGTCATTTCCAATTTTCTGCTCTTTGGACATGCTTGTATTCAAATTCTGGAACATCTATTCAGCATATCAATCCTAATTAGACAATCTGGGTCTGGAAAGGATGAGAGCTGGGTCATTTGCATAATTTAATCATAAATACTCAGTGATACATATTTCCAAATGCATTTGTACAATTATCTTTTCATCCTTGGGGCAATGGTATTAATATGATTAGGCAATATTTCTGGAAAAAACAGACAAGTATGCACTCTTTTTAACTGCAGCTTAGGGCGATATGAAAAATTAATTAATTTCTGAAGAAAATCAATTTCTGTACGTGACCACATTAGACACTGCTAAACCAAGACACAGAGTCCTTTCTCAATCAGAACATTTTATCATTCTTTTCTAAATTCTGATTGTTATATGAATGTTTCAATAATAAAGCTGTTGGATTATTTAAATTATCTTAATACATAGGCATGGAAAAGTGACTATTTCTTTTTCATGTTATCCTGACAGACATCGTGTTTTAAAAAATGTATTGTTTGACCAGTCAATAGGAAACCTTAGCATTTGGTCTGAACTCATCTTATGTGATCTTTTATTAATGCACATTATACCGACTGAATTCAAGGACAGAAAGAAATAATTCAACTCTGAAAAACCACAGCTGAAAAAAAAATAGAATGGTGCTAACCTAAGTGTTTTAGAATTAATATAAGGTTGCTTCCCTGTTTGTTTTGCTACGAAAAATTAGATAAGGTGTTCCTTCAACAGAAGCATACTCATTACAAAAATGTTGTGACATATGTGGGATACAGCCAAGCACCCAGGTGGCTAATCTCATTTTTAGAAGAAAGATACTGCTTTGTATGTTAATTGGTGGGAAAAAAAAAATTACATTTATGTTTTTATATGTACCATCTTTATTTCTTCTCAATCAACAGAAAAAAGTAGAAATTACTGCATGCAAATGTTCAATATTCATTTAATTTGCATGAAGGTGCTTGAACAATTTTTTTATTCTAACAAGCTCATTTTTCATGCGTTTTGTCTTTCATCCTAATCTAGCATCTGTCATTCCTTTTTGAAGTTATTATCGGCCCAATTCCCTCTTGGACATGGTTGCTGGGTGACCGGTATCTTAGCACCCACTTTGACAGGAACAGATGTGAATCTGATCAAGAGATTTCCCATGAGTACCTGAAATCACAAACAACTTTTGGGAAAAACAAACAGCCTCGCTGTCACCGTCCCTCTCTCACTCTCCTTCCCATCCCTTTCCTCATCCTCAACTCCCCCTCCCCCTCCCCCCAAAAAAGTATGAGGAAGTTGAAGTAGAGTTATCTGGCATCATTAAAACACATTATCATTTGGCAGGTGATCTCCCCAAATGTCTTTCTAGCCAGTTCTGCCTTCAAACAGCACCTCTCAGCTTTAAGTTTTAATAACCACCCTTTGAATACTTCCAAACACTACTTTGTGTTTCTAAGGTCACCATCTTCTAAACGTTCCCACGTTGAACTCGTTTTTGTCACATGAATGCTCTCATTTAAATCAATGGGATTACTCATGTAAGCAAATTTCACATGCATACAAGCACTCACAGGTTGTTTTATAAACACCTAGCTCACATTTTGATTACAAATAATGTTCTTTGATCATTCCCATGTTTGGTTACTGGTATCTGTGGAAATCCAGTTTATGAAAATCTGCTAGCTATGACCCGTGGGTACCATTACAGACAATATTTAAGGACCTGCATAATTTTATTTCTATAACTTGTCCAACTGAGACGCTATAGGCAAGAGGACTTCCCATACAAAACCAGTTTCCTTCGTGCTTGCAGGATTAAGACTTTTATGTGCAACCCAATATCATAGTGACCATATTTGTTGCTGCACGTGATATGGAAATACACGAAGAAACCTGGCAATTTCAGCTATATGCTTCTGAGGTAAACTTAGAACCACACAAAGCATAGATGAGAATTTCCAGAATTAGTGAATTTCTTAAAAAAAAAAAAAAATGTGTCTAATAAACTATTTTGTTCTAGTCTCCCTCCTTTGCTGAGGCTATGCTGGGTCATAATCAATGCCTGGTGGCAAAACTTGGGTCTTTCTTGTTACAGTATCTTCTTTTATCTATATATGGATGCCAGTACTGGAAAAGAAGGGATTTAAAGGAGATGCAGGTAATTTGTTCTTTCAGTATATAATAAAAACACAAATATCTTCTTCCCCTTTAGCATCTCTAACACAGGAATCTCCTTCCACATCAAACTCCAAAGCAAACCTTTTTTCTTCTTGCTTGCTTTCACAGGTACTACCCTAAACACAGTCTTACTTAGCAAAGGGAAAGACAATATTTGTGATCCAAAGACTGAAAATTTGTTCTACATATGCAAACTTATAAGGTTGCATGTAACACTAACACAGAGTAAATCTGCTTTAACATGCTGTCAACCAGCCTCTCTCTCACTTCTGTCTCTTCACTATGCTACTCTTCAGCATGTTCCCAGCCCCATAGCCTCAGGGCTCTTGTCCCTACTGCTACTGCTAGAGTTAGCAACTGCTTCCAACCAAGAATCCTCTGTATTTGAAGTTTTCACAGCACCTAAGAAAATGGAGCTTCCATGAAGAACTGTAAATTTTCATCTTCATTTTCTTCAATATCCAGAGGGCTGTGTGAGAAGAAGAAAATAAAAAGAAGGAAAGGAAAGGGAGAGTTTAGATTTTCAAAGATCTTAATTCATTCCTTCATTCTGTTTTATGACTAAATAGGTAACAAAAGAATTTTTTCCTCTCTAGCTTAGATGTGACAAAAATTCAAGACAAACATTTCAGTCACAAGGAAGCATTCATTGTCACTGCAGCTGATCTTAAAGGTTTTCCTTACTTACTACCAAAATCAGAGAGCAGACAAAATGTTTTATTGATAAGTCACAAGCCTTAGACTAGTCCGATCTAAACTTATTCTGAGTACAATAAAATTCATGCATCTTCTACCCAACTTACAAACAATAGAACTACGAAAGAAAAGTGAAGCAAGTAAGTTCTTACAAAAAAATGTTGCAGCCTTTGAATGCAACTGGATCTCTACCCTCAATTAAAAAAAAAAAAATGTTTAGGTATAAAACCATTCTCCGTGTCTTGGAAAAAATGTACCACTCTGCCCACTCAGGATATCAGCATTACACAATACTCAAAGCTGTTGATGGCATCTACAAAAACTGAATCACTAAAAGCAGAAGGCCGATTTAGAGAATGACCAAAAAAGAGCTCAAGGATCGATATAACTTCTTTGAGATGAATTAGAAAGGAACATTAAGTACACATTTATAATAAATACATAATGGTGGTAAGTAATCACCATTTAGAAGACTTGTCCTTCACTCTGCCAGTCAACAGAAGTGCAGGCTATGAATAACGCACGACAAGAGTAACTACCATGATGCCTCACAAAATAGTTCAGTTATCCAGACCAGCAGTGTCATAAATGTCTTAATACAAACTGGATGGAAAAATTCATTGGTGTGAAAAAAAAAACAGAGTAAATAAATATCTTCTTACTTGTGTAACAATGTTGTTTTCATTTCTCCCCTTCCAAACCTTTTTGTCCAAGCCACAAAAGTGACTACAAAATTGGGACTGGGTGACAGTGGGAGCAGTAATTCCACATAAAATCCTCCCCTGCCACATCCTCATTGAAGAGTAGAAAGTCTACAGCCAGGGATCATCAGCTGAGCTCTTCAGTCGATATAAAGTGTTAAGACAGTTCATAAAGAGAAAAGCAATCTATACTAGATGAGTAGTATCCAAATCTGTCACTCATTCACTAAAAACAGGCAGACTTATGCAGGCACTTAACGCCAATTTCAACACTGAAAATGACTTTCAGGGATGGGAAAGATTGCCTGAGAAGAGGAAATGGCTTCCATGAGAAGGTAGAAGCGAAGCCTGGAAGTTTTGTAGAGTCTCTGTGGGATAGTAATTGCTGAGGCAAACTTAAGCTGAACAGAGTACTTAGTTTGTTAAATAAATCAAAATGCAAGCTAATTCTAAGTTTAATGTAACTCTATAAGCATATAATTCCAGTTATTAAAATGAAGTAAGGAACCCTTCCTTGTCCTTAGGGTCTACTGTTTCAACTTAGCTGTCACACTCCAACCAGACACTACAGTAGCAGAAACATTCAGACACCTTAGGTACCATACCACCTCACCAGAGAGAGGAAAGCCATGGTAGAGAGAGGAAGGCCATGGTACCCTGCTCATTTCACTGATCCCAAGAGAAGGTCTGAACATAGAAAGGTTGTTTTGGAGGAAGGATAAAAGGAGTCTTGGTGTCTTCTTGTACATTGTGTCATTGAGTAATCCTTTGGGAACCCTGAGCTGCCATTTCCCACGTTTCAGGTTAGTAGTCTACTGACCCATCTGCAGAGTCACCCTTCTCTATAGCTCACACAATATGTACTAACTACAGTCACTATCTAGTCTATGTTTACATTTCACATGGAGGAAAATGAAATCCAAGTTGTTAAACCCAGAGGAGAGTTCACGGTTTAAGGATTTATCCCATACTGAACAAATTCTATAATTTAAACTTTTTGCAGCTTAATTATATTGAGAAACCATTAGACATTTTAAAGAATTAGAACACTGAACTGTTAAATATTAGGCACATGACCCATACCTAATGTAAAGTAAGTTTCTAAAAATGTTCTCGGAAAAATTTAGTAGAAAAACAGGTGTAGGAGAGAATTCAAATGTGACCCATAAGGTCTCAGTATTTAGAAATGAATTGGGATCAGTTCATTCCTTTCCCATGGGGTAACATGTATAAATGTAATTCTATGGTTTCATAAAACCAGGTCAAGTTTCTGTCCCTTGAGGTCCTTGGGCAATTTGAAGCATGGCAGCACTTTTTCCTGACTACAAGTTCAAGTCTGCATGCATTCTGGAATTGTGAAAGGAAACGATTAGCTGAGCTGAAATGATAGACCTATCCTGGTTACAGCCAACCTTCCACATAGAAAACTACTCACAGGGGTGAAACACAATTTGACAAAACAGTATTTAGAACTAGTTAGCTCTTTTCCTTTAAGGTGATGAAAATGTCTGCCTTTTCCACCTCAAAAAAAAAAAGAAAATAAAAGTATTTTTCTTTCATCAGCTTGCACACCAAATGAAACAGATGATGACCTTATCACAGAACAATGCCAGCAGTTTAAACTGACGACATCCTTCCCCCTTAATGTCAAAATGTTTTACTCACGTAGTCATACTTCGGAATATTTGTGAACACATGTATACTTCACAATGCATTTCACAACTATTTTTTTTCACCTCTCCTGAATAACATTTTGTTATCCTAATTTAAGTAATAAAACACGTAAAATAAGTCACAACAGGAGAAAATTATAGAAGGGTTCACCATAAACAGTTAAAGTTTGTAGATTCACATCAGCAAAAAGTTGCAGAGTTACTGCATTTAACATGTCTCATGCACTGAGTACTAGGGTCTGAACTTCATGGCAATGAAGGCAAGAGTGACAATGGGTTGAGTCTGACCACTCAACTGTGCCAATAAATATTCCTACTGGGTCAATTAGTTTCCCCAGCCTAGATAAAGGTTGTGCTGGCTCTACTGGCCAGCTCCACACACACATCTTTTAATTCACGCCTACAAGTTCACATGCAGGCTAAAGCCAGGAAGCACCAAGGACTGCCCCATCTCAGCCCCTAGTCAGCCTAATCTTTACTGGGACCTCTCCATAGGGTCATACTCCCATAGGGAAGCTTTCAACAACAGATTCAAAGACTGGAGAAAGAGTAATAGTAAGAAAAAAAAATTAAAAAAAAAACAATCAAGGTCTTTTAACACAAATTACTTCATCAGTGTGCATGTAAACCTGAGCTTTACATGCTATGGAGGTGGGCTCCTGCTTCTGATGATAAATTCTATCTTTTCCTCCACACTGCCAGGATGATGGGAGAAGCTCTGAATGGTAAAATCTGTTGAAAGTTCATTAATTCTTAGCCACATCCCACCTGTTGTTCCTCAAGGTGGCCTCAAGCCAATCCAACAGCTGTGGCTATACCCAAACATCTCATCTAAAAACCTCATTGATGCCCTCTCCAGGAAATGTTATGATTCCTTCCTTACACAATTTGCAGATGCGCTCCTTAAACAGCTATATGCTGTTAAATTAGTATTTCAAATACATATTCCTCACAGCTTCTCAGAAATGTCTTTTACACATAGCAACACTTTAAAGTGTAAATTATTGTATCAGGAGCTTCAGTTTCTATTATTTTTATTTTTAACCTGAAATTTCAGCAGCAAATTAATTTTGGAGGGAACCAGTAGAATCGTAAGTCATCTACAACGCCCAACAATGTCAAACAAAATCATTTATTACCATTTCATGTTTGTTTTTTTAACCTGGCCTGTTAAAAACTCTAAGTCTAAACTTAAAAAAAAAAAAAAAGGAAGAAAAAAAAACCTCACAAAGCCAACTGATCATTTATTGAATTAGAACATATTAAAAATTTGCAACAGAACTGTGGCATTAGTCTTTAGTGTTATATATAGAAATAAAGTTCTACATACCATCTACATTATAAAAAGTGCTCTAACAAGCTATGTGAGAAATACATTTAAAAATAAAAAAGAGAACATATGACTTTTCACTGAAATCAGTCCTTTTTATACACTTAACACCACCTGAGATATTTCCTTCCCTCGCTTTTTTTTTGTTTAGCTTTTAAGTAGAAACTTAAGAGAAAACAAGTGGAAAATGGTTTCACTTCCTTCCCAACAAACTATCAGTATCAGAACTAAAATGAGAAAAGTGACAGCCACGACAGATATCTTAGAAGTGTCCATTCCCTTCCAAAAGAGATAGGCTGCTTCTGTGCTACAAAAACAAATAAAAAAAAAAACAAAACAAAACAAAAAAAAACCCACAGCAGGGAAGGTATGAAGCCATGAAGCCATGGGTTATATCAAATTCTGATAGTCATTACTGTCAGGACATAGTCTCTATCGCCTAAAAATTAAGTAATATGGACAGTACTCACAAAAACATTAAAAAATGCATCATGGATCTATTTTATGCAACAAGTGTTAATTTACAGGACACAAAATCCAAAGCATTTTTCCAATGCTTTCAAACCATCCCTACAAACGCAATAAAGTCTACAGTAAGATAGCTTCATACCAGAGATGTCAACTGATTCTTTTATAGCACTTCCAAATATATTTTGCATATGCTTGGTTTAAAAGATGTATGTAGGCTATTGAAAGCAACAAGACTATCCACATTCTTCAAGTTAAGCATATGGTTTAAAACCACAGCATTTTTATTTTAATGTAAATAGTTAAGTCCTACAGGTGACCTTCTCCAGCAAAAGAAGGTTTTTACAGCAGACCAAGAGACTAGAAACAAACCACGTAACTTTGTAAAGACAGATAACGCTGATACTCATTCAAATGTGGTATAATACCAATTGAAATATTTGGTTTGTATTTTTACTGCATTTGGACCAGTATTATTGAAAAATAATAGCTTTAGTAATGTTTTTTAAAGAATGCTCAAAGTATTAATAAGCTCTGTCTCAATTTATCACTGATAAAAATGTAATGCATTGTTTCTACTTCTCTCAAAAATACAGTACCTTTAACTAAAGCAGCTTTTTTCTTCTATCCCATTAATAAAATAATGATGTAGCTTATTATTTTAAAATAATTATTAATTAGTATGACAAAAATAGAAAATCAAGGTTACAAAAGATGCAATTGTTTCATTTCTAGTATTCATAAATACTATTGTTAATCCCTTACAATTGTCTTATGTAAGATAAAAAAAAATAATTTCTCAAAAGCAAAAAAAATTATTTCTATCATACAATAATTTGAAATACAAGTATACTCTGACAGGTATGTCCTGGACAACAGCTTTTGGTCCAAATGTAAAATACCCATTACCTGTTCTTAGTATGATATCATTAACAAATGCTCTACTATGAACATTATTCAGAGTTAAAAACTTCAGTCATGATATCGAAACATTACAAATATATTTCAGTTGTCAATTATGCTAAAATGTTTGCAGCAGTCACATATACTCCCCTTTTTCCATCCTCTCCCCAGCCCCAGCCAATGTATGTCATTGTTATCTTGTCAGTCAGGTAGTCTGTATGCACAGCAATGTATGTCCCTCTCAGTCATACAATTACACATTAAAAATACATGTCTTTATAGTTAAGGTAAACTTTTTTCAGTATTTTTAGTCGCAAGTAAAAGCATAATGTGAACACGGAAACTAGTTGGAAAGCTTTGCTTGAACCTGAGCTTCGTTTTGCATCAAAAAGAATTTAGGCAGAATGCAGCCATTTGGCTAACTTATAGAAAAACTCCGTAACTTTTGAAGATGAATAAAATTCCAGGACCAAAACATCACCTTATTTTAATGGAAAAACAACATCCATTTAGTGTCACGATATGCATCAGGAAATTTTAATTGCACCTGCTCCATTCTTTCTGGACCATGGTTAATATCAGCCATCCAATGGACATAAAAATCCCACTGTTTGCTATTTGTAACACAAAATATATTCTTTTTTTCCACACTGAAATAACTTTCTTCTTCATCAGGAAGATGTAAAGAAAATACCTACGGTAAACTAGTTTTGGAGTAAATAAGGTACATTTAAAGAGTAAAGAACAGAGGGTATTACCCACCTTCTCAGGGGCACGCAATAAAAGCTTTAGACTGTTTTATTACATCAAAAGTATAATATTAAGAATAATAAAAAACAGGTTTATACTCTTTTAGAAAGCTTCTGTTTACTCCTAATAAATTGCCTGGATACACACTATCTTTCCATACAATTCTGCAAATTGTATATATTCATACACCTGCTGCAGGACAATATTGGCTCTAAATGTACATTCAAAGCAATGTGAACTGAAATAGATTTTGTTATCCACATCCTCAATCACAGCTCATGCAAGCAGTTTCATTAGTTTTGGTGAGTGTATCCTCATTGCTGCTTGGGGTCCTTTCAGTCTAATATTCATTCCATCTCTAAGAGACCTACGGAAATTCACAGGAGAGAATGCAACTATTCAGTATTTATGGAGTTATCCTTCCCTGGTGTAGTTTCCCGCTCATCAGCATCAGTGATTTAGAGTAAAGAATTCCAAACTGGTACATAACTGTATGGTCAAAAGCTGATCCTTCCTCTCATGAAATTCAATGACAGCGTTTCCTGCTTTATGCTATAGAAAATACACTAGTATCTTTTTTCCTTTTTTTTTAAAAAAAAAAAAAGAAGACATTTTAAACAGTTCAGTTATTCACAGTTAATGCTAATTTCCATATTTAATAGATTACACTTCAATATTCTGCACTTCCTATGAGATGGAACATCAGCACTTGTTAGGAGATAGCCCCAGCTGAGCACCGTATCAGACAAAAAAGCAGAACACAGTGGGTTAAGAATGAAGTTACTCCTCGAAGCAACCTGGATTTCATAATTTCAAGTCACTGATATACTTTGATTCTCAATATAAAGATTATTGGTTTATGTTTCAGGATTTTTGAAAATAATTTAAATGATAATGGAAAAAGAAAAATTCTTCCTTAATACACGCTGGAGAAATTACCTATATAGGAATTAGCTCTGTGGATCGTAATAGCTTTTTGCAGATGACTCTTCAGCTCTATCATTTAAATACGTATTTAGGCAACTAAAAATTTACTGTCAATTCATATTATGTCAGTCCACATTATGGCGCTGTTACAGTATGCACATTTAAAGATTATTGAAAAAATTACTGTTCATGTGCAGTATATAATTTGCAAAAGGTTAATAACTATTTTAAAACAATGAATGGAATTAACTCCTAATGCAAAGCAGATGCCCCAAATGTTATTTTTAAAACAAACCATATTTAACTTATAAAAGAACAAAGATGATCTAAATCCAGTCCTGTTGCTTAAAACCAGACAGGCACCGTGGTCGTTTTGGACTCTGGGGTCGGTGGCTCATACAATTTTCATAAAACTCCATAGTTGCCTCTCCTATCCTGCAGCCAGAAAACAATTTTTGCAGCTACACTTGTAAAGCTCTTCCATAAAGAGGCAGCGCTGGCAACACTGAAAGGTATTTACCTGTACCAGACCAGCAGAGATTTCAGTAATAAATCAATATATCTATTATATAGTTCAAAAGGAAAATATTAAAATTCAGTTCAGTGTATGACAATTCTCTGCTTTGTATGCAATTCACTTTAGATGATGAATCACAGTGAGAGGAAAAAACAGCTGTCTAGAATGATCTAGTAACAAGAGAAAACAGAAGAAATACTAAATGGCAGTCAAACAAAATTATAATTTCCAGCAAACATTTAGAACATGGTCCAGAGCACAAAATACAAGGCAGACAAGTAGTAAATAAGATTAAGTGCTTTTTGGTTGAGGGCACTAAGGAGTGTCAGGGAAGAGCACCCATGTGGGAGCAGAGGTCCTCCAGCCCCATCCCACAGGGACACCCTGCAGGGTGCCGGCTCCCTGCGCTCCAGGTGGGATCTGCGGCCCCAGGCATCCTGCCTGCAGCTCCAGGCAGAGAGCAGAGGCCTAAAAAAAATCACACGGGGCATTTGAAGAGAGACAGCAGTTGTTTTTGGAAACAGCAAAGCTATTTACTGTGCTTTCAACACAGCTAAGTAAAGTTCACACAAAACTGACAACAAAACTGCACAATTTTTACAAAACACAGCTTCCAGTGAAAGATTCCTAAAATAAATTTAAAAAACAACCACCAAACACTGAACTTTATCTATACTCATAACTACAAGATTAAGCAGGAGTTAATCAAATTGAACACTTGAGGAAAATCCTGTGAAGCCATCAGAAAAAAAAAAAGTCTCTTTGCCCATCACTGGCAGCCTCGAACATCCCCTGCACAGGAACTGCGCCGGCAGCGTTGCACAACAGGCAACGAACGTTCACTGGGGACAAGTGTTCCTCTCCTCAAGTATCAGATACCGGGCTACTGCCAGAGACTAAGTATCAGATTAAAGGGATAAATGGTCTGTTCTGTTGTAATAACCATGGTCCAAAGATCTCAGCTCCTAGTTTATAATATTTACCAATAAATAAATACTGTAAGATGGATAATAAAGTTCTGTTATTGTGAGTGGATGGAGTCTTGCAGGGTTTTTTAAAATCTGAGGAACTCACCTCCCAACCTTTTACTCCTTCTTTGTAGCCAGCACAATTTATACCCTGGCCTTCCAGAAGTTGTCTTTGCTTGTAAAACCTACCACATTTCTGCTGATTATATTTTAGTAATCTGTGGCAAGAAGGAAGGTCATCAATATAAAGCACAGACACTATATATTTGACATTCTTTCCAGCTGCACTTGCTGACCCGTTCATTTAAAATATCTCTGATGTGTACTAACGTATGTGGGGTGAGTTCCTACTTTAATTAATACAAACAGGAAAAAAAAAAACTAAGCAAGCCTGCAGTATTCAGTAAACAAGCACAATGCTAAGTCCACATAATCTGAGAGGAGCAGAAGCTAGTAAAGAGTGACTGAGAACTGTCATGCAAGACAGGCTTTGAAGAGAATGGTTTCATGTTCAGTATGTTTCCCTTTACTTTTCCAAAATTTGGAAACAGCTTCCAAGCAGTGTAAAAAATTCCTCGCTTTTAAATATGAATGTCAATAAACTCATTCAAAATCATCTTCAAACGTCAGAAAAGATTAACATATCCTGGCCACAGGAGGGAGGTCAGAAGAAGGCACGCGCTTTCAGTCTTAAATCGGGTGGGCACGATCCAAAGTCAGCCTAAGTCTAAGGGAAAACTTCACGAAAGGACCCAGCATGGTAAAATTCCACGGCAAGTGCTCAAAACACAAGAGACCAGAAACAATCTGGGATCAATATCTTCCAGGTCATTAATCCTAGGCAGGTGACATCCAGTGCACAGTTCGCTACTCGCTTTCACACACACATTCAAGAAACCCGACTCAATTGGCATCCAGAAGCTTTAAATATTTTCCATGTTTTGCCTTTATTCTTCCCCTATTCGTCTAGCATATGGCTTTCTAGCATCCCATTAATGTCAAACCATTTAATCAGAATGTAAGCTAAATGCACAGTTCGCTATTTCCTGGATTTCTCTTTGGCGACCAGTGCTTTTTTATGAGGAAAATAAAAGCAAAGGTCAGTACGACCAGAAAAGAAAAGTCATCTTCCATAACGGAAGCTTATTTTTCCAGTGAACTGATACAGAAGCCTAATTTAGAAAAAGGTCCTTTAGTATCATGTTATTATTAGTAGTATCACAAATAAACACAGAAACCAATTCACTTTACAGACCTTCACATTAAGCATTCAATAGAAAATCCCTTGGTGTTTTATTGATTTTTGTTTTATTGATTTTTTTAAATAGCGATATCACAGTTAAAATGTATCATTTTGGTGAAACATGTCTAAAACTTTTCCATCTCAAAATAAGTTATTACAAATTATTTCCACAGCAACTGGCAACTAACGATTCAATCCATTTAAAGAACAACAAAGTAATGGCTTTGTTTGGATGCCTTTTTTGATTAAATAACGTATTAACCTTGATGAAGCTTTCCAAAAAGGGATTAGTGTATTCGAGTGCATCAGCTGATTATGAGACAAATATAACAGTGATAAGATGCTGGTTCAAAATTCTTGAATCTGATGAGTATAACAATTTAGCCGCTAAGACAGAGTTGGCTCTCGCAGCTTCCATCTCAACAGTTAAGTGTCCACCCAGGATACAAAAAGACATCACCCAGTTAAAGAATGCAGTAATTGAGAGTCTGGAAAGGTCGCTTAAATCACTAAACACGGTAGATCAAAATGCCCTGCGTAATTACTGCAATGTCAAAAATAATTAAAAATAATTAATTTGTAAGGCAAGAAGAATCAGAATGAAATATATTGAGGAGGGGGGGGAACCCAGAAAGTAAATACAGATTTATCTTCTGATAATATCACTCATTTTGACCAAAACTCACTGATTCACTTTGCTTTATCCATCTATACTGTAATAACATATTTTGCATACCTATTGTATATCCTTTCCATTAAGTTATTTGCTTAATGGGTGTATAAATAAGTCTACTACAATTACGCTTTTTAAGGGTCAAATCCTATCCACTTCTGAACCCACTACTGTAATTTCTAGTACACTGGATAGTAACACAGCAGACCTCAGAAACAGCTGAAAGACGTCCGATTCTGTGCTGCTGACATAATCAACCCATGTTACAACCAGGCTGCCAAACCCTTTTATTACCCTGCTAAGGCCAGGAATTGGTGTCACCATACTCTCCCACCCTCCCTTCCCCCTCTCCCCCCCCCAAAAAAAAAAGCTTTTCTGTTTTTTAATTTTATGTGGTCAGATTACGATTCACATAGCATGATCATTGCAAAATAAAACTTCCATCCGTTTATTTTAAGAAGCAAACTTTAAAACTTGTGCAGAGTTGTTACAAGTTACATGCCACACACACACACACACAAAACCCCACCACCCCCACCATCTAAGAGCAGCTATTAATATTCATGCTGATTCCACATGAAACAACAGCAGAGTTACCCGAGCAGCTATAGTTATGTCAGCCCTTGGAAGTTATTCCAGGCTGTTTTGTCCTGCTGCCCTGAATATTCAGGAACTTCGACACTCCNAGTTAAAATGTATCATTTTGGTGAAACATGTCTAAAACTTTTCCATCTCAAAATAAGTTATTACAAATTATTTCCACAGCAACTGGCAACTAACGATTCAATCCATTTAAAGAACAACAAAGTAATGGCTTTGTTTGGATGCCTTTTTTGATTAAATAACGTATTAACCTTGATGAAGCTTTCCAAAAAGGGATTAGTGTATTCGAGTGCATCAGCTGATTATGAGACAAATATAACAGTGATAAGATGCTGGTTCAAAATTCTTGAATCTGATGAGTATAACAATTTAGCCGCTAAGACAGAGTTGGCTCTCGCAGCTTCCATCTCAACAGTTAAGTGTCCACCCAGGATACAAAAAGACATCACCCAGTTAAAGAATGCAGTAATTGAGAGTCTGGAAAGGTCGCTTAAATCACTAAACACGGTAGATCAAAATGCCCTGCGTAATTACTGCAATGTCAAAAATAATTAAAAATAATTAATTTGTAAGGCAAGAAGAATCAGAATGAAATATATTGAGGAGGGGGGGGAACCCAGAAAGTAAATACAGATTTATCTTCTGATAATATCACTCATTTTGACCAAAACTCACTGATTCACTTTGCTTTATCCATCTATACTGTAATAACATATTTTGCATACCTATTGTATATCCTTTCCATTAAGTTATTTGCTTAATGGGTGTATAAATAAGTCTACCACAATTACGCTTTTTAAGGGTCAAATCCTATCCACTTCTGAACCCACTACTGTAATTTCTACTACACTGGATAGTAACACAGCAGACCTCAGAAACAGCTGAAAGACGTCCGATTCTGTGCTGCTGACATAATCAACCCATGTTACAACCAGGCTGCCAAACCCTTTTATTACCCTGCTAAGGCCAGGAATTGGTGTCACCATACTCTCCCACCCTCCCTTCCCCCTCTCCCCCCCCCAAAAAAAAAAGCTTTTCTGTTTTTTAATTTTATGTGGTCAGATTACGATTCACATAGCATGATCATTGCAAAATAAAACTTCCATCCGTTTATTTTAAGAAGCAAACTTTAAAACTTGTGCAGAGTTGTTACAAGTTACATGCCACACACACACACACACAAAACCCCACCACCCCCACCATCTAAGAGCAGCTATTAATATTCATGCTGATTCCACATGAAACAACAGCAGAGTTACCCGAGCAGCTATAGTTATGTCAGCCCTTGGAAGTTATTCCAGGCTGTTTTGTCCTGCTGCCCTGAATATTCAGGAACTTCGACACTCCATCTAGCAACAGCTACCGAAGAGTAAACGCTCCGCTTCGCTAATGAGTCCAAACTACCCTGAGCTAGCTCAGGCGGGGAGGGGGGGGTGGGGGGGAGAAGGGAATGTCACACCCCCGCCATCAGGGAAGGGATGGAGCTCGGCATCACAAGAGGTTAATTCCCCACGTGTTTGCTGCACCTCGAAATCTGGCAATAGGAAAGTGAAACAGTCCGGTCTGTTTATTTGCGGGTATCGAAAGTAGCATCGTGACTTTGCCTACGACCTCCTCTCGGCGGCCTGCCCTGTCTCCCGGAGAAGTTCCCACCGCCCGTCCGGCGGGGCAGGACCGGAGCCCCTCGCCCCAGCCCGGGGGCAGGGAGAGCCCTCGTGAACTTGGGAGGCGCTTCCGACCGCTCTGATCTCGGGGTCACGGCAGTTACACCGATCCCTTCCCCCTTATCGAGCAGATTCAGCCTCGTAACCTAGATCGAGAGATAACAGCCCCACGCTTTCGCCCTCAGTTGCGCGGCAGGCTGCTATCGCAAGCAGGAATTTCCTCTTTTTGCCAGTTCCCACTCCCAAGGCTGAGATAA
>WBNH01012595.1:29743-60773 GCA_013401255.1 Urocolius indicus
CCCCCCCCCCCCCCGCAGACAAAACAGTTATGTTGCCAACCACGCTAAAAGAGTTCAAATTTACATCTCTTTCGACAGTTTTCAGCTCTGCTTTTGGGGGACTTCGTGGATGTCTTGTGCGGCATGACCAGAGTTACACCTTATTCCTGAAACCCCGAGCTGTAACGCGGGGTGCTGCTTTGCCAGGTCCCATGTTAAAAAAAAAGAACAGGAGAAAAAAAAAAAAAAAAAAAAAAAGGCGTAGTATTTTGCCTGTTTGCCCGGTGAATGTTTATTCAGTGACCTCTCCCAGCTCAACTCCAGTAACGCAAAGAAGCATAAACGACAATTGCCTGCAGATTGCGCACACAGACTGAGTCTTTAAAGCAGTGATTTTTACTCCCGCCCATGACCGGTTGTATACAATGTGGAATATCGTTGTTTAGAGAAACTTGATATAACTGTCAGCGCCCACTAGTGACCGCGCGTGGGGGGGAGCCGAGATGTGCGGCCAGCGCTCCACTCCGCGCCCCTCCGCGCCCCGCGGGCCGGCCCTTGGCGAGAAAAGTCCCGCGGGATGAATGAAGGACAGACAGAACTGGGCACAGCGGAATCAGATGCTCACAAAAATAGTCCTAAATTCATGCTTATTAAGTGGTGGTGGGGGGGGGATTGCATTAAAGTGAAGGATTTTTTGCCATTGTCTAAGTGGAAGATTAGAAAAAGGAGAAAAGGAAAAACTATCTCTTTTTGTTGTTGTTGTTGTTTTCCTCCTCCTATTTGTCTGAGGAGTGGAGGAGGTATTCCATTGGCAACACCTTCACCTTGTCATCATGAAGGGTACTGAGGCTGCCTGACTGCCCAGCTGAGACTTGCTAGGTACATTTCTGAGTTTTGCATACCCACCTGATATGCAACACTGCAGAAGCTCTGTGAGATATTTTAATTAGGCCCCTTCTTTCTTTCCTTAGGTGTTTGAGGTTTTAGTATTTTTGGGGTTTTTTTTTAATTGTTTGTTTGTTTATGTACATCACGTTCAGAGATTGTCAGTGAGCAGCATTTATATTTTCTCAAAAATTATTCTCCTTGCTTTAGAGATGAGGATAGACTTTGCAAAGGTGACACACAGCCCTCTTGTCTGGGTAGAACATGCCAAGTAGATAAGCTCAAAGTGCACTTTCACAGGGGCACTGAATGTCTCCAGTATTTTCTTATGTTTGTTATGCGCTGAGGTAGTGGATAATGTTCCCCATCAGATCCAAGCGCTTACAATGGTGTCCAGCACAATGTGAGTTCCCATGCAGGACTGCAAAAGCTGTAAGAGGCATCTTTGAATTATGTCACACACACTGGGTCACAAGTAGGTGTCACTGGACTGATGCTCTCATCTCCTAACTCAATTTTTAAAACCTTTCAATAAACCATTAGTTTACAGTGTATAAACTTCTTGAGATACCAAGACCTTTAGCCAAGAGTAAGAATTCAAATATGTTCTCAAATACCTTGGTCTCTTTGTCTAAAGTCATCTGACAGAGGATGAAAAGTGGACAGTTTAATGTGAGACTCTACCTCTATTTGACAGTCGTGTCTTTTCATTTGTTGATGCTAAGCATTTCTTCATCAGTAATAAGCAACAAATTATACCTTCAAGTAGTTATTTATCCAAAATACTTGGCATATGAACCAGTAAATACAGAAGACACTGAATAACTAAAGAACTGAAAATAATTTGCAGGAAGTCCTGGTTTTCTCTCTTTTCACATTTCAAAAAAAGACACATTTTAAACCAGAAAAATACTTGGCATAGATAAATTTTTTAAAAAAAGTTTAAATATCTTTATGGTAGGTATAATAGGGGTACTATGATCAAAATAAGTTACCTTAAAATATACGTTGTTGATTTATATGGATAATAGCAAAAGGCTTTTATTATTGCTCTTTGTTTGAATTCATAAATAATATAACTTCACTGTTCTCTGTTGCTTTTCAGTGTTCAGTAATTTACATGCAATTGAATTTTATTAGTTTGAATACTGGACTTCCATCTTATGTGTTTGAGTGCTTGTACAAAGTAAATTCTTGGAATATTTGTCCAATAAAAATAGGCTTCTGAAGACAGCAATTCCTCAATACATTCTTAGCTTCAGGCACAGCTGCAGATCTGTAAGTAGGTATTTAACACTGGAAAGCAAGAAACTGAGTCACAAAAGTACAAAAAAGAATAAAAAGAAACTACCTTTGATTCCTCAATTTTGAAAAGCAAAGAAAATTTTAGAGTAAAAGCAGTAAATGTATTCAAGTAAGAAATTAGTTTAAGAAAATTGTAAAAAAACTAGGACGTGAATTAGAGTAGTACAATGTTACCTGTACAAGATAATTTTGTGTCAAAAGTATATTCTAGCAAATTGATTTTATTGAAGTTTATGCTCCCAAACATGTGAGTATAAACTTAAAATATAAACTTCAAAGTGAGAAAAATGAAGCATTACCATCTAAGTTGCTTTAATCTATCTGGTTAGAAAGAGTTTTAATTGTCCTGCTTTTGCTTAGTTACATCCCTCAACCTAACAATCACTCTCAGGCAGTTGAGGATTATGGTGTTTTCACACTTGAGGAGGGATAGAGCAACTAAGATGCCCAAAAAAAAAAAAAAAAAAAAAAAAGCTACATGAGCTAATAGGTGCCTAAATCTCTTAGTGTTGACACATCGCACAAAATGTGTAGGTTTCCTTTGCTGGATAGATAAGATGGATGCAGAAATCTCAGCATTGCTGGGGTTTCATTTGAAAAGAGAGTCCATGCTTAAACACAGTTTTTGCTTGGGTTCACTACATTCATACAAATGGGGCTTCAAGCAAGGTAAAGTTGAAATGAGGCTGTTTGTTTCTTCCTCCATATTTGCATCACGTGGTACAGCTAACAACCAGTTAGGCAGGTCACTTCCAGGGTGGGAAACCTGTTTTCACACATGCAGATTCCATCATTCCCATAGGACAAGAAAACTAATCCAAGTTTCCCACATGACAGTAGTGAACATGAGCAATCAAATAGGAGGTCTACAATGATGGTTTTTCTGTCTCTTTCTTGGAAACTTTAGGCCAGTTGACTATCTAGAGGAAGATCTCCAAACAGATTCTTTTACTTCTCAGGTAAATGTTTGTGTTACCTTGTTGAGAAAAGATTTTACAGACTGACTTCAGCCACACTTGCTGTTGGTCTGTACAACCTCTTCACTGTCACTATCATGGGATACCCCATTGATGAAGACTTGTTCCCCTTTGGTAAATTTGTTCTATTTCTGTGGCTTTTACTTTCTGTTTTAAACCGTTGTATCTACAACCGTAAAGCTATATTCAAAACAAACATTTTCTTAACAGCTCTAAGTTTTATTTTTTTACTATCAAGCTGGAACAATTACAAGGGAAATAATGCATATAGCAGTATATAATTGAGAAAATGTTTTATTGAGTGTTTTTTTTTTCCTACTGATATAAACTTAGAACTCAGTTCACACTTTACAAGTAAGGGCCAAGAGCTGAATGCTTTTAAATACAGTGACATATAATGGCTGCAGTAAATACAGATTCAGAGGCTCCATTTATACTAGCAAATTAAACTTGCCTGGGAATGTTCCTATGCAATAAAGCCAAGCGTATTTGTAAACTTTTTTCCAGTCTTAAAAGAGGGCAGTGGCAGCAGACTGCCAGCT
Source organism: Urocolius indicus (assembly GCA_013401255.1). NCBI lineage: Eukaryota > Metazoa > Chordata > Aves > Coliiformes > Coliidae > Urocolius > Urocolius indicus. Next base: position 33,432 of record WBNH01012595.1, read on the forward strand.
GGGAAGTGTCTCTGGGATATGCAGCCTCCCTCTCCCTGAAACTGCATCCAGGAATTGGTTTTTAGGATACTTAAAGTGCACTGGGGGCTATTCAAACAGTTTTACAGTCCAAACCTTCATGTTCCAGTACCTGGGAACGTTCCTGGCACTATTTAATTTACTAGTGCAAGTGTAGATTCAACTGTTTTGTATTACAGTAACTGTCTTGAAACATATATCCACATTGGACACTTTTATAGGTACAAGCTCTTGATCTTGCAATCTTTACATGGGCAACATTCCTATTGACTTCTAGAAATGAAATCTTAAAAAAAAATTTCTTAATTAGTAAAGAATTCAGCTTTGGCCTATAATTAGAAAAGAAAAAGGAAGTAAAATTATAACACAGGAGGAGCTTGCTAAAATACTCCCTAAAACAATTTTGCCATGGCATTAAAGTATTACTCATTAATATGGGGCCTGCTTAATTAATTTAGCAGCCTGGACTAGAGATTCAGGTTTTTGTGCTCTCAGGCTTTTGTGTTGAGTATTTGAAGCTGAAAATGTAAACATGAATGCATTTTCTAGAAGAGACTTATAGAAAAATGTTAGAGAAGGCAGTACACATTCCTTGCCGGGTTTTGTGTTAGATACTTTAGAGTCAACATCAGTCCCAGACACCAGCCCCTGGGAAGTTAGAGACTTCTTGCAACAGGTTGCCTGCAGTTGAATTTGTAAGGCTATTGTTAACATTTATTGATAGGAACATCATGAAAAAAGCATTATGCAAAGATGCCAATGTATTTATTCCTATGTTTTCCTCCATTTAATATGAATTAAAATAGTACTATCCTGTTTGGAAGTCACATAAATGCAATGTATTGCTCTTCTTTTTACAACTGTAGCTTGTTTTGAATAGTCAGAATGATATAAAATGACAGAGGAAATATTATTATTTAGACAAATCAATGGCATTCACATCTGTTTTAACACATTAGTGAAATGGGCCTGTAAAGGAAGACTGTCTTACAAAGAATAACATCTTGAGCAGTTTTCAGATGGCAATTGCTAATTGGAGGCTTGTTGGAAAGTTTTATTTGGGGAATAGTTGACTTTCTTTCTGTAGCTTGTTTCCCCATAAATAATGTTTTTAGGGCACATCTCTGAACCATTTTTTAATGACAAATCCCTTAATTCTTTATGGATAGGAAAACCCTCAAACTTACACTCTTTAACTGATTTCAGTACTCATTGACCTCTCCTATAAATTCTAGCCATCTCCGGTTCGTCTTCTCACTTTTTGGTGGAGACTATGATAATACAGAATGTAGCATTGTTATTTCTTGATGCAGAATTATAGTAAAAAAAACTCAGTTAATTAAAAAGACTAGGCAAACAAGGACCTCGTATCTGTGAGAAGTCCGATCTCTCTTTAAGACTCAGTTATTTCTCTGATAGCCACCGATTAGCGCTTTTGCAGAAGCAATTCCAATAAGGCAAAGGTGCCCTCTGTAGGGAAGAGGTTGTAAATGATGATAGGTAGCTGGAGTTTAACATTCACAGAAAGCAACAGAGAAGAATAATTTTTTAACTGCTTGTCTCTCTGAGAGACAACAATCTAAACACTATGCATAAATGAAGCAACGGAAAAATAAAATTAAAAAAAACCCCTGCTTTAAAATAAATCTGAAAATAACGCTCTTAACTGCAGAAAACAAATAACAATTTTGTTGTAAAAAGCTGGATCAATGCTAAACGTGTAGTGCAGCAAAAACTGAGCTGCAGGAATCTCCCGAATAAAATAAGAATAAAATCTGAATAGAACTTTATTGAAATAACAGAATTCAGAAAGCAATATTATTGAAAAGTCTCTGTAGCATGTACTCTTAAAAAGTTTACCACAAAACAGATTCATTAACAGTCCCAGGGGATCAGCATATTGCTTGCTAAGAAATTGCTTTTGTTAGCATGTCCATAGACACATCTTAGCTGGTGTGCAGAATCTCTAGTGGCTATTTGAAATTATTTGGGGAATTCTTTTCTCAGTTTATAATGGCAGGTAATGCCAGCCCAGAGAGAGGCAGAGAATCCAACAGTAGTTGCAGTTCATTGCTCGTTATTTTTTTAGGCCTCACTTCTATAATCCATTAAGATGACCTGCAGTTCTTGTTATCTTGATTTTCTGTCTTTCTCCCATCTCCTCCTCTTTTTACATTCCATGCAGTTTTTTTTAAAAAAAATATTTATTTATATATACATATACTGTTGGAGTAACGTGGCAATGCATATGGTAACCTTCATTACCATGTAATGAATTGAACATGGAATGGGCAAAACCTTTCAGAATTGTGATTTCTCTTCCTTTTTTCATTACCAGGAAGTCAGGGAAGAAGCAGGAATTACTCCTAGTGCTTGATTTGCTATATATGTTGGCGTTACTGTGAAAACCTAGACTGAACCAGAGTTTAGAAACTGGAGATCAATCTTGTAAATATGCAGCCTAATCTGCTTCTAAAATATGACTATAAAGAGTGGGTTTTGTTCATCTGTGGTATAGTTAAGGATCATAAGTTAAAAAACTTATTAATTCCTAAGGTATTTGAAGTTTTTTTCTGTATAGATCATTAATAAGGATCTATTTTCCTAAGTCATAACACCAAGACGAACTCTTTCAAAAGCAGGATTGAAGGCAAGGGAGAATGTAAGCCTATGCCATTGACTTTCTTAGCCACATTCTGGTCAAAGACAACTTGTTGCTTTATTTACCGTTGGAATCACTGGTATGAGGGACAGATCCCATGTTTTGTACCATGTAAATGTCAGATTAATTATATGTTTTGTTTTAATTAATATCTGAAACAGTAAGCTCTTTCCCTCAATCCATCAAATAGCATTGAACCTCCCAGTCTCATTTTAAGAGTAATTCCACTACATTACTTTTCATTCTTCAGAGAATGCTTCCAAGTCTATTTACATAAATAAATGTTTGGGGAATCCCATTGCTTACCTTGCGAATGACATCTGCCTTCTCTCACAGCCAAAATTAGCGTAACTCAGAGGACAAAAGAGGATCCTAACTCGATGAGGAAAGGCTTGTATGTTCTGCCATGCTATGTGAATGTTCTTCACAGATCAAATCCTCATGATTTTTTTTCATATTTTTTTTTTCCTTAACATTAAGAATGTTTGCAGTGTAAGATCTCTGGAGTAGACAGTGTATTACCCTGCTTAGTTTTTACATCTTTGGGGAAATTCTATGGTGGTATTTAAATGCCTATCCTGAAATGAGAAAGTAACCTCAGGGTAGGTCTCTTTAAAGTCTTTCTTGGCACTGTCCAGCCCTTCAGCTAAACACAGGACAAACATCCAAAGCTATTTTTTCCTTTTGCTAGATATCTTGCATCAGTCTAAACATGGAAGCTGGATTCTTCTGGTTTATTGTATCGGTCCTTCCTGATCCATTTATAAGACTGTATCTGCAGTTACAAAGGTATCATTATGCTTTTTTGAAGACATGTAATAGATTTTATTCTGGAAAAGCAAGGCTTTCCAAGCATTATGCTATTTTGGTTTTTCTTTTTTTTTTCCTTAGATTTTCTTCTTTTAGATTTTTCTTTCCATGTAGAGGCTGCCAGATCCTCAAATTTACTCAACGGCAGCTGCTTGCAGACAGTACTCACACAACCTATATTTAGATGCTTTTTTTTTGTGTCTGGAATAGGAGTCTGGTCTCCTTATACAGGCAATGAATTCAGTATGCATGTTCATTTCAGAGGCCCAGAAAATACAAACTATAAGCCCTAAGCTGATGTTGTGAAAAAGTCCTAGGTGACCTGAGACAGGCCTCTACCACAGGTGGACTGTAAAATTTGTCAAATTTCCCTTTTCATTTAGATACTTTTTTGTTTGTTTACAATGTAATTATTTTTAATAATTTAATTGTCTTTTAATAATTTAATAAATTACAATTTTCTTCGTTAACATTTTGCTTTCTACTGTGCCATCTCTTAGTTGCTGTGATCACATTAATATTTGAAATTCTTCATTAACAAAACTTTTTCTATCTATTTTTAGACAATTATAATCAACCTTGACTTGAAAAATTCTATGGCAAATGTCAGTACATGATTTCTTATTTTCTGTTGGTTTTGTCCTCCTTCCCCCCCCTCCCCCTTTTAAGATTATTAGAGTATTCTATAGTATCCAAATAAATTAGCAATTAGCTTGACCCTATCTTTCCAGTTTAAGATCATGGAAACTGGAAAAGCAAAGTGGCATTGTACAAAGTCTAAAATGTCTGGGTTTTTATGTAGTGGGTCTGGGATGGTAGTGATTTTCCACAGTAGCTCTTGCAGAGCTGTGCTTGTTGGTGATATCAATATTATGACTACCACTTGCATAACATCAAGGCTGTCCCTCCAGCATTCCTTCCCTCACCTTCACAAACAGCGGTGGGTGGGCACGATCTTGGGAGGGACCATGGCTGGGACAGCTGACCCAGGCTGACCAAGGAGATATTCCATACCATATGATGTCAGCTCAGTAATATAANTAAAAAATCTTTTATTGTATAGTTTTAGAAATCATATTCAGCTATCTGCAACTTTGATATTGCTGCCCCCAGCACTTTTCCTGAATGGCTGCCAACTGTCTTTGGGCTCTGTTGTCTAGCATTATGTTGCTTGGCCCCAATCCTGAAAAATTTATGCACTTGAGTAATTTTACGCATGAGAGCAGGCCTATTGACTATTGATGCATAATGCTATCTGGGAGTGCATGCATTTTCAGGGCTTGGGTAATTGTTCTGATTTTACTCGTCGATCTCTGCAAAGTATTTGTAATGGAATTGCTTTACCAATTCTAGGTTATTCTTTTTTCTTTTCAGTATCTGTAAACTGTCACAAGTTGATGAGTGAATCAACAGTAGTTTTTTCTCATAGCCTATTCCCATCCATGATAATGGATTAACTATCAGGTCAAACTTTCAAGACTTTTATCACGAGATCCATAACTAGCCATATATGTGCCTGTGATATATTTATTCATTTCAAGAAATCCCAGCTTTTTGTTAATTTACCTCAGGCTTCCAATGCCTTCTGATTGCATCAGTCCTGGAATAGTCTTCATGTTCAACTCTCCAGCTGCAAAGGATCAAGAGTAGGTAGTCCAACAAATATTACAATTACTGTATTATTATTTCTCTGTTTCCATCTTGTAATATTGTCATCTGTTTACTTGAACTCTTTTACTAGTAACTAGTAGCTGAACCTATACAAGGGCCTGAATCCCTAGATGCTATGAGTCTCCAGGCTTCTCTTGAGTCAGTGAAGCAATGTAACTTTCCTGTCTGCAAAATTGGTCAAATAGGTACAAAAGCATCTCTGTCTGATGTTCAATACTGCTTTCAACTTCTTTTCCTTTTGCATTTCTTGAACACTCCACGTTCATTTCACATTCTTAATGGAATGTTCTGCTTAAGTTTTAATATTCTTTAGAAGCTAAATATTTCTTTTGGGCAACTGTTGTTACACATTGAAGGAATATCCTGTCAACCTCATCTTTATGCAGATCTCAGTAATAGATAGTACTTCTTTTAGAATTTTTCCCCTATGTTGTCCATTTCCTGAAAAAGACTCAACAGTTTGAGAATAAACAGTCTACAAATCCAGACAAAATAGTAACAAATCCTACTCAGTGTAAGCTTTCTTCTGCAATTTACACTAACTCAGATTTGTATCCGCTTCATTTTGCTTACATATTTAAGATATATACACATTACAAAAATCTGCTGATTTCACATGTTATTATATATATATATATATACACTCTTGTGGAGCCTAAAAAAAAGAGGAAGATTTTATTTCAGATTTACACTCCACTCCACTTGCAATGTCACAGTGTGACTAAACACTGATGTTTGACACATTTCTCCATAACCTTGTTTTTAAGTATGTCTAGCTTTATCAATTTCCATGCTGACTAAGAACATTTAAGAAATGTATTTGAATGCTAGAACCATTTCAAATGTATTTTTTCAGAGTATTCTTAGTACTCTGTTTGGAATTGTAGTCACGAATCTTTTGTAGTGGTATTGCGCACACGTAAAAATTATTGAACTCAAAGTCATGAATGTTGGGTAATACAACATAGAAATCCTATTTCAGGTTACATGGATAGTGTCTTAGCATGTTGATTTATTAGCTACAAAACCTGGATCTGAACATGTCCTTATCTACCATTTTTTTGTGTATTTATCAGAAAGCAATAGAAATTACGTAGTTGCGATAGTTCTATCTTGTAATGCAACTATATCTTTGTCTTGTATCTTTTAAGTGCTGTAGGCATGGTTTGAGGCTGAAGTAATAAAAACTAAATAGTTTTAAAAAATTGTCCTTTGTGAAACTGGTAGAGTTTGCTGACAGTCTAGACTGTCCTACTTCCAGTCCTCCCACTCAGGTTTCTAGACTCAGAATAGTCCACTATTGCAAGACAAGGGTTATTAACCTTCTGTAAACAAACATTTGTTTTACAGATACAGCTCCTGTACAAGTGAGAGCAATGCTAAGTGGTGAGTTAATAGAAAATATATATTAAAAAAAATGATGTATGGAACTGTGGTTTTGGTGAGCACAGAAAGGAATTAAGAATTTTAAGAAAGCTGTTTCATGGATGCTTCATAAAATATTCCTATAATCCTTTGCATATTCATTCATTTCTTTGCTATTATTTTCCCTTATATGTCACAATGTAATACAAGAATAGTTTAAGGACCTAGAAGCTCAGTTGTCAACTTTCAGAATTAAGATATCAGGTTAGGAGACTTAAATAACTTGTTTAATCAGAAATACCTAGTTAGCTGGATTTTTCTTTTTCTCAGATATTTTACCTATCAATGTGTTGTTTAGCTTATTTTTTTTTATCAAGCTCTTTTTTTACTACGCGTTTTTTGGTTTTTTTTGGGGGGAATAACATTGACCTTTTTTTGGAAGTACTGTTGACTCATCCTAAGGACCAAGAATACAGTTTAAGGGAAAAATAGTTGACCTACTCTTTTATTTGTCAAACAGAATTTGTCTGCTTCCATAAGTTGTGTACACTTACTGATGTGTTGTATCACTCAGGAAATGATCTTTGCTGTGATGAAGAGCAGCACAAGATGTCATCAGTTGTTGAAGTCAGTGAGGTCACCCTTTCACAGTATCCTACTCATGTTTCCTTATTTCTGTTATTCAGAAAGGCTTTTCCTCTCTGCTTTCCTAGTTTTCATTAGGCACATTTATCAGTTTCATCAGGGAGGTGAGTCAACTACTTCTAGTATTTCTGCTGTGATTTTATATCCTGCTGCTTTTTTTTCGTTTTTAAACTTCTTGCTTGTAACTTATGCTGAAGTCCTGTTAAGATTGAAATTAGCTTTGTGGTTTCAAATACTAAATGGGAAACTGTGGTTGAGATAAGGAGGTGCTGTTAATGCTTCCTTTTAAAGAATCTTATAATTTCTTGTTTCAGCATTGAGAATTTTCATCCTTTTCTTTTGATTGTCACATTTTAAACATTGCTTGTTCAAAACTACTGCATGGTTTCAAAGTATTTCTTAGCATGACATTTTTTAGCTCTTTAAATGTTCTTTTCTCATTGTCGCACTGTATTTATGTTCTTACTGTGAGTATACCGATACTCAGTTGTGACAGTTGAATTGCATCTGTACACTTTCCATTCTTCTTTCAATTAAATTTCCTTTGTTTGATAGAGTAGCATGAATGTATTCATAGGGCCAGACTGGAATTCCTCATACTACCCTGTTGTTTTCAGTTTTGTACTGTTACTCTTTGTCATTTCCTAATCAGAGGATATCTTTCTTTGTTTTATATTTAGTTTGGCAGAGCAATGGCTGTAGTCATTGCTTACACCTGCTGCCTGGCATGCTGTTGCATCTTCAGCACATGACCTATCTTCAGATGATGCTGTTGTGGTCAAATTTTTGTTTTCCTATCTGAAAAATCAGTCTTTTTTACTGTGAAAACTGTGGAGAACAGTACATCAGATACCAAACATAATTTGGCAACTCATCAGTGTGGTTGATGATTCCTCATCTCAGTTTTCCCTTTGCCTTGTCTTTTCCATGTTTCTCACATTGTAATTAAATATCATCCATCACAAAGAAATGAGCTTTATTCTGGTATTCTGTCAGGAACAGCTTAAAGGCAGCTGCAGAAACATCTTCATCTTTGATGTTCTATTCCTTTGCTGGAATGTAACCATACTCAACATAGCTCTGTTTAGGACTGTGGTTTGGAATCTAATGTATGTAGCACACTGCTCTATAGATTCGCAAATGCTTAGTGACTTTTATTGCTGTCTTGTTATAATAAGTACTACTCCTTGCTTTGTCATCATCCCTGCTCTGTTCATTGGTGAAACGTTTATTCTTTTGTTTGATACGCTTTACGTGTCTAGTGTAAAATGCATTTCCAGCAGTCACTCTTGGTGTCCAAAATAATAGAATAGAATGGCTTGTATCTATTCTACTTAACTCCAGTCCCATCTAGAACAATCTGGCAATATGAACACTAAACACGTTTTGCTCATGGGTCTTCTCTGAGCCTTATGTAGTTTCCCCTGTAAAGATGTAATTTATATTCTTGGGGGTGTAATTCAGTTCAAAGAGCATTAAGTTATATGGGAGTTGTGCAGTACATCAGGTGTGGTGTGAAATTAAAGGTGTGTTGGGTGCCCTAAAGCACATCATGGAGGTATGTGGCAGTCTCTGAGTGCAAAGCTTCTTAAAACAGTGACAGAAGACACCAAACCAGATTCAATCTTACACTTGATATTTACTGAAATCACTGCTACAGCAATTCCCAGAGCTACACTGGGATTTTTGTTTTGGAGAGATGTGGCCAATTAGCCTTGGCTAACAGTCAAATATTCACCTAGCTGTCTGATAATTCCCACCATTCACTGGAAGAGAGGGACGGAGAAAATACTAAGCACAGCAATGAGAAGGCTCATGAGTCAAGACAAAGGCAGGGAGATCACTTACCAATTACAATTATGGGAAAAACAAACCTGACTTTGGACAATTATTTTAATGCAAATTAAAATATGACTGTTAATTTGTGTAGTGGGAAACAAGAAGATAAATATTTCACTGTGAGGGTGACGGAGCACTGGAACAGGCTGCGCAGAGGGGTTGTGGAGTCTCCTTCCTTCGAGGTCTTCAAGACCCACCTGGACATGTTCCTGTGCGACCTGATCTAGGTGAACCTGCTTCTGCAGTGGGGTTTGACTAGATGATCTCTAAAGATCCCTTCCAACCCTGCCATTCTATGATTCTATGATTAAAACACCACCTTTCCCAATCTCAGCTTCACTCTTTCACTCATGACTCCTACCACCAAAAGGCGTAGGGGGCGTGGTCAGTGTATAACGGTTACTCTCTGATACTTCTTTCTCTTCACATTTTTACCTGCTCTGGCAGGAGCTTCTCATAGGATGTGATTCACAGAATCTTAAGATTTGGAAGGATGATCGAAAGATCATCTAGTTCAACCTTCCTGCCAGAGCAGGACCACCTAGAGTAGATCACTCAGGAACTTATTCAGGTGGGTTTTGAATGTCTCCAGAGGAGACTCCACACTTCATCTGGGCAGCCTGTTCCAGTGTTCCGTCACCCTCAGAGTGAAGAAATTCTTCCTTGTATTTCTTTGGAACTTCTCATGTTCCAGTTTATACCCGTTGTCCCTTGTCCTGTCACTGGCCATTGAGAACAGCCTGGATCCCTCCTGACATTTGCTCTTTACGTACTTGTAAACATTAATGAGGTTACCCCTCAGTCTCCTCCAAGCTAAAGAGCTCCAGATCCCTCAGCCTTTCATCATAAAGGAGATGCTCCACCACCGTGGTTTCTTACACAGGCTGCGGGCTCCAGCACTGTGACCCACCTCCACTTCCTTTAACCTTGGTATTCCCCCTGCTGTTTCTTCCTCTTTTTTTTTTCTCTCACTCCTCTGCCTATCCAGGTTTTTCTGCCCTTTCTTCGATATATTTTCATGAATGCATCACCAGCTTGGATGATGGGCTTGGCTTTGTTAAATTTGACACAGGGCTCATGGGAGATTTCCACTCTCCTAGAACAGGTTAAATCCAACAAGAATACTCTTGGCCTAAAGTGTTACTACACACCTATGCTTAGGTAATGGAATTGAGCCCAACTTCCATGCAAACAGAGGGAGGTCTTTGAGGACCTTCAGAAGGAAAACTTCCTCACTCTGCTTACATAAATTTAAATGGATAAACATAATTAATTGAGTAGCACGTGAAAAGTAGAAAGTAAAATCTTTGTATGATTTACCTCTTTTCTGCAAGTGCGGACAATCACATTCTGATATACAGCAGCTTTAATCAGACGGAAAGCAATATGTAATCACATTAGGACATTATTTGAGCGTATGCTTGCCAGAATTACTGCTAGATGTTCCAGAAATCATCTGTATACTATTACCTCTTCTCATTTCTTTTCATAGTATATCAGATGATTGGTGATATGTGGTCTCTTAAAACAGAGTGCACCTCTCAGTCTCCAGTTTCCATTGCCTTGTTCCTGACAGGTGTATGGGAGCAGGGCAGAGCATCTTCCAGAAACTTCAGGAAGAAGGGACTTTTTTTATCTGCTACGTGCAACAGTTTTGAACTTCTAACTTCAGCAAGCGTAATGTATGTGTTTTCTAGAATCATAACAGAATGCATAATCCAGTCTCCATAATTAAAGTATCTAAGTGGAGACATCAATAAGTGAGATTCGATATGTCATCTAAGACAACTGCATGGCACAAGTGACATGTGAGCGTGTCACTTTATAGAGGTAGAAGAATGGCAGGTGGGATATCCTTTTGCAGCTAAAATAACCCTATACACCTCTGTTTCCATAGCTGAATCCTGTTCTCTATCTCTGCTGACTATAACGGAATTTTGTTTGCCTAGGACCTAATTTTGTTGTTTAGTTTACAGATCCCCTCCTGTATTATGCGACCTAGGATGTTTAAAACATTTGCTTGTAGATTTGACACAAGATCTGTGGGAAATATATGACCTCTCAATGCAGAACTCGAAGGCCAAGAGATATAAATCACAGCATTTAAAAATGATGCTATCCATTTGCATTGAAGCTATAACTGCATTCCCTTCTTGTGTGTATAGTTACCTGCAGGTAGATGTCTTCATTTCAGACTGCATTCTACTATTGCAGACAGTAAAAGAAACCTTAGAAAACCTTTCAAAATTGCTTTCAAGTGTTGTTTCTCTGCCATCTCCAAAGTTTCAAGGCAGCAGGTCAGCCACCATTCCCAGGTGTCTCTGTTGATTCATTTAAGGCAGTATCAACAGTAATTGCTACTCAGAAGTATGAATAGGCTTTTATTGAAGAAACTCTATAGCCGCTTCACATTAATATGGAAGTTAACACAAAAATGTTAGAATGCTTAGCTAAAACCTGCAATGACTTTTTACCTTTATCATTTTTACATAGCAACAAGTACACCGTAGAGTGCAAGAAGAGTTTAAGTGTTTTCTCATAGAACAACTTTTAGAGTATAAATTGATTCTAAAGAAACAAACAGTCTGAAAGTATATATAATACAGCTTTTAAGCACTTGATTATATAAAAAAAATCCATTTGACGTTATATGACCTCATTTTTAAAGCTAATAGCTAAAGAAAGTGTGTTACAAATTTCCAACACAAGAGAAATTGTAGTTTACAATGCATAGTATGAGATGTCTACTTGCATTTTAACTATAGTGTTATATATTTGTACAATTGTAAATGCAATTATCATTGATTTGGTCTTGTATTTTAGTGATTAGAATTGCATAAGCTTTACAGCTATAAACTAGATAGTCTTCTGCTTGTGATGCAAGTTAACATTCAGCTAGTTTGTCCTGGGCTTAAGCATTTCAGGGATTTTTATTTTACACTATGAAGAAACATTTAGCAAAAAGATGTGCTTTTTTTTTTTAGTCTTATTTAAACAGATGTCAGTATGAAAATGATCTAGAAAGAAAATTTTAATTCATCAATATCAACACATTCTCTAAACTTACAGTTCTTATAAACTTTCTTAGTCTTTTTTACTCACCAGTTTTCCATCTCACATCTTTCTCTGTTTTCTCTTACCTTACTCTTTTTCTCTCATTAAAATCACAATGCCTGTTCTCTAGCATATCTCCTTTGTTGGAGATTCTATATTATTTCTTCAAATACTACTGTTCCATCCTAGTCTTACATTTCTTCCCCTTCCACTAGGTTGATGGAACTTTTTCTATGCTGTCAGCCAGCCAAGTGTTTAATGCAGGTCCAGCAAATGTCACCTATCCTAAATGAATACACTTAGGATAGTGTTTGCGGTTTCTGTGGTTTTGGACTTGGGTTCAGATAACCCAAGATCAACTGCAAATCTTTAAAGCCCAGCCAGGTCTTAATAAACCAGAAGCAGAAGGCAACAAAATAGAGACATTCACCTAGTAAAAATTGTCAAGCATGCTGACAGAGTACAATGGCTGTATTTATAGTGTATCTTTTGTGATATTCTGAGATATGCTGTTTGGATACAAGTACACTCTCTTGTTTACATAAACAAACTTTGGGACATAATGTGGGGCAAAAGTTTGGACACACACTGGTCATGGGTGTGTAAAGGCTTCCAGTATGTACTTAGCAGCAGTGTAAAGGGGATATGACATACCCAACTAATTCATTGCCTTCCCTTGTGCAGGCTGATTTTACGCAGGCAATATGACAAGGAAAACATCCAGGATGACACTGCACAATGGCAGGTGGAGTCTGGTGACAACTGCAGCCTTAACTCAGAGCACACACCAGCTTGGGGATACACAACCTGCCATGGGGATGTGTGGAACCAGGTCACAGCACACACTGGGTTCAGTTTTCTCCCTCCTGGAGCAGAATATAGATAAAACCAAGAAATGTAGTGAAAAGCAGGATGGGGAAAGAAAGCTAATAGGGATAGAGGATATGAAGCTAATTGGAAAAGAGTTGCTTGTTCCATTTGAACTAACTTGATCAAAGAAGAATTCATAAGAGTTTTGGGTAAGGTTTAGAGCAGGTTTCATTTATTTTTTTCACCAAACCTTCTTTGCTTACATAGAGTATTAACTTTCCATTTCTACAGCTGAGCAGATGTTTTACTTGTCGCAGACATTAAAGCATTCTTAATGTGCAGTTATTGAGTTCTTTTCTAAAAGAGCATTTTAAATTTGACAATGTTTCTTACATTTTTAAAGCAGTGACCTCATTTTGAAAAGATTTTTTTCCAATACATATGTCACTACTGGAAAAATATTAATCTGCAAAACTTAGTATAAAATGTCTCCATTTATTATACATCTACTGTACAGACATCATCTGTCAGAAAATCCAGTCATGCATCCTTGTGAGTCCTGGCATTATGAAAAGGATTTGTTTCTAGCAGGAAATATATTTTCATTGTGGTTTTATTAAAATAAATATTTAAACAAATTTCAACAGTTAAAAATGTCTTTACAAGTCACACCCTAAAGGAATAGAAACTAAATGTTACCATACCAACAGAAAGATTAACTCAGTAAACTCGGTTAAGATTAATTCTTATGTCCAGACCCATCACCACTTCTAACATTAAATGATTCTTAAAGAAAATGTTATCTAAAAATAGCAGAATGAAAGACGAATGCTGAAAAGTAATTAGAAACCTGAATACTTTATTCTTCTTCTATTCCTCTTCATTGTAATTTGTAAATGCATACATTTGTTTAATCTTTATATTTTTGCATTTGCAAGTTTAAACTACCACTATGCTTTGATCTTTTAGGTGATCTTTTTGTGACAGTTTAGTAAAATTTACAGAAAATAAAAGGTACTGTGCTTTCCAAAGAGACAACTCATACAGTTTGGTTGCTAGTCTTCTTTACTTCCCTTCACACAAACTTGGATTTATTTGAACCCTTTTCTATGAGATGTTTCAAAATACTATGTCTCTCTAATTTTCACAGTAATGAGGTTGCCCTGTCTCTGACCTTGGAGAGTCAGCTTGGACTTCCTATATGATATATTTTTGGAGGAGATCTCCACCCTCGATTAGGGCTAATAGGTGCTGAAAAGCTGTATTTCAGAGTTGTTTGAATGTAGCTCTTTGGGAAATTTGTCCCTTGGTTCCCAGAGTCTGCAGCTGTGTTGAGGAAAAAGGAAGCAGAAAAGAAGAAAAGGAGAGATTTTATAAACACTTGATAGCTAATATGAAGTCGTGTTTTTACTTTAAATTATTTGACTTCTTGCATGTATAATGAATACAGCACAAATTCTCCATAATTATAGCACTTAATTTTTCCTGTCCAAACATTTTGAAACAGCTGAACATTCAAGAAATATTCAGTCTAGAAGGCCCATAACTGAGGGTGAGTGTATGACTTCAGTCAGATGAGTTAATCCCTCTGTGCAGTCCTTCAATTATTTCTCTTCACCAGTAAGTATTGCTACCTTACTTTTCCCAGAATGAATTCTATTCAATGAGCACTCATCAAGTTCTAATTGTAATTAGACTCTAACAAAGCCAAACAAACAAATCACTGCGCTTGGGTAAAGGCATTTGGAATGGAGTTGGTGAAAAGAAGAGGTTATATATTTCAGTTGTTTTACTTTCTTAACTGCTATAGGTGCTACAAAGCAACAGATTTATTATGACTTTTGATGGTCAGACACACCAGATTGAATTATGATTGCAAGATTTCATGTATTTCTGTACCATTTCCTCTACTTGTAGGTATCTGAGGCCGTTTTCTCATTTTGCCTTTTTTTTCCCCTCTTTTGTTTTTGTACAGAGTTATATTTAATTTCAGATATCAGATGACAGCCACTGTGTTAAAGTACTTGAGTTCCCTTACATGCCTTGTATGATCACCAGAAACCCTTGATAAAAATGCAGCCTTATTATATGTGCAGTTTATTCTCTCCATATATTTCAGAATGTAGATCCTAATTTCATATTCCAATATATATAATCAGTCAGCACATTCCTTTCATGTTTTTTTGACAGGAACACAGGCAGCATACTAGGCAATTAGTCTGAAGAATGATTCCAAAAACAGTCTTACTTCTACTCTCACCCTTTCTATGCTTTTCTGATATGGGATGTTTGTGGGTTTTAGTCTCTCTAAAGGAGAAAGTGGATTCTTTTTTTCTTCTTTTTCCTTCTAATTTTTGAAAAGGGTCATCTGGTTGTATACATGTGGTTTGCCTCTTGGCTATTGCCTTGAAATAAACTTGGCTCTGTAAAGAAAAAGATATTTTTTTGAGAGAAATGGCCTAGTTTTAGTCTTAAGAACTTAATTGTTAGCCACACAATGGAAGGGCTTAGAAATGCTAATATATTAAACTTTGTTATACTTCTGAAGCAGACATAGAAAATACTCCTTATTACAGCTTTACTATCCTTACGGTATCTGTCCACAGGAGAGAGGAATGAGATAGCAAGTTCAGGATATGTCTCCCCATCATCATTTCTATATATGTGTAAATACTTTAACTTCAAGGTATACATTTCCTTTTCCACATTTATTTCATAGCTGGTGACTTTTAAAAACTTCCAAAACTGAGTTTTAAGAAAATCTTTTAATTTTCCTTCCCACCTCCCAATAAGAATAAAAAACAAATAAAAAGATTCCAACTATTCTGCATGTAACAACATGCATACAACAGTAACTGAAAAAAAGGACTTCTTAAATCATGGTCCAGATTTTTGAAGAGCTTCATGGTTCACTGAACATTTTATTTAATATGGAGATTGTATTCAGAGTTGTTTGATTTGCAGAAATAACAAGCCCAAATGCTTCAGTTTCTAATGGTAATTAGTTTTCAGCCTAGACAGTCTGTTTAGTTATATATTTACTACCTTGTAAAGAACTATCACAACAAGCCCTAGAGCATTATTTGAAAATTAATAAGCTAAAGAAAGAGGAAATTCTTCACTTTTGCATGGCAACACTCTCTGTATTCTACTTTTTGATTGCAAAATACAGCTTTTCAATTATAGGTGTACTAAATTGTGATGCTTGAAAAACTATAAAAGGCAATTATCAATGTTTCTTAATGCCATAAATGACTAATGCAAGCACATTTTGCTGTGAGGGAAACAAAGACTAGTATTGTGAACAGAATTCCTTTGCTTCCTGAGTCAGACTAGAATAAACTTTGATTCACATACTTTTGGTGTTATTTGCAATTAATATTAGTTTCTGTGGTGTTTAAAATAATGTGCTACAGATTCCATTGCAGTTTACATATTAGAAAATAAAGGCACATTCTTTCACCATGTTTTAAAGTTCACTTGGCTTTTGTGACATCAAGCAAGGAAGCAGAAAGAGAGTTAGAGCACAATACCTTGCAGTGGTTCATGTGTTCCTGCCTTATTCTTATACAAGAAAACACATGAAAGAGTCACTTCTTCACCTAGGTATCTTCTTCTGTTCTATCCCTTGCTGTTTTTAAAAGTGAATGGAAAAAAAGTCTCTGCCAGATACTGTGTTGGGGTTTTTTTGACTGGACTCTTCTTCAATAGCTCAACAATGAGTGAGCTCTCAGTGGCTGTGGCAACTAAGAATGCCTCCATTATACTCACTCAGCATGCTGTACCATTGATTTCTGCTTCTGAACATGGATAGAAGACACGCTTGAGCTGGCAGAAGGAATCACATCGTGACATAGACACCTCAGAAGAAGTATGCATTATGGAAATCTTCTTAACAAAGAGAGTTCCTCAGTGATCATTAGCATTAGAGGTTCCCTCAACTCTGACAAATGGCAATGGAAAGGAAAGAAGGGGACATTTTCAAACCTCGGAAAGACTGACCCTCTCTCTTTGTGCTGCAGTGTCAAAAGAGCTTTAAATGCCTTTTCATTCTAAATCAGTGTAATTGCTTTTGTTCAAAACCAGATTTAGGCTTCTCAGCAGTAGAGGCAAAATAAAATGTGTACTCTTTCAAGGTCAATGAACTAAGTCACTTACTATACTGTTGCCTATCACTGTCAGTGCTAAAATTAAATTTTGTGGGGATGGCAGAAGTCTTTCCAAAGTGGAAAATATATGAGATGGAATGGAAAGTCTTGGTGGAAAACCAGACTACTGATCAATGCACAGCCTCACCAAGAGAGGGTGAGGGTCAGCCTTGATCCTCAGTGCCACGTGGAGCTCAGTGTGGAGCTGAGTGGGTAGGCACAATCATTTGGACATGTGTAATGTTCAGCAGAACTACCTGATTTGCAAGGTTATAGTTGCATGTCAAAGCTTAGCCCTTTTAACAACTATGACTTCAAACTGGACCTGTTAGTCCCCAAAACCACACATGCTTCTTTTTCCTTTCCTTTCCTTTCCTTTCCTTTCCTTTCCTTTCCTTTCCTTTCCTTTGCCTTGCCTTGCCTTGCCTTGCCTTGCCTTGCCTTGCCCTTGCCTTGCCCTTGCCCTTGCCTTGCCTTTCCCTTTCCCTTGCCTTGCCTTGCCTTGCCCTTTCCCTTGCCTTGCCCACCTCGTCTTGCCTTGCCTTGCCTTGCCCTCTTCTACATACCTGGTGTTTATTTCATTTTCAGTTATGGTTACTTTTCTTCCAGTTAAATAACCTGAATTAAATTACCAAAGTGTGAAATAAATTATGAAAAAAATTAAAAACCTGGAAAAAAAGGGGTAGAAAGTAGGAATGGAGTATATCTCCTTGCCACTCTCATCTTCAGTAGATGATGAGATCATCTACATGATTAGATGATGATACATCTAATCAGCTTAGTTATATTGTAAAACTGCACACTAATATAACTTTATGCTAGGAAGGCCGCTTCAGAACAACAGCAAAAAACAACATTGAAAAGGTACTGAGTTTGTAACTTCAGGACTGCTGCTGTACAGGGAAATGAGATGCAGTTAACCATATTACAGCTCTGTAATATTCTAAGGGCACTCTTAGTCTGAAATCATTCCAGCTCAATTCTGAAAGCTACAACTTCCTCCTATCAAACACTGGTCTGAAACAAACTGCCAGAGAAATGACAGAACCACCCCTAAAAATTTTCTGAGAAGGAACATTTTTTTTTTTTGCAGTGGTATTTGTTCTGGGCATTTCCCTGACAGAATTTACCAGGATGACAAAAGTGGTCATTTGTTTTTCAAAGCCTCTTCCAGTAAAAATGTTTATTCACTGTAGACAATGTTTATTGTGTCAGAGAAACAGGAAATACACACTTCATATCTCAAGTTTGCATATTTTAAGTGTGTTTTCTGAAAGTCTATGATTTCTGCAAAACACAGGAAAATCTCTTCAGAAAGACTGAGAAAGTCTATTCCTTGGATTACAACAGAAATATACTAAAACTTAAAGAATTTGATAAACAATTACATCATTTTGTTACATATATGATGACAACTGTTGTTTATTTCATTCTTTTAGCAACACTGGAAATATTACAGAAAAAAAAGTCTTCTTGAAAGACAGATTTTGTTGGTTTCTGTGATATATTCATGGACATGAGTACCCAATGATTTATTTTCAATACAAAGGAAAAGATGTGGTTTTGTTAGTGTTAATAACAATTTACATTCAGTATATTAAAGCATATGTAATTTATAAGATGTTTGTAAAGAGGATAATAAGCATGTTTAAACATCTAGTTTTCTTATAGAACTTCAGTGAAGTCAGGCTGGGTTTTTAATATACTTGAGAAGTTATGTGCCTGAATGTAATAAGAATAAATATGAACTACAGTCATATAACAAGGTATGTTAGGTTTTTTTGAGACAGAAGCATGATTTAGCTGTTTTGTTTACAAAAATATTGTTTAAAAATAGTATAAGAATTTGAAATAGTGCATTTAAGAGCTAAGTTAGTTAGAAAACAGGAAAACAACTTGAAAAACTCAGCCAAATGGATTATGAGCCCAATAAAAAACTATTGAGATATTCTTATTAGACTTATATGAAGTTAGTAATAAAAACGTTGAAGTTATATCTTGTTGCTTTGTCCATCTAGGCACAAAATATTTTCTGAAATAGCTTTAATAAGTTCCATATGACTAGTTGGAAAGATGAACTTAAATAAATAACGCATTACAGGTTTATCTTTTGCTAACAGTCGACACTTTGGTTAAAATTTTAAACCTGACTGGCAGAATGATGCAGAAGGTTATATCCTTGTTAAAAATATCACAAACTAGATTTAAATTTTAAAGAATATGTATCCTTTGCTATTATATTCTGTTGCACATTTCCTTTTTAAAGTAAAATCTTTGCCCTCCTTATTTACACCACTTGAGCAGACTACTACATATAACAGATTTAACCCTCTATATTCCTTCATCTGAAAAATATATCTGTCTTTTCTGCATTAAAACAAGGTTAGAGAATCAAATACAGCATATGACTGCTCTGCAGTAGCTTTCTCTACAGAAATATTTATTAAAGCAAGTAAGCATCTACTTGTCTTGAAATGTGCTACTATAGTTAGTATGATAAGATACAGGTGGTTTTTTTTTTTTTCAAGATACAGTTTGGTTTAGGATTCAAAATTCTTAAGCTACTTCAATCCAAAATCATCAGCACTTGTTAGATTTTCCTTACGTTTCAGCAACACAACTTTCAGACCGCACACAAATATATTCTATAGCTAAAAGAACCAAATTTTGCAGAACCACATCAGTAGGGAGAACTGAATTACTTAAAAATAAACTGGAAGTGAGAACTCTTATAAATCCCTCCCTAAATTGAAAGAAGCCAAAGAAAATAAATGTCTTCTTAAACCTTGTTTCCTTTTCCCTACCACGAGTATGGAAGATACTAGCAAAAAATATGGGAAAACCAGTGAAACTCTTGCTTTTCTTTCTATATGCCTATTCAATTTGCTACAGTCATTTCTTGGTGCTATACTAGCTTCCAAGGAATGCTGAGGTCAAGAAAAAGTTATCCAGAAATTAGAAAAACAAGTCACTTCAATTTATGGAATAATTTATAGCTGGAAGATAAAACATACTTTTTAAAATCTGAGACCCTAATCATTTACTACTAGTGAAAGAAAGTGGAATACAGTATACCCAGTCCTGCCATGAAGACAGGCTTTACCATCGCTCTCCCTGGAGCAACAGGAATTAGGGAACAGACAAGCTAAACAGGGCTGCCACCTCCCTATCAAAACCTGTCAAGCCAAAATACTGTTACTTTTGGGATGTCAGTGTCGTACTAAACTACTTAGCATTAATTGACAACTCCTCCTGCGGTGTAAAATACTTAATTACAAAGTTAGCACAACGTCATAGTTTGAAGCAGCAGAGGCAAAGTGTCAAATCTGGCAATTTTGAAAATTAGTTAGCCTAGTAGAAGATAAAATGAAGAGAGTGAAAAGTTCTCCCTGTCAAGGGTGACGACACACAGGCTTGATTGGCAGTCTGTCTTGGTCTCTGTTGTAACCAACAAATATGGCCCATATTTTGCCACTGCTGTATTGGGAAATACATTGAGGAGATTGCAGAGAAATTTGTGGTTATGGCTGACCGTTTCTAAGGATCATCCAAGTCCTGCATTAAATCTCACATGTTTAAATAGTTCCTGTTTCAAAAAACAGGGCAAAGTTTGCTGTCAGAGCAGAGAACAAAGAAGACAGCCTGTTGCAATGTGTGATATGCTGTTTGTCAGAGAAATTGTTCTTTGAGATACTCTGCCTGGTTGGGATTCTGCTTTCCTCTCTGTCATGTGAAGCTGCAACTGTAGCCATATGATTTTTGTTGTGATGACGTTTCCCACTTCATTAATCATGAGAGCTAAATGTATCTCAATAGAGGATTAAGGGAGCTTAAAAGAAACTTGATCAATTGTTTCAAAGCTACTGGTTTTTTTTTCTGATTTACCAAACTGACACTTTTTCATCCTTTTTTTGTTTCATCCTTATGTTTAAGAATGCTGGTTGACCTCAAATTCTGGAGCTATTTAAATCTCTAAATTACTTATAATATATCATATGAAAGCTAATAGTCTATGCAACTTTGAACAATTATATATAACAGTTAAATTCATTTTTCTTAAACTTTGTGTAATTTATTTGTTTGAGATTTCAGAGAAAAATTGTGTCATGACACATTTAGAGACTCAGCAGTATAATTTAGTGGAACTAAAGATGTACATGAAAATACAAGGATTTTATTACTAATAATTTATTTTAAAAAGACTAGACAGTAAAAAAAAAATGGGCATTTGCTTGTGATTTCAAATTATGAGCCATAAAAAATTTGATTTCTAAGACCTATTTATAAACCTGCATTTATCAGCAGTTCAGACAGAACTGTAATCAAAGCAATCCCAACAGAGGAACATGGGATTGTGTTTTGGGAAGACATTTCTGTTAGGCATGACTATGGAAAACAATTTATTCTTGAGACGGCCACTTTCATTAATATTATGTTATGTGTAGTCTTTATACAAAGTTAATAAAGTCCAAGAGATAATGAGATTAACAGAAAAATACATAACAGATGTTTTTTATAATGTCTTGTGTGATATATAAGTAACTTCAATAAGACTTTTAAAAACCATAGTCCCCTAAAAAGGTCCATTGAATGTATGGGACCCTTAGCTAGCAAATTAAAGCCAGCACGTGAAATGATAGCCTTGTTTTCTGTAATTACTTTTCACAGACCTTTTAGAAATAGTTTGTGGAGAAACCCCAGGGTTCTGTGCACTACAGATCACAAACCACTGAATTAAACAGCCAGGAACTGGTGGAGAAGTTAGCCAGTGGGCTAAATGGGAACAATGGAGTAATAGTCTCTAAACACACAGAGGACCCAGAGCCAGGGATTTATATAGTTCACTGTTGGTTAGGCCAATGATGTGAGTAGAAAGCACTGGGTTCATTTAGAAAAGTCAAGGCCACTGTATTTGTTAACAAAGTTTACCAAGGAAAAAATGTACTGAATTATACCCTAGAAGGTAAGTTTGTCATGAGAGAAAATGACACAAGTGTTTAGCTGGAACTGATGGGATATTGACATTACCCTGTGAAAACAGAGGCAACCGGCACTCAAAACTAAGTAGAAAAAACAGTGAAAGTTGTATCTGAAGGTAACATTTGAAAGCCTGAGCTCTACGATCTTCTTTCTAAGGACGCATAATTGTATAGACTAAAGGATGTTCTCAGAATTCTGGATCAGATAAGCTAAGTAGTTAGAAACTTCTGGTATTAAGTGGAGTTGCATTTTACATGTTTTGATTGTAAGAATTTAGTTTAAACAAAAGCTGACCTAAATCTCAATAAGTCTTTCCTTCTTTACTTTAAGCTTTACTGTTTAGTGAGGCAAGATGTTTGAGAGTGAGAACACAGAGTCTGTGGAGGCAACAAACACAAGAAACACTGGACTCCAGATTCTGACCTGTTTCCTGCCAAATTTCTAGATGCAGTTTAGTGTCAATACTACTGCTATTGGTTTTGAGGAAGGACCCACCAACAGTGGTACTGTGATGTAGACAATGGAGAGACCATGTAGTGGCAATCATCACAGTATTTACAATCTAAGTCCGCTAATGGCAAGTTCTACGTGCTGTCAGAGTCCTCAGGCTTCCTTTATGGCAACAGTTTAAGTCTATACATACCTAGTGCTGGAGACATTTAATCTCTCTGCTCCATTTCAGCTAAACAGACTTCTTTTGTTCATGGTCACCACCTTAACAAAAATGGGGTCACTCACTTCCTCTCTACAAAGCTGCATTTAAGGAAAAGTGTAACCCCAAAATAAGAAGTCTCTGCTATGCCCTGAGCAAATCACAGAGTAACTGTTTGAAAATTGTCATTTACACTTTTGTGTTTCGTTATGCTGACAATGTCTGCTCTGATTTTTGGCTTCTGAAGATGTTAAGCATTTAATTTTCCCCATGTCTTTTGTGTCTAATTTAAAGACTGATGATTCTAATGACGAGCAAAGATGTCTACATAACATAAGCACCAACTTTACAGTTTCTCAGGAAGTTTAACAGTCAGTTCTTTCTGCTTGAATATTGTGATTCAGAAATATCTAGTCATACCTTTAAAGATGATAACATTCCAAATGAAGATTCTGTAGCAATAACGAGACAAAAAAAATACTACTACAATGAGGTTGTCCATAATATGTAATATAGAAGACAATACAATAATGGTAGAACAAGAAGCACAAAGAGATTGAACAGTTAAATCTTAAGGGGATATTTAATAACTAGAAATCAGATAAAGCACTATTTACCATAATGACATATATAGTTAAACTTTATGTACATGTTTCAGTTACAATATCTCAAGCTAGTGAAAGAGAATCTGCTGCCAGACCATAACAGATTGTTCCCACAGGACATCTGCTTCATGTGTTTAATTTCTTTAAAAAAGTAGGCAATACTTTGTAGCTATAAAAGTATGAAAGCATAACGTTTTATTTGATATTATGTCAAAATTAAATAGCTGTACTACATTTTTTTCTTTTATCTACAATAATATTTAATACTGACAGAGTTCTGGTGCACCAGTAAGTTATGACATAGCCTTCTAAAACTACAGTAGCATTCAGATTAGGAAAAACACTAAAATATTTTTAGGCTAGAGACACGGGGCTTCTGTAGGATTAAACATCTCACTGAATTGGGATATATGCATTGACACCAAAGGAAACTATCTAGAAAACACACACGTCAGAATCCAGCGTTCACAAGGGCCTTTTTTAGGCAGCTTTAATTCCAGGCAGACTCATGTCCTTTGACTGATGAATAAGCATATTACAAAGCAGAGCACCTGAGTTATCCAGTGGGAGATGTTTGTACAAAGACTGGCATGCAATTTAGCTACAAGTGTCTTGTCTATATGTTCCAGGGAGGACACTGCTGCTAAGATTCCTTGGAGTGAAGGTAGCACAACCAACAGGGCAGATAGTTAGAACTGAGCTAGTCAGCCTGCACTGTCTTTGTGGAGAATGAATATGAGTACCTGAACACAAGAGCCTGTTCAGGGATTCATTTATCTTATCCTAATACAAACATCTTAAATACATAAGATTAATTTATCCCTAAAAATATTTGTTTCCCTCATTGACTATAAAGAGAGTCTAGATATCTCTCCCAGTTGTAGGTATCTGCTTTATACATATATAAAGTCAAATGGAGTTAATTCTATTTGATTTGTAAGCCCTAACTCTAACTCTGTTACGCAAAACTAAAAACTAAGCCCAATTACCCAAGCAATCAGTGTGTTTAAAGGAGGCCTAGTAAACAAAAGGGCAATTATATTCTTATGTAGATATATATCTTATATAGATATATGTATAATACAGATGAAACTGTTGCTGCTCTCCACCACTTGCCTAGTAATCTAACATACTCGTAGGGCAGTGAGGTACCTGGGATTGTGAGTCCTCACCATGAAAGATGTTTAAATACCTACTCCTCACTTCCAAGAACAACGCCTTGTTCACCAGGTTTTAATTTAGCTTGGAGAAGACTCCACCATCCTCTGCAGAGAAGGTAGCTTGCTGAAGGCAAGAGTAAAAGAGTTTTGGTGCCACAAAAAAGCAAATAGGGAGCAGGATGGTCTGTAAGCCAGTGGTGAGTAGAGTTTACTGGGAAGAGAAGCATAACCTGGTGCCTCATGGACAGAGTAAATCTGTAAATATTTAGGAGTGGGGCTTGTCACCAAGATTTCTGTCAATGAGCCTGACTTCTAGGCTGGTGATGTGTCTTCTTTTTGTTTCCTGACCATGTCTGTACTTTTAACTTTTCTTTTATAGCTATCATTTTTGAAGGCTTCTGCTCCATGGTGTGTGATAGAGAAGACTGAAAGCAGAACAGCAAATGGAAGCAATATGATTCCCATTCTTATGAAAATGAGAACCATGTATGTTTGTGGCTGATGGCATGTAGAGGAAGAGAGCAGATCTGGGAAGAATGGGATAGGATATCAATAAAAGTTTCCTTAATGGATTAATGTGTCATTTATTTGATTGATTTTTTTCTTGTTTGTTTTTTTAATTATTATTATTTGAGAAAAGCATGGAGAATTCCAAGCAAAACAGATGCAATCAAACTGATGAATTCAGAAGAGAGAGAAATTATTGCAGTTCAGAAATTATGTATTTGAGGTTATTGACATTCCTGTTGAGTGCTGGAGGAGTAAGAAAATGTCATCATTACTATTTCCTTGCACAGGTGCAGGATGGGCTAGTGAGACAGTAGTGATTTACAATGTTGTCAAGGACATCTTCTGCTCCTAATCAAGGAAAAAATCAATTTTTTTCAGTACTCAGATCCATATTTCATTTTTTTATAATCCTTTTCCACTTCTATACAGAACACTCAGCCAAACTCCCACCTGAGCCCTTCAGGAGCTGTAACAAAACTGGATAAAGTGACCATCCTCAGTGACTGGGGTGCTACTACTTATGCAGATCACAGCAGTTACAGAAATGAGAACAGCGCCTGATGTCCAAAGCACAGTCACCACACTGTTGAACAGTCTTTCATTCAGCTGTTCTCCATGCATCAGACTGAATCCCTAAGTTTCCAGAATCAATGAGTTTTCTTTACAGAGACTGAAAAGGCAGTCCTGAGTGACTCATAAAACACGATTAATCAAATGACAGACTTTAAGACCTTAAGTTGATAATCTTTGCATTAACCATTTCATTAATTCTACCATTTAGTTTTAATATAGATACCTGGCATTTGATTGAATCTTATTTCCAGAGCGTCATAATGACTTAATTTTTTATGTGGTAAGAAATGAAAAATCAACTGCTTCTCTTGCTATTCTAATATTCTTTTGCTATTCACAGTATTCTAGCAGAAGAGTAATCTTTCTGGACCTAAACATCACCTTACCTGTTTGTACCTCAAAGACCTGAAACAATTATTTTTGCCACATTATCATGCAGGGTATGATGATGATATGACACCTCTCATTGTTTCCTGAGCTATTGATTTCCAGAATATAGTTTTCTACTGTTTAGATGTGACCTAGATGCATAATTTTGCATTTGACTTGAATGAGTTCAGCTTGCCAAGCAATCCAAATTTTTCTTTATAACTTTCTGGTCTTCATAATTATGTACCACTCTGCCAATCTCTATGTCAGCAACGTAATGTATCAACAATGTTTTGATATTTACTAAGGCATATGGAAATGTTGAATAACATCTTTGAATCCCTAGTTCTTATCACCCATATTTGAAACCATTATTTGATAGAGGACTCTTACTAAAAAAACCTCACATTTGAGAGTGGTATGTTAACCAGTTCTTAATGTATTGAGTAACTACTTATTAGTTTTGTCATGCAGGTGAATTTAGGATAGTTCAACTAAATATTTTTGACATGTGGGCAACCACAGAGCTCCTTGAGGTCAAAAAAGATCCTAAATACTTCCATATGGGGAAACATAAACATCCTTCTCCTCATAATTAATGAAATAGTAGAAGTTTTTCACTCCATGATTACACTGAATGCAGATTCAGAGGAATGTAACTGATTTGCATGTAGCTCTACATCTGTAAGAGAGAAGGAGCCAGAAAAGAAGCCCAAAAATCGTACCAAGATGAATGAGAACTGGGAAAAACAGTGTAGTCATGACAGAAACGAAACAGGGAGAGCTTTTTGAGTGATGTGCTGTCTGGAAAGCTGGCATAGAACTGTGAGAAAGGAAATACTCTCCTGTTGTTTAATTGTACTGTGTTTGGAGTAATGGAACCTCTGTGTACATTCTTTGTAAATCAGAATGATTTCAGTGAGAAAAATATTTAACTCCTATGACATCAGGGAGGCCAGAGTTTCTTAGATGGGGGCTGAGATCACTTCAGCCTGTTGTTACATGGAAATAGGATAAGCAAGTGTCAGAGGGACTCATCCCAGTCCGGACCTTCAACAAAATTATCAGAAAACATAAAGTCAGAGTGATGGACAAAAGCTCTTGAAAGAATGTTTTTTCAACTCATGAACTCTTTTGAGAATAAAATCACTGTGATTAAGACATTCTTTTTGCCCAAGCTTGTTTTTTTTTCTATCATGTCATTTAAAGATGTGAAACTTGAAGTACAGGTATTACAGGTTTTTTTTTGTCATGGTTTTCAACAGTTTTATGACCTCTGTGTAGTGATAAACCAACATTTTTGTCCTTTCTTAGTTTCCCTATATAATCTTCTGCATTTCACAGCTGTTATTTTGTATTATTTATAGCCTATTACCCTCCATTTTCCCTCTTCTGGCCAAAGTAATTATCTCTTTTCTGTAGAAGTAAAATATTTTAATATTCTAATAAATTATATTTTAAATTATTAAAT
>WBNH01012601.1:0-183477 GCA_013401255.1 Urocolius indicus
ATTGTGGTCTCAATTTATTACACCCCATGACAGCAGCCACGGCCGTGCAGTGGGCCCGAGGGGCGAGAGGCCGGGAAAGCCACGGGAGCCGCTGTGCAACTGTTCACGGGTGGGAATGCTGCGGGAGGAAATTCTTTCACGGTAGTTTGTCCCCTGAGCAGCACTTGAAGAGGTATTTTCAAATCAGATGCCACCTCTCGGGTGCCTCGCCCAGGAAGCATTTCTTAAAGGATTAAGGGGAAAACGAAACCTCCTCAAACCAGAAACCGAGGGAGCCACCCCACACGCGCCCAGGCACCTGTATGCCGCTTTCTGCCTCCTTAGGCAGGTGTTCCCCTGGCTCCTTTGCCCCTCCCTAGCAAGAGGCGCGCAGGGCCCTTCACCTCAGCGCCGCAGGAGCGGCGGGGTCTCGTAGCTCCGCACCACAGCCCCGTATGATTTAACCACCGGAGCAAACACTGGGGAGCGCCGCTTCCAGTCGCGCCTACCCTCACTTTCTCCCTCCCCGCTCCTGGCCTCCTCACGGCCGTGACGCAGCTCCCCGCGGCTCGGGGCGGAGCTGGGCCAGTCGCCCCCGCCCCGCTGTGCCCCGGCACGGGCGGCTCTGGCGGCGGTTGGGGCTCTGCGGTCCGTCCGCGCGGCTCGGCCTTCAGAGCGCGGCGGCTGTGGCTAGAGGCGGCGCCATGGGGGTGCACGGCGTCAAAGCGGTGTTCTTCGACTTGGACAACACGCTGGTCGACACGGCGGCGGCCGGGCGGCGGGCCATCGAGGAGGTACTGTCCTCGCGGCACACCGACGCGGCGCCGGGGGCCACCGGCCCTCTCGGCTCGGCGGCCGCGGCGCCGCGCGTCTCCCGCTCCCTTTTCCGCAGCCGGAGTACCCCCCGGGGCCCGTTCCCCCGGGGCGGCGGCAGGGTCCGTGCGCGGGGTGCGCTGATGAGGTCCCGTTGTGTGGCCCAGGTGATCAGCGCCCTGCAGTCCAAGCACCACTACGGCGAGGGGGAAGCCCGCGTCATCTGCGATAAGGTGCAGGCCAAGCTGCTGAAGGAGTGCCGCGATCCCGCCAAGATGTGCATCACCGACCTGCGTATTTCGCACTGGGAGGAGGCGATCCAAGAGACCATCGGTGGGGAGGCGAACCGAAACCTGGCCGCCGAGTGCTATTTCCTGTGGAAAACGACCCGCCTCCAGCACCTCACCCTGGCCGAGGACACGCGGGGCATGCTCACCGAGCTGCGGAAAGGCGTCCGCCTGCTGCTCCTCACCAACGGCGACAAGCAGACGCAGAGGGAGAAGATCGAAGCGTGCGCCTGTCAGCCCTACTTCGATGCCATCGTTGTAGGGGGAGAGCAGAAGGAAGAGAAGCCAGCGCCATCCATCTTCCATTACTGTTGTGATCTCCTAGGGGTGCAGCCCACAGAGTGTGTTATGGTTGGTGACTCTCTAGATACAGATATTCAAGGAGGCCTGAATGCTGGCTTGAAAGCAACTGTCTGGTTAAACAAAGCAATGACCACCCCAGTAGATACCTCCCCTGTACCTCATTATATTATTTCTAATGTTCTGGATCTTCCAGCAGTTTTACAGAAGATGGAGCACCAAATTAATGCTAAGTTAGGAAATGGCCATATGGCTGGTAGTAACGAAGCACAATGATGGTTCCAGCATGCAATCAGAGACGTGCTGAGCTGTTGGGTGACGCATGCTCCTTTAAAAAGGTTGACCCTAGGATTTTGAACTCGTGTTGGTGTGCTTTCTTACATAGCAGACAGACAAGTAGGAGCACAGTTGTCAGTGAAAACAGGATAGAAACAAAGAATTTGATGCAAGTGCAGTTAATTTAAAACAACTGCCTCTGTCTGGAAATGATTTTGACAGACCGTGCCTAAATTCTGTCTGCCTCTGACCTAAGTTGCCAGTCTCTTTGTTTTTATAGTGGAAAAGAAAATGTGAATGTTTTGATTTTTCACATGCTTTGCTGACTTGTAAGCTTAGCAGAAGCTTCAGTTCCAACCTTGTTTGCAGTGTGTAAAGGGATGTGAGAGAGAGTGTGGTACAAGTCTGGTAAATCTTTGCAATTGCTCTGCAGTTTATCTCAGGAACTGGAGTGAATTTTGCTGTTTCTAAAACCAGACTATATTGACAGAATGTATTATGTATCAGACCATTACAAAATACTGTATCTTTGATATTTTTTGAAGTTTTAAAATTTTTTTTCAGACTTTGCCGTGACTTTTTTTTTTTAATGGAATCTGTACCTCTTACCAAAAGTATTTAAGTGTACATTAAAAATTTGCATTTGTATAGGGGACTGTTTATCAGATGGACTTGATGGATAAGATTTTACTTTATATGATCATGGTGCTTAAGCAGATCTGGAGTATACTTGTAATTCAGGTTATGGTTTTTGTTGGGATGTAATCGATAAAACAGGTATATTTCAATGGTCTTACTGTACTGTCATACTCTTTAAAATGTAATATTGTTCTGTCTGATTTTATTAGTGGATTTTCACCAGTCTTTTTGCAGAAACTGTTCTTGGACTTGCTCAGGTACATGACTACTCAGATTCAGCTGCAGGATCAGTGGGTTTTTTTGACTTTTAATGGCACTTGCTATACAATCCCACCTGTGGAGAAAATACAAGATGGTTGTTTGTAAATGGCTTTCATGACTCTTCCAGGAAACTGGAAAATTGTTTCATTTTGTGTTATGGTACCATGTACAACTTTATAATATGTATGT
The DNA here is from genome assembly GCA_013401255.1 of Urocolius indicus. NCBI lineage: Eukaryota > Metazoa > Chordata > Aves > Coliiformes > Coliidae > Urocolius > Urocolius indicus. The sequence goes on from WBNH01012601.1 coordinate 2,745, forward strand.
GGTATTTCCACTAGCTGCAGGAGGTAACTCCCTAAAACATTAAGATTTCTGTTAACCAATCATTATCTTAATAATTTATTCTTTTCTGTACCTCATAATCTTACTGGGAAAGTATTCACATATTAAATGGAAATGTAAACACTTGTTGGAAAACCTGTGTTTTTCAAAATCTATTTGCTATATATTCATTGGGCTGGATATCTGACCATATATGAGCAATCATGTTTTATATCTATGAAAAATCTTTTGAGAACAGAAATATGGAGGTGCTGGCACAGAGTATCTGAAAGAGTGGGCAGCAATAAAATATTAGAAAAAACTACAGAAACTTAACAGGAAATGGATGTGCAGAAGGAATTCTGTATACAAGATAGGTTTCTTTGTTCAACTGGACATGAATTTAAGTTAATGTAGTTGTTTTTGCATAGGATGGCCAGTTCAGTTTAGAGGAGACTGTTACTGATCTGTGTTAAATTATTTGCCAAAGAGTTTAGGTTGCATCAAAATGCGTTGCACCAACATTGAGGGAAGCAAAAAAAAAATCCTTAACATTTGAACTCCGGTCCTTAAAAAAGGTAAAGCAGTCCAGGTTCTTCATATTCTCTATACAAGACCTTTGGGACGTTAAAATCAATGAAGAGAACAGAGGCAGGCCCCACCCGTACCTTAGAGGAAATGGGCACATGTTAGAAATGATCCAGGTACAGTGGGGTGGTAAGTTGCCACGTTTAACACCAGCTAGTTGATTTGACTGGCACATCTTTGTTACTGAACTCAAAGGCCTAAGTTAAGTTCTTATTTTGCAAGAGCATAAAAACAGTTACTGGTTTAGGTGGTGGGAAAAGCATTGCTAATAACAATCCTATATCCAAGGGCTGAGACAAAAAACAGTAAAGGTCATTGACCCTATGAGAAATACTGTGTAAAAAAAAAGAAGCATATCTGAGAGAGTAGATGGATCCCTGAAAAGGTATTTGAAATAATCAGTTCTAACCATACTGTCTAATACAAAAGCAAGAGCTTTGCTTACAACAGTATCCCAAAGGAGCTGCAATGTAACACTGTGTTGTTCGCATAGGACAGAGTAATAGAAGTTAGGTCAGAGTGAGGTTTTTGATACAGCTGAGGTTTAAAATAACAAATAGTACTAATCCATAATTCTGCATGTGAGCTTGAAAGATTTATATGTGCCAGGTTAACATTTTTTAACAAAAATGGAGGCTCATTTTCTTGCCACCGCATCATTCTGAAGGGGGATGTGGAGCCTGTTTACTGTGTAAAAGGTCTCTTGTTTTAGAAGAGACTGCTTTTTGTTTTGCATGTGGTCAGCCGTTTTCCTAAACCTATGAATCTGTGAAAAACCACTGTAACTGAACACTCAGGTGATTGTCTGGTATGTATAGGTCACATCAAGTATATTTTTATCATTGCTGAGTACTGTACCAAGCTGGATATGACTACTGGTGTCCAGACAGGTCAATAGTGTTACGATGCTTCTATAAACCAAGAAGCAATCAAAAGGATTTCTCTATGAAGAGTTTTTCTTAGAAGTCATTACTCAATAAGCTGGATTTGGTATCTGAAGTATCTCTAAATACTCGAGGTTTCTTGGATGGAGCTTTTACAGACAACCTAACAAGAGATAATTGATAAAATGGAAACATAAATGTAGCAATGGGATAATCTTCACATCAAAAGGAAGAATAGCTCAATAATAAACCAGTCTATATTCAGTTCCAGTTAAGTTCTGGTTTTGGTTAGTGTTGTGCTCTATTAGCTAAGCTGTCTAGTTTAAACTATATTTTTTACAAACTTTTTTTTTTTAGATAGAAAGATAGTGCCTCCTGAGGTTAATCTATAGTAGCTTTGACTTTAGTGAAATGAACTGAAACAATAGTTTAATAGCAACTGTATTTTCATTTTATATTTAAAATAAAATAACCCATGTACTAGACTAATAAAAGTATTGTGTTTACAAAACACTTCTCTTAGGACTCTATGTTACTGTGGATAATTGTTTCTAGCCAGGTTTACAGCAAAGGGCAAGAGTTCTGTCTGGTTTTCAAAGGAGCACAGAATTAGAGATAAAAATCTGCCACGTCACATTTAGATGTAGTGACTGGGTATAGCTTCCATCATTTTAAACAGAGACTGGAACATAATTATGTATCTATGAAGCTTCTTGGTCAGACTCTGTATATTGAATTCTCAACTGAAGTTCTTTGCAAGTTGAACCTGACTTGCCAAGCTGAGTGCCAGCTTAAATATGCCTATACATCCTGATGTCATGGCACTGGCTGCTGCACCAGCATAAGAACAGAGTGCAAAGCAGAGAAGATAAATATGGTAATCTCAAGTCCTGGGGAGTAAACAAAATACTTTTATTAGTCTAGTACATGGGTTATTTTATTTTAAATATCATTCATCACGTTACGGTGCTCAAATCTGTACTACTGCTACACTCAGGGCATGCTCCTGGCTCTCTCGGCTCCAGAAAGCAAGCTGGCCTCTGATAGTTTTCCTTTGGGTAATGGAACAAATTGTCTATCTTCTGGACAGGTGGAGACAGGTGGAAAGGTACTCCAAAGTATTCTAGATAAGAGCAGGGTGTTAAAATGAGTAAAGATGGACTTAGCCGCTCTCACAGGCACTTGGCTGTGGCAGCTAGCTGAGGGATCACAGACCCACACAGCATCTCTGCTCTTGCTGAGGAAGCTTTGTGTGGGTTAAGTGGGTTAAGCTGGATAGTGATAGCCTCAGAAATGACGTTTTCTTACATGCTTGAAAAACTTAAGCACCAAGTGTGAGTTCTTAGAATATGACCAGAGTGTTTTATGCAGGAGATAAACACCTTTCATTAAAATACTAAGTTAATGCAAAGAGATGTTTGGATGGGTAACAGCCAAAGGTTTCATATTTCCTGAAATTTACATAATGGACACTTTCTGAGGCCCAGCTAACCTGAACTAGTCCTGTTTATATTTTTATCTGAAGCTTCTGTTACTTGACAACACCAGTAAAAGTGTTTTTACTAAATTGAAGCAGGCTGATCCATCACAGCTATTTCTCCTGTTCACATATGTAGTGGTTCTTTTTTCAACTTCAGCTCTAAAATGTGGGGATTTTTACCCAAAAGTTATCCTGAGGCCTTTAAATTTAAGTCCTACCATAATTCTATACTAACAAAACTCATCATTTGAAAATCATTTAAACATGTTGAGAAGTACAACAAATAGAAACACAATGTATCTCTGCTGTATGTAATGGTATACTGTTCTTTTGTGCACAGCTTTTACTATCGGCATTGCAGTGGGATTGTCTCCATTATAACTCACTTTCTAGATCACACTGTGCACATGCAAGAGACATAACAATGTAGAGATGATGTCAGCTGGGTCTAAAGCAAAAACTGCAACTTTTTGCCTATGTTGCAAGGGACCTAGACACAGAGAATCACGTTGCCTGCTCCATATAGAGTATTTTGACCTTTTATCCCACCTACAGGCTTGCATGAGAGCATGTTCATCAGAACAGCCCTCAAATGCCAGAAAAAATGATGCATTTAAAAACACCCAAAATTAAATTATAATGCTAATAATTAAATATCAGTCCTTTGGGAATGCAAGCCGCGTATCTCAGGTCAACACCTAACTGAAGACCAGACGATAACTTCACATAGGGTTTAGTTTAATGCAAGAAAATGTTGCCATTTACATCAGTAAAATTTCAAACTGCAAATGACTTGTGCCTTCCACTTCTCCTCCCTCAGCTAATTGATCTCCATCATCTGTTTCCTTGGTTGCATCTGCCATATCTTTCTGAATCTCAGTAGTATCTGGCGTATGGAATGAAATCTGCAGACGACCACAATAACAAGTAATGGAAGAGAGCTAGCTTTTGTAGAAAGGTGATGCTAAGTACATACATTCAATACCATATCCTTGCAGCAGCAGCATGTTGCAAGAATGTGTTTGTGCTGTGTTTGTTTTAAATGACCTTTCCTCCAAAGAAACTTCCATTCCCACAGACTAGGCAAATTTGTCAATTTGTGTAACAACCCCCCTGCCCCCTCCCCCCGCAAACAAATGTGTGAGGGAAAAAGCGCCTCCAAACAAAATCCTCTCTTAGTCACCTACAGACACCAAAGTTCACAAAGCAAGTTTAAAATATCAAATCTGAGATAGTTTTTTCCACATTTAAAAATGGATCAGTTAACTTAAAAAGTGAATGTTATGAGGAAGACAAAAATATTAGTCATTATTTCAGCAGTCTCCCAGTGTTTATTTAGTCCATTTAGCACTGGCTGACCTAATTTCTTCTCTCAAATACGTTCAAGGACAACTTTGGCACATTGAGAAAATCCAACTCCTTTATATTTTGGAAATAACATTACTAAGCAACATGGAAGAAACTATGTATGTAGCTTCAACTACATTTTAATATACATTTAATTTAAAGTATTTCATGTATTAATGCACATTTTTTAACTAAAAAAAAAAAAGTTCTTTTTTGTATTGTTCCCCAGAAAATTGCTACACCACCAATATTGAAAAATACAGGGCCAATAAGGTATAAAGATACAACTGAGTATGTATGACTGTGGTCACCTAATATCTATGCTTCAAACAAGAATTTAGGACATGTTTTTATACATCTCAGGAAGTCACTTTGAATAGTTACAGCTTGTTTTCCCCAGAATTGAAAAGCATTTCAACTTATCCAGTCAAAATCCAGCCTGGTGAGTATCATCAGATGAACACTTTTTTATTTATTTGTGTTGTTGCTCAGTCCCCTCAATGGTACTGCATTCAGGCAGTATGGGGAAAAACCATTTTCCTGAGGCTAAAACCAGGGTAAGAGAAAGGTCCAATTGGAAATGAAATCGTTATGTGTCAAAATACATCAACTTTTCATACGTATATTTTATTAGTTCTCTCGCTACACAACTATTAAGTATCTCTGGTTTTTTTTGTATTATTTTCATGAATTAGGCCTACAAGCATCCTCAAAGTTGCAATGTTGTAGGCCTGTCTGTTTGATAAAGCCAGGTTTAACCATTTTCATTCCTGCTACTGGTTGGGTCATCTTCACTGTTAATGATATTGCCTGTTAAATCTCACTGGAGTTAGGATTTATCAGGAAGTCTGCAGTGGATGGACTGACAGCCTTTGTTTTCTAAACAGTTGATGCCTTCCATTGTGTTTTGTTTCAGACATTTAAATGAGATGGGTCCTGAACATTCTAAGACCTTTTTTTTTTCCTTTCAGGAAGAAAATGCATAAACAACACTAACAGCTTGTTTACTTTTCTTTCAGTAAATGTAACTGGGTAAAAATACTTTTTTGCTTCCATTCCTCTAATCTGAAAGTGTTTTAAAAGGTACCTAACAACCTGATATCTAAACTACTTTGATATATTTGTTATCTTTATCCAATTACTTCGTGAAATGTTACATGCTTGTTTTAAAAAGTGCTACTGCTGCAGCCAGAGGTTCATCTTAATATTGTGTTCTTAGATTGTTACACTATATCCTGTATCTAAATAATATCTCCTAACTCGGAGATATTTTACTTTGAGATGAATCTGCCTAGTTAATACCTTTTCTCCTTTTTTTGCTTTATTTTGAATTCTGTGCCCCCTCTTTAACAACGCTCTTTCCACCCAAACCACTCCCTGGTTTTGGGTTTTTTTTACTCTTTTCTGTAGAGCAGTGGTATTTGTGCATATTTGCAGGGTGAGCAGCTTGCAAGAGATGTATGAAAAATACAGGGAAAAGAAAAGAAAAGAAAAGAAAAGAAAAGAAAAGAAAAGAAAAGAAAAGAAAAGAAAAGAAAAGAAAAGAAAAGAAAAGAAAAGAAAAGAAAAGAAAAGAAAAGAAAAGAGAAAAGCAGCCCAGTGGTTTCTAATAGCCTCTGTGTTAGGATTTGCATTCACAACATTTTACAGGGCTTGGCAGTTTTTAAGTTTACTAAATAGCCTTCTCTTCAGCTCTATCACCAGTGAATGATGAGCAAAGAAGATGTTTTTGGATACTGAATAACAATTTTATAATACTCTGCCAGGAAGAACTGTAATTGGCCTGGGTTATCCATTTTTGTGCCACAGTACAATGTACCAGCAGGTTTGTTCTGTCAAACATTTAAACATTTAAAAAATAGACCTCCCTGCTGTTTTTCTGTTTTCTGTTGTGAAGAGCCAGTGCTGTATTTGGGGTTTGATTAAGAAAACAGGTGTTTTTTTGGTTGGTTGGTTGTTTTTTTGGTTTTTTTGGTTTTTTTCTGTAGTGCTTTGCACTAATGTGGTGTTCTTAAGGAGTCACAGTGCCACTAATAAGCTATCCTTTCCACATTAAAAGATGAAAATGTATTTTAGGATAATTTTTTTTGAGTGAGAGCAAAGAAAGAAAATGAAAGTTGAATAATGGGACTATTTCCTGACTACAAGGCGTTATTGTGTGGAGTAAGGTTGAAAAGAAACTCCTGTCATTTGGGTACTTAAAAATAACACTGATTATAATACAGTTGCTTATCTAAGTGTCTTAAAATATTTTTTATATTTTTATATAAAAATATTTTAAAAATAAATCAGTAACCAGAATAATGCAACTTCATTCTTATTTTCAGTGTTTCCTCCATAGGTGGCATTAGAGGTTTATTAGACAAAGATACAAGCACAGATTTTGCTATTGACTTGCTCTTTTTTTTCCTCTCTGTTTTCCTGATTTTTTTTCTCCATCACTGTTTTAAAAATAAAACATACCTACTACGTATAAATGAGATCAGAGCAGTCTTTTTTGCACTTCACTCTATCCTCCAGACATGATGAGTTATGACGAGATTCTTTGGTACTAGGCAGTTTAAACATACATGGCAAAATAGCCCTGTTTATAAGAGGTTTGGATCTAGGTGGATAAGTATTCTCTTTATTTTAATTATGAAGTTCTGTGGTGTTTTGCAAAGTGCAAAAACAACAGTCAGTTGAACAAGAGCATGACTGAACGTATCAGCAACAAGTTTGTCAGACTGCTTTAGGTCTCAGCATGAGGAAGCCTTGAACAGGGGCAGGAATTTCTGCTGCACTTTTTCTTTGTGCTCAGCAGGTGGCAGTTGAGGATCAGTTTTCAGCAGAAACAGACCACAGGCTAAAACAGCCCCTCAAAGGCCATCTGCATCTCAAAAATCACATTGACTACGAGCACAGAAAAACTGATCAACACCTAAAGTGGGCTTCTGCATTTTAGAAACGTGCACCGTGATGCACAGGTCTCGCCCAGTGCTTGTTGTACCGTATACACTTGACACTCATCAGGAGTATGGCATGTGAGCCATCTGCAGCTCTAGGGCTGCCAGATCACTAGCAGCTTGGCTGCATCTGCTGCTTTTGCCCCAGTCAATCAGAGTAGGAAAATGTATCAAAATCCCCAGGTTTTGACCTGACAAAATTTAGATGATGACAAAGAGAACGTGCTTAGAGAGAGGTAAAGCATGCTTCCTCTGTGAGGTACAGAAATACCACTGTCTCCAACTTAGCAGAGAGGGAGAGAGACTTAGGAAACCAGAGCAACTGACTGATAGTCACACGGCAAGCTTAGGGTAGAGACAGGGCTTATAACCAGATACATTGGGCCCTGAATAGTGGCCTTGGCAACATAAGGCAAACTGTCCTCTGAAATTCTCCCAGGCCAAGAACAGCAACATGGTGGCAGAGTCTGTCTGTATATAATCAGATTAAAAGCACAGCAGTGGGGTGGTTTATAATGTTTGCTTGCACTCATCAACTCTTCTCACCTGAGAGCATGGCTATGTAGGATAAGTATTGCTACCCCTGACAAGTAATTGTGATTTAGAGTACACACAAAACCCTCTATTTCTGTACTAGCTGCCTGCCTTCTTGAAAGTGCCTGGAGCATTTTGGGCTTCCTCAGAAGACCTAGTGAGGAGGTCTTTCTCCCTGGTAAGTAATATTATCACATTTTTGCACAGTGCAAATGCCCTTACACAATCCCCAAGATCTCTGCTTGATGCTTAGAAGGTAGGATGTTTCATTGCCAAAGTCACTGCCTATTTGACACCCCTCCCCCCACCCCCCACCCCCAACAGTGGGGAATGCAGCAGTTTTAAAAGATCTTTGTGCTTTACTCAGGACACACAAAGTACCAAAACTGATGCTAAAAGTCTATAATAGTTAGTGTGAATGATCAATGTGGCTTTGACCACTGAGACTGTAAAAGGCTGTGTTATAAGATTGACTATGAATTATGTGCCTTATGCCATGTTCAATACCCTACTTTTTATTTTCCTTCCCATTCAGCTTCTCTCTCTTGTTCCATCCACTTTTCAGGATGTGTTTTGTAAGCTCTTATGGGTGAGCAGTTTTACTACAAGTTTCTATAGCGCCTAGCATAAAATAAGCTCAGGAGGTTGGTCAGTGCATCATGCTCAAAGTAAGTACAGCTAACAATTATTTTGGTTTAATGAATAATATTTCTTCAATGTGAAATGAAAAGCAGACCTTCTGAAAGCTTCAGTGCTTTTTCTTGCACCAAACCCAGCAAATTTAGAAGGTAAAAAGGCCAAAATCCAACATACCTGCAGATGTCCACAGGTCATACCAGAGAAATAATTGGTATTTGTCCTGTTCTTACTTGTTGCTTTTTAGCTCAGACTCCAGTTGTGCTTTCACTGGGTTGGACACAGAAGAGCTCTGTAAAGAGCAAAGCATATATAACTAAGGTAAGTGGTAGAAAACTCTGGCCTGCTGCTTGTGAAGTAACTGCTATCACACGTCCCATCATTTTAGCTGATGTTTGTTACCTCACCAGTGAAGAAAAACAGGGATGATCTCCTGTCTTACAGATCAAAGTCAGTGTGAATTCCCTTTGAGCAAAAGTACCAGCTGTTACCTGCAAGAGGCTGAAGGATCAAGTTTACCTGGAATTTCCCAAGACAAAACCCATAGCTGCTAGCAAGCATTTGTCAGTATGTGGCAGTCTGGTGCTCAGAAAATGAAAGTAGTATGTGGACTAGTGAGTGCCTTAACCTGAACACTGCTGGGAGGAAAGTGGAGAAATTCTGGGTAGTGGCATCCCAGAATCTCTGCAGATGAGCACAAGGCAAGTGGGAATTACATCACTATCAGGAAACAGAAACAGCTTTCATGTTAAATACAGAATTAATTCCCACAGCATGTGGTGACCACCAAAGTATAAATCGCTTCAGAAAGATTAAACCAGTTTGAGGAGGATGCATCCAAAAGAATATGCTGAACAGAATGGTCTGAATATAGCTTATGCCTCTGGAAGTCACACTGATGGCCAGCAGCTAAAACTGCTTACGAGGGAAAGGAGCAGCCTAGAAAATGTGTCACTTTCTATTCTCCTCAGTCATCCACCACATGCCAGCCCTACAGATAGCACACTAGACTGACTCATTGACCTGGCCTCAAAAGAGGTGTTCTCAGACAATATTTTAAAAAATAAAAATCTCCAGAAAATATCCCCAGAATTAAGATAAAGTTTATAGAATTTGCTTGCATCTCATTGGGAAAAGATCATGATATGACCTTCTTACACCTTGCAAACAAATACTTCAGAAAACCAGGTAGGTATTTCAGGTACAATCATTGTGACCACTGGCATCTACCACCTTCATTATCTCTCAGCTTTCAACTGACACCTGGAGGAAAGTGTTTTCAAATGCACTTTTGAGACTTGGCTGGTTCACCAAGAACATGAAATCTCCATATTAGTTATTTTAAGCATTTTGTAAAACAATGTGGCCCAAAGGAAATATCTGAGATGTCATGAGAGAAAGAAACATCTCATCCCTGCTTTACTACAAAACTGTAATGCACATCCCTAATTGAGAATAAAATATATCCCTCCACTTCTCTCTGCAAGAATACTTCCTTTAGCCAGTATTTAGTGAACTACAAATACCACCCCTGCTCTCCTTATATTCTTTTGAGTGGAATTTGTTATGTTTAGTGTGTTTCCAGGGATGGGGCATCTACAACCTCTTTGGGCAATCTGTTCCAGTGTTTCACCACCTCCATTGTAAAAAATGTTTTCCTTTTAACTTATCTGAATCTGTCCTCTTCAGTTTAAAATCACTATCCCTTGTCCTATCACAACAGGTCCTGCTAAGATGTTTGTCCCCGTCTTTCTTATAAGCCACCTTTAAGTATTGAAATGTTACAATAAAGTTTCCCTGCAGCCTTCTCTTCTCCTGGCTGAACAACCCCAACTCTCTCAGGCATTCCTCACAGGAGATTGATGATTTTTGTGGCCCTCCTCTCGACATGCTCTCACAAGTCCATGTCCTTCCCATGCTGAGGGCCACAAAGCTGGGTGCTGAAAGAATCACTTCCCTTAATCTGCTGGCCACATTGCATGTCCATTTTTTCATTCACCAACACTTTCAAGTCCTTCTCCACAATACTGTTCTCAATCTCTTTATCTTCAAGCCTCTATTGATACCGGGGTTGCATCAACCCATGTGCAGGACTTTGCATTTAGCCTCCAGTCTAAAACCAGCTCACACAAAACAAGAGGAGTCACTGCCAGCCTACAAAGGTTCCTAACTGTGCAAGCACTGTTGATTTGCTCTCACGTTTAAAGTTAGATTTCTACCTTTGTACGCTGTTTAAGCAGAGCCTCAATAACTTGGCTACATGACAAGCACAAGCACATGCAACTGCAGATGACACTCTGACCCTGTTCATTGATACAGCTCTAGTCATCTTTGTATTTTTTTAATATTCATATGGACCATTCTATCCCTCCCATTCTCCTCCAGTGCCTACAGATGTTCTTCCACTGATTTTTTCCAACAGCTTCTTCCTAGGTAGGCTGTCCAAGTTTACCAGGTTGTATTTTTCTTAGAGCTAAATTGTATCAGAAGATTTCTATATCAGTTCTTTAGGAAAAAAAAAAAAAAACAAAACCACAGAAACTAGTGAAAAACAGCACTTGTGAATTAGATCTGTCATTGTAATACCAGCTGATCATATATTAAGCAATCTCTCATCTTAACCAACAGCACTAGATACATTGCTAAGAAATATATCAAGCATAAAATACAAGTAGATAATATTTTGATGAATAAACAGCATAGCTATTATTTCTAGCATCAAGTATCAGCAGGTGTGTCTGTCAGGCTCTGTTTGTTGAGAGACTACATGCCAGAAGTTCTCAGGAAATATTTACACTTTCAGATATATTATATTTTTCATTATTTGGTCACTTTAACAAAAAATTAGCTTCCACAGACTCTTGTCAAAGCTTTCTATTCCAATTTCACGTTACTTGAGGTACAATGATTCAGAACTAATGGCTTTAAAATGTTTGTTTGTTTTGGTTTCTTTTTCACACACAAAAATCAACTCCTTGCCGCTGCCAGGCTAAACAAACTGTGACCTCAAATAAGGAAATCCTTATTTGAATTCAAGATGTCATTGCAAGTTTATCTTATGGAGCTGTTTACTGTTTTCAGTCTTCATTTTTTAATTATTTTTTAATTATTTGGAGGAATCCAGTGAAACAGCATAATAGGATATTAATCTGGGCTAGAAAAATCCAATTATCAGAAACAAGCATGCAGCTTTTCTAAACAACATCCATTACATTCTGCAGGATCCCAGTTCTAATTAAAATAAACAAAGCTCTGGCATTCTGGACACAAAGAAGGACTCCAAACTTTCCAGTCTGGTTCAGGCTCAGCTGTCAGCTCTGTCTTCCGTTTGCTTTATATTCAAAGTCATACCAATTTAACTCTCAAACAGTTTTTATTCACATTTAATGAAATAGACGCTAACTGCTGCAGAAATGCACTTAATTTGATTTAAATAAGGTTCATATCAGACTAGTTAATTGAGTTTAGGACCACGTTTCCTTTGTATATCTAAATTTTAAAACTGAATAAAGAGTGTTTTCAGATCATATGAGTAAATCTAACTTATACAATATAATTTTGAAGGTAAATATTGACTATGCTAGGGAGCCTCAGTTTTGGGAGAGGGCCTAGGCAGACACAATCCCCATAGAAAGAGCAAAAGAAGAACTACACACATCACCAACTTGGGGCTGAGGAATCGTGGTTCTGGTTTGCACTAAGAGCTGCTACTTGCACTGTGAAACCTGGACAGGAATTTAATGTGCTGTTAATGTAATCAGGATAATGTTTTAGTGAGTAACAAATAAATGAATTGCATTCCATGTTAAAAGGATTGGATAAAATATTAAATGAAAATGGTGTGCCATGGTAACACAGCTGCAAAGAGACTTGTTTTCAAAAGGTGGGAGGCATTTCTGTTTTAAACGTCAGAAATAAAAAATCAAGATATGTACACATTCAATTATGTGGTCCCTAAGGAGATGTGGTCCTTACCCAAAGGAGTAGGAGTTCTAAATAAACAAATTACATTTGGCAAAATTCAATGATTTATAAAAGAATACCTCTGAAGTGATGAACTGGCCCTACTGGTGACATGATACCTTATTCTGATGGTTATCTTCTTCTGCTAAAGTAGCTAAACAACTTCTTCAGCCCAGATGAAAGCAAATGTCATACTTTGAGATCTTAGACTAAATGGTTTGTTTTCTCCCAACATGTTGATAGTGTATCATCCAACTCAGTTAAACAGATGCAGTTACAAGCAAAGATAAACCTTTTTAATAAACATATATGTTTAAAAAGAATTTTAATGCTGTGGGTCAGGAAAACCTAATCTATTTTTAAAGAAAATTATAACGTAATAGTATTAAGAAGATTTTTTGCCCTTGCTTGTTCAAACACAAAGCAATCTCAAATGATTTTGCCTGTATTTGGAATTCCCCCCTTATCAGCCACACTGAACACTATTCTAAATAACCCATTGTAATTATTGACACTATTTGTTAAGGATCCAGCAGATAGCACAAAAATACTACTGCAATATATTGAAAGAGCAGATAAATGCGGTGAAAGAAGCTGCTGAAATAAACAGCAGATGAGTTTCGTTTAGCAAATTCACTGTATCCAGAGACTGCATCACCACTCAGAGCAGCTAGCAGTACTGCTCCTCTATATCCCAGGTCACAGCTGAAAAAGCATGTGTTATGTTTTGGGGCTTTGATCACTTCATTACCCACATTACATATGTTTTCATTTGCTACTGGGCTTCAGACTAGGACAAACCAGTTAGTTTCATTGGTGACAAAGCCCAAACATTTTTTCCTCTAGATACCAGCAATGGTGCATATTAGTTGGCTACCTAATTAATTAGGTAGCTAACTATATTAATTAGTAGCAGCTAAAAGACATCCTTCAGACTTGTCTCTCACCAAGCTGAAAAGAGCATACTACTTCTCATGTCCCTCACTCCATGCAAAGAGGAGGGTGGCCCAAGTTCTGTGTCTCAAGATGAGGTGCAGATTTATATGACTCCTAACACCTCCATAGTAACCAAAAGCCACGTTTACCTTTTTCTTTGCAGTACCAAACTTTTACTTCATTGGGAAGTATCATCGATGCTATTCAAACTGTTGTCAGCTGGAATGGCCCCACTGAAGGCAGGGAAGCTCTGCTGCTTTCTTTCAGCTGAGCATCTGACTAAGCTTCCATGGTAGGGATGTCTCTTCAGCTTCAAAGTATCTCAAGCTGGTGAAGAGAAATCTTATTTTGTCCTTTATTTTCTCTCTCCTTTTCATTTTCTCTCTCCTTTTCCTTTTTTCCCTCTCTCCAATGGATCATTTGGATTTTTTTTGACTTCCGCAATGGTACTGCAGGAATTACCACTGAAAATCAGAGGAACAGTCTCAGCCCACTCCCTTTCCCAACAGCTGTTGATACCAAGTGCTTTCAAGGACAGTACAGGAGGTGCTTTCAGCAGTTTCCAGCACACTGGAAAGCGCTCAGTCATGAATGCAATGAAGTGGGAGGACATAGATTGCTTATACAGAGATAGGTTACTTCAGCTCTCTGTAATACTGACTTTTATTATGTAAGTACCTGATATGATTTTGGATTTTGTTAGTTCTGTCTGTCAATTCTATTCTATTCTTAGAGTTCTTTAATAAACTAATATACATTTTAGTATTTCTTGGACATACTCAATGTGAAAGTAATGACCAAATTAATATTTTTAAATACCTTCATGTAATTATTCTAGGAAAAGAGACTGAACTGGTCTCTAAACCATACTCGGCTGTATCTAGCTGTAGTATTTCACCTTGCATACACTTCTACTTCAAACTCTAAGTAATATTGTAATCTCTTACTTCAGGTGCAAGGCTCATAATCTCCCATACTATTTTTTTTAATGTCTTATGTTCTAATTGAGATTCTCATTAGTGAAGTCTCTTTTCCCAGTCTTCTTTCTTCACTTTTTCCTAGTTCTGTTTTGAAAAGTCCTGAAAAAAAAAGTGCCTCTGAAATGCCTAATTACATGAAAGTAAGGATAATGCAGAGACTATTACACTCTGGCATGATTTACCTAGCTTGGAGAAGGTAGTATATTCTGAGAATACACTTTGAAGCGGCTAAGTTTCATGGGAAAACTGAAGGAACTTAATTACTTTGAAGTACAATACTATGTTGCCACCCTTACCATCCAGTTTAATAACACAAAACGGTTTAATAGCTTAGTCTTAGAAATTGTTGCATCACTTTTAGACCTGAACAACTTTTTAAACTTCTTGTTTATAAGAAAATGCAATCTCAAGGTTACCAGTTTGGTGAAGATTTGAGAATGCTGATTACATCTGGGAAACACTTTGGAAAATTTGTTTACTGGAGAACACTCTGAAGCTAAATTTGACTAAATTATGTTTAAAAAGTAAGAGGTATTGGACTAACTATCTCATTCACTGTGAAGGCAATTGCACTTTCATTTTTCCTGCCCAGCCAAGGAACTTAGAAACCAGGCATTGACATATTTCTAGTGTCTCATCTAGTAGACTCTTAATATAAGAAAAACTATGTTAAGGCAACAAAAATAAAGTGAATAGTTCCTAGACTATGGACTGCAGATGATTCAAGAGGACATGGAAAGTGGTTCCCACATTGTGCTTTTAGATAAAAGTGTGCTGGCAAAATACTACTACTGCAACAATATTTCTGTGGGACAGCTGTGGCCTTTAATAAAAAAAAAAAAAAAAGTAAATCCTTGAGAAACACTGAGCCCCCTCCAAATGCCTATTTTGCCAGAGCCCACTGTTATCACCAGGGTGCTCCTTGTTCTCCTCGAGCTCATGTGATTTTGCCAATACTAGTGAAGCTCACCTTAAGGATAATGAAAGCTCACCATGGCCCCTTGAAAAGTTAGATTGACTGATCTCCTCAGAAACAGACAGCCTCTGTTTGGACCTCTTCTTTCTACTAAAGCAGTACTACTGTGGTGATGATTATTGTAATTTAATTTGCCTTATAACTCACATTTAGGCTTACTGCAGGGGAAAGAGCCCACAGGAAGGGAGTGAGTGAAGCAGAAGAGCCAAGGCTCCTCTCCCATCTCTCTGCCCCTCATAGCTGTCTCCTGCCCAGGGCAGGCATGTCATAGAGACTCGGACAGTGACTGCTTCTTAGCTGGCACCCAAATTTCAGGGAAACCCAAAACTGTCCCTCCACAAGGGCTTGGTTTTGGAGGCAGGGCTGACAGTTTCTCAGCTGCACAGATGCAGACAACACAGCAAGCTAATGGGCAGGCTTTATATTTAATTTCCCAGGGGAGCATTATACTAGCAGATATGGCAGAGCTATTGACAAGGCTTGTTTCTTGTAATTGCAGTGCCTCACTAGTGACAAGCATCCATTCCAGTTCATGAAAGGTATATGCTTCTTTATAGAATGCTTTATGGCTCCTATTTACATTCTCCTGAGTTTGAGCTCACTAAACATTTGGACTAGATTCCACCGGACACCAACAAATGCTTATTATATATAATGAAGGAAGGCCAAGTATGAGGTGTGAGATTTCTGAAACAGCACATTAGCTGAAACATGAACTAAGCAGGAAAATGGAAACAGCAATGTGTGCGAGATATACATATATGTGTATATACATGTATATACACTCTCCACTCCCCCACATATATGGACAGATTCAGTAATTAAACATAGTCTATTTTTACAACTGGCTACATCAAAGATGGATTTTGTTAAAATACTTCGGCTTTGTGAAGCTACTAGGTGCTCCTAGTGATCTTTTTATTTGTGAAGTACTTCTCACAGAGGGCTTGTGCCACTGGGTGAGGCTTATAAAAGTCAGTAGAACTCTGTTCCAAGGATCACACCATCATGGGTCTTATTGCATAGTTCACAGAAAGGAACAGTAATGAACTATCATCTACAGCCACACTGGTTTATGATCACTTAAGTATGGTTATGCAGTCATTGTTCAAAACCGTTCTGGAGTAAAATGTTACCTGTAATTTTGAACTCACTTTACCCATCCCTACCAGCCTCCTGGGGCAAAGAAAATCCCATGTTTGTGAATGTCAGTTTGTTCCCAGCCGTACTCAAACACTGTGCTTGTTCTCAGTGCTCAACCATAGCAATGCCAAAAAGACCAAAGCTGCTAAGGATGATGAACCCTGGTTCACCTTATTTCAGATTTCTTGCCTCTTCTGCTTAACACAATGGAGGAAAAAAAAAGGGCAGTAAAAAATAAAACCACAGGTATGGCTAACTTGCATCCTACAGGTAATACGAGAAGGTCTTATGTCAGAGAGAAAAATATGTAGAGAGAAAAAGAAATATTGGAAAGAGTGTTTTGAATTTACTGAAATGTTATTATAAGCAGGAGACTGTAGCATGAGCAGCAATGCTATGAGTCTCCCTAGCAAATCGCAGACACAGCTAAGGAAGCTAACAAAGTATCCTGCATGTTCTAATACTGTTACAAGCAGTGGGCAGTGGAGCAGCAATCTGGGGAATAGGGTGTAGTGGGTCTGGGATGGTAGTGATTTTCCACAGTAGCTCTTGCAGTGCTGTGTTTGTTGTTGATATCAATATTATGACTACCACTTGCATAACATCAAGGCTGTCCCTCCAGCATTCCTTCCCCCACCTTCACCAACAGTGGTGGGTGGGCATGATTTTGGGAGGGACCATGGCTGGGACAGCTGACCCAGNCCTTCTCTGGCTTGCTGAGGAGGTGGGTGATCAAGTGGCGTGGTGGGTGCCTGGCATCTAGCCAGGGTCAAACTACCACATAGGGTTAAGCTGAATAGGGAGAGGAGAAAAGGTTTTACACAACAACTCAGTGTTTCAGGAGTGTATTTGGTATGTCATGTGAATCTTACTGAAAGCTGCCATGTGAAGTGATTTGTGTATATGTACGGCAAGGTAGGTTGAAACTAGCTGAAGGCATTTAGGCAGGATGTTTTACAGACCTAGCAGAACAGAACAAGCAAGGCTGGAGGAGAGAGGAGGAAGCCACAAGTGTTCAGGAGGAGCAGGCACTGCCCACTGCCAAGCACGTGAGTGCCACCAAACTGCACCCTGCTTGGGTGCACACAGCTATGGCTGTCATAAGGGAACACCATGATGTCTGGGAGGGCCCAGGATGTCAGCACAGAGCTCAAGATGCCCAAGAAAGCAAACAACTGATCCACATCAGCTATCAGAGCAAAGGGAACGAATAGGGCCTCCTTGGCAGCAGTGAGTGCAGCTGAAATTGTGGAGAGAAGATGACAAGGGATCTTCAAGAGCTACAAAGTTCCCTGGAGCCCTTCCACTACAGCTGATTCTTACTCAGATGTCTGGGAAAGCCCTGTGGCCTGTACCACCACTCCTTCCACCCTGGGGCAGGGGGAATAGGAATGATATTTCCACATCTGGACATCAGACCTGCAAGACCTGTGTAGTGGTTTTGCCTGGGCCAGGCTTTTGATAGCAGGTGGAGCTACAGTGGTGGCTTCTGTAAACAAAGATCTGCCAGAAGCTTCCCCGGTAGCTGACAGGGGAATGCCAGTCAGTCCTAAGATAGACCCTGCACCTGAACCAGGCCTTGCCATGTAGTGACTGAGGTAGTGCCTCTGTGATTCACGTATTCCAGAACAGGAAGAAGTTGCTGTGCAGTTGCTAAACTGCAGCAATAAGAGGGACTGAGAATGTGAAAACATCTCTGCAGACAGAGAAGAAGGGAAGGAAGGGGAGAAGGGTGCTTAGGTCCCAAAAAGAAAAACTCCCCTGTGACCTGTGGTGAAGACCATGGTGAGGCAGCTGTGCCCCTGCAGTCCATGGAAGCCACAGAGGAGCAGAGACGCACTCACAGCCCCTGGAGGACCTCACACCAGAGCGGGTGGATGCCTGAAGGAGGCTGTGACTCCATGGGAAGCCCACACTGGAACAAATTCCTGGCAGGACCTGGGAGCCCATGGGAAGAGAGAAGCCCAGGCCAGAGTAGGCTTGCTGTCAGGACTTGTGATCCTGTGAGGGACTCGGGCTGGAGCAGTCGGCACCTGAAGGACTGTTCTCCCAGTGGATGACCCATGTTGGGGCAGGGTGTGAGGAGCTGCCCCCATGGGAGGCCCCATGCTGGAGCAGTTCATGAGGAGCTGTAGCCCATGGGAAGGACCCATGCTGGAGAAGTTCATGAGGGACTGTCTCCCATGGGAGGGATCCCACAGCGTAGCAGTGGGAAGCATGAGGAACCCTCCCCCTGAGAAGAAGCAGAGGCAAAGTCCATCTGTAATGAATGGACCACAACCGCCATCCTCCACCTTTTGTGCCACTATGGGGGAAGGAAGGAGAGTCCTGGGAAGAGGGAGGGGTGGGGGGAGGTGTTTTAAGGTTCAGTTTTCTTTCTTATCTCCTTATTCTGATGGTTCATTAATAAATCAAACCTCCTTCTCCCCAAGCTGAGTCTGTTTTGCCCATAATGCTAATTGCTGAGCAACGTCCCTGTCTTTAACTCACAATCTTCTCCTTTTATTTTCCTCTACCCTGTCCAATTTAGAAAGGGGAGAGATATTATGACTTGGTGGCATCTGGCACCCAGCCAGGGCTAAACCACCACAACCTGTCTGCAAGAGAGTTTCAGGCACAGTGTCACTAGCATGGAGAAGTGAGAACAACCTTGGCTTCCAGCAGGTTTTGCTCAAGGCACAGAGGAGCAATGCAATTCCTGGCACTGCTCTTCGGCAAGGGTTTCACAGCACATGGCACACCCCAGCACCTCACAGATTATGTCTCAGTGGGTGTAAAACTAGTGTCTTTCTTTTTACATGCTGACAGACTACCTCATACTGTCTTCTGGTGCTCTCCAGTCATGAGGTGGGCACTAACCTGTCACCAGCTCACCCTTGTGTGAGAGCATGGAACAGACAACTGCCTCTCCTGTAAAGCCTGAAGCACAAAAGAGTGAGTTTTTCAGGTGACGAGCTGAGGGACAGAGGGATTAAGTGAGATACTGAGACAAAAACCAAATCAGCACATCAAGTAGGGCTTTGCCTTTTGCTGTAACTCAGGAGAAAACAGGGGAGTTTATGAACTTTGGAAAAAGGGGCAAGGAACTCAGGAGGAATACAAGGATATTGTGAGGTTGTGCAGAGAGGGAATTAGAAGGTCCAAAGTCCAACTAGAATGTAACCTGCTACTGTAATAGAAGATAATGAAAATGTTTCTGTAGCTTTTAAAAGTGTCTCTGTAGTTTTAAGGCTTCTCCCTCTTCTCTGCTTTCCTCCCATCTTTCTATCCTATCTCTGCTCTTCTTTCTTATAACCAACCTGTCTTCTTGCCTGACCTCATATTTCCTCTCCCTTTCCTCAAACTGCCTGTACCCTTCATTGTCTCCTCTCTCATCTTCTCCCCCAATACTGCTGCCAGCCTCAGCCCATACTGGGGGTGAAGGCCATGTGCTGCCATCCTACGACTGCTAGTGTCCCACTGCTGGTGGCACTGACTGCTGTGCTGGGGAAATGGCAGCACTGAAATCCCGCATAGCCTCCAGCCATGCTTCTCACAAACCCAAGGACCGTAGAAAATGCATTCTTCTTGATATCAGCCCATAGCTGTGTATTTTTCTCTCAAAATAAATAGAAAAGGTTGTCTGAATTCCGAAGTCCATCACTCATAGTCAGAGGAAGTACTGCTGAGCTCTTGAGCACTACATAGCTTTTGGCAGTGGTGTGTGAATTGCATGCCAGCTACCTGGCTGCAGCCAGACCTTTCCTTTTATTGCAGGGTGGCAGGGACATGAAGGCATTGGGAGGAATTAGGGCTTCTCTCAGGTGGCACTAGGGAAGAAACTTGCCCCATGCCTGCTGGCAACATTGCCCTATAGCCAGCAGGCACTCACCCAGGGGTTTCACCTTGGCAGCTTGTGTACCCCTTTCCTGAAAGTCAGAGGCAGGTACTCACCTCACCCCTCTTCTGGCTTGCCAGTAAGTCTCAGGATGGGCTTTGCCCTGGTGAACCCATAGTGCGCAGTCAGCAAAAAGCATTTGGCTACAAGATGCCCTGTTCCCCATGTCATTAGCACCACTGTCTTTAAGAGTTGAGTAAGCCATTGCTTTTTTTTTTTTCCAGAAATACCACTTTCCTTTGGTAGCTTTCCAGGATAATGTTGCCAAAGCCTTCCTGGATGACAGAGGTAACACCCTTTCTCTTTTATCTTCACTTTAAGTTCCCAGGCAAAGCTGTGAGCCGGGGATGGTTTCCTGGGTGTGATACCACTGTTCGCAGGACCAACACTTGCATAGGCTCTCTTTCTTTCCCCAAACCCTAGTTCTAATCCTCAACAGAAAAAGCTGTAGTCCAATTTATAGCACATTTTCTCATCCTTAAACACCTGGAACATCAAGTTCTTCTACAAAACTCATGCCATTACAAACTAATGATACATAATGAAATAACAGTGCCAGCTTATGGCAAACAAGCACTGAAAGCAAGAAAACATTTTTTTCCTTCAAGAGCATTTGTTGTCTTCTCCAGTGGGGCAGGTTTTAATAATCCTAGTCCTTTTTAAAGGTCACATATGAAAATATGGGAAAGCACCTTGAAAACACACAGTGCTAAGTTGACACATTCTTAGTGGTCTTAAAATGCCAATATTACATTTTTAATGAATGCCTTTAAACAATTCTGCTTGTGTTAGCTCTAGGTAAGTCAGGCACAATGAAAGAACTTAATTTTATTGTTCCATGTTTGATCAGTATTTGACAATTTCACTTCCTGGATCCTTCCTTCACTCATCGCAATCCTGCCCCTCTCCAGTTCTTCCCATTAACACCTTCTTGTAACAGTTTAGGGCTGACCTTGGCTTTTGAAACCAAAGGCAGAGTTCTTGTAATCAGGCATTTACCAGTAGAGAAAAGACATACTGAATGTCAGCCTTTAAATACTCTTTCTAAGGAAACATTACTGTTTCACAGCTAAATGAGACCACAGTCATATGTGGGCCAAACCTTGCTTCAACTGCAGTGTATGGGAATTAGTTTTCCCAAATATCTTCACTGCTTCTGGTTCTGTGATAACCGAATTTCATTTCATTTTTTGTGGATACAAGGATTTCCCCCAAGTGATTTGCAAGAGGTTGCAAAGTAAACTCATATAGTGTAAAAAGTTGGAGGAAAATACCTGCATTCTAAGTCCAATTTTTTGCACAAAGTTTCATCCCAAACCTGCCATTGGAGTTCATTGCATAAATGACTTAAGAGTGTGAGCAATAACAGGCAAGTTATAGTCACGTTAGAGCACAGCAGCTGCATTCAGCCCATGCACTTTCTCACCAAAAGAACTTAAAGTATGTTTTAAACAGACATATCACTGTTTCCTCCTATCACATATTTAATTAGAACAGATAAATTAAATTACTTCCTTTGCCTGTACTGCTTTAAAATCCTCTATAATTATAGAAGAGAAGGCCACCCTGCAGGCCATTTTGTAGCATTTTAACTGTGCTGATTCACCTGATCTTGAGCCAAAATCCACTTCAATCTTCCTACTCTTGTTCTATTTTGAGGAACAGCCAAACACACCCAGCTGGGCAGTATAGATTAAGTTTCCCACTATTCAGTAAAAAAAGGGAAATAAAGATTAAGTTACTTTTCTGACAGGGCTTTTTTTTTCTTTTTTTCAATAGTGAATTATTGTGATCCATAATGAAAAAAGAGAACAGAGGAGAGAAGATTGCTAGACATTATTTTTTAATGCATTTTATTATTTGCTGCCAAGGAAATGTGCTTTGTCAGGGAGTGATGTTTCTCTAGTTGCCACAGAGTGTCCACACAACCCTCAGTACAAAGTGGTCCTGATCTACAGTAGTACAGAAGACAGCGACAGTGACAATGATGATGTTGATTCTAGTAAGAACTTCCAGATGTAACTGCAAACAGTGTCCCAATCAGTACTGGCCAGCAGACCTGCTCCTGGTTTCAAATATTTATCACAAATCCACACAAAACTCCCACAGAGTCTTCCCACAGAGCAGACTTCCTGATGCAACGTGAGCTGTGGACTCTTGGTCATTAGCAGAGATCTTCAGTTTCCATCCATGTCTGAGCAATGGTTTGTCCCTGGCAGAAACATCCAGCTTTGACATGGGGACTCACAGTGCTGAAGACTTTCTCACCTCCTGACATTTCAGCAATTAATTGCACCCAGTGCTAAACTTGGCTGACTTCAGCTTTGAGAAACTATATCTTGTTCTGCCTTTATCTGTGAGACTAAAGAGCCCCATAGTTTCAGGCTTCCTTCCGTTCCCTTAGTGTATGCACTCAGCCTCCCATTGAATTATCTCTTCCCTTTCTCTGCAAGTAGTTAAAGGAACTGTGCCCATCAGCCTCTCGTTCCCCAAAACACCGCTCTCTCCCCAGCAATTTGCAGCCAACCCCAGCCTGGGAACAGATACTTATGGCTAGGGAGGTGCCATGTCTCTGCCCTATTGTCCCATCCTGCACTCCTGCCACTGATGTGCTCAGCGCCCTGTAGCCCCTACAAGTGTGTCCTTGGGCATGGGCACCTCTGACATGGATGCTCTTTGGTACAAACCTCCTGAACACTCACAGAGGTGATATGGTCTCCTTGGTCCAGACTTTCCCACTACCTCATTCTTCTTATGACACAGAAGGACCCATAATATGCTTTTCTCCCAGTGACCTTCCACAACCATTAATTCCCATTCTTCTGATTTTTGTGCCATTGAAAATTGTGTCTTCAGTCATCCAGCAGGATATTTCTTCCCTATTAGTAGTGAATCTCACCAGTCTTTTCATGTGACTTGTTCCCTATGAAACACATTTTACCAAAATCCCATGTGGGCTGGTAATTCCCTCCTGACACTTTGCGATCCCTTCAGGCCCATTCTAATTCAGCAGATGACTTCTTGATTATTGTCTTTTAGACACTGACTGCAACATGAACAGAGTCAATCCCCTAGGGCCTAAGTGCACCTCTTATTTCCTAAGAGTAGACTCCCTTTGCCCCAAAACATTTTTTTTCCTTGTAATTGGAAACTAAATCTTGCAATCCAGTCTTTAATTTAAAATCTTCACCAAGAGACAGTGTACATGTGAGTGCCACAGGGCTGGCAGATTCCCACTCTACTTGGGTCGACCAGCCTTGTGAATGTCCTTACTGTGTGTCCTACAAAGAAGTCTGAGGTGGCCTGGAGGTGGTGAGCCCCCACTGGGAAGGACACACAGGTGTAGGTGCTTTAGAAGGAAGCCACATTGGCCTATGCATGCAGTCTTTTTACTTGTTTTCCATAAAACTGCCTTGGGTCTTCAAAAGATTACTCCTATAGCTTTTGCATCTTTAGTAAAGTTTATAGATTTTTTTTTCCTGAGCAGGCACTAGTCTCAACCCTAACAGAAAAGTAGACAGACATCCTGAGAAATCTGGAAAGAATTCCTGGTTGAACAAAACCAATTGGAACTATGAAAAAGAGTAATCTATGAGAAAGTTTATAGATGATACTGCCTTTTGGCACAGACTAGAAGTAACTCAAGACCACTAAATCTTCTTCTTATCCTATATATTCAGTGGAGAACACTGAAGAATTGCAGTTTTGATTTGTGCCAAGGAAATAGTTAGCTTCCAGTCTCACTCACAGCACCAAGGTGAGTACTGACTTTCTAGTCCACATAGACACTTCTACCTGAAAGTATTTTTGAGGTTCAATGAAGAAAGTGAAATATAGCCTCCCTGAGAGATGGAGCTTAATGTCATGAATCATATACTGCAGTTTCAGAATTGTCAAGTGATCAAGGCTGCCTTTGCTTCTGCTAAAGACTGGCTAACCACACAGATATCCTATAGTGTAGGCATGGAGAACACAGTGTACAAAGAGTGAGTGCACAGCAAACATAAGAGTATTTGGTGACAGTGCCAAAACTGGCAGGCAACAAGTATCCATAAGCAAACCAGAAGCTCTCTGCAATATACAGATAGATGCCTCTCAGTCCTAGGAGCAAGTGGACCGTGAATGGTGACTGAATAATTGGTTATGTAAACATCACCTTTCTGCAAGTTTCACACCTGAAGACTTGCAGTCAATATCCTCATTGCCTCACAAGTCCAGTCACCAATGACAAGAACAACTTTCTCCTCTGCTCATGACTTAAAATTGAGATATAAAGTTGCAACCATTTCAGTCTTTCTAAATCTATAATGAAGCAAAAACAAACATCACAGACAGGAATACATCCTGTAATGCCTGGTTGTTGAGGAGATTAAAACCCCCATTTACTTTGCCAGTATCCCATGCATGTCGGGACTTAGTAATAATATGTTTTGATCTACCAGCCTGCTATGTTGACACACTGAAACAAAAAGTGCTTCTACTCAGCCAAAACCACATATCTTGGCAGTCTACATCCTGAAAGACAACAAAGACACAATCTAAAAACTTGGCAACTCTCCTGGCACGTTACACCTTGGGCTTAGCAAGTCAGTCACGCTATGCTGCTCTGGTTTTACCATAATGCAATAACACAATGGGAAATTCTGGAGTTTTGGTATTTAACACATCAGCTCTGATAGCCTTTGGAAGCTACTTCAGAAGCAAGGTAACTTCCTGAGCTAGGAAGTCATGCTCCTTCCCGTAATCCACTTACACATCATATTTTAAACATTAACCAACAAATTGAGACATCAGATATTAAATTCAGCTGAGACTACTGAAGGTAGATTAATGGAAGTCTCCACTCTTGGTGAAAAGACACTGGGCTAGCAGGTTTCTGGTGGGATACTAGCCTGGAGGACAGCAAAAGAGAGAAAATGGAGAAAACACTGGGGTTTTAGAAGGGGTATGGCAATTTCCAAACAGGAGCCAGTCACCAAATATTATTTCTTATGCATGGACTGTGATACCTAAATTAAAAGGTCAATTGTGTTAATTGCACAGAAGGAGAACTAATCACGTCTTGGGTTAGCTTTATTAATTCTAACACAATGCTGAAAGCACCAGAGCTATGTTAATCTATGCCACTTCAGGATCTGGCCTTATTCTGCAGAATGATATCTGTGGAAACATTAAATCAGCTTTAAAGACCTGAGGAAATATAAAGAATCTACTGCAGACCTCTTATAACACAATGAGTATCACCTCTTTGGGCTAAAGCCAGTGCATAAACAGTGTATTGTGCCAAAAAAAAAAAAAATTTGTACTGGTTAATACTGGTAGATGACAAAATAGATTGTTTCACTGGAAATTAAAAGAAAAAAAAAAATCAAGACAGATCAAGGAACTACCAGAAAAGCAAATCTGATGTCTACACCATGCAAAATAGCATAAATGATCTGCACAGCGAAACTAGTAGGCACACTAATAAATACAATGTATCAGTGAAAAGCTGTAGGGTTTCTGTGAAGTCATGTATCACAGATCTACCGTAGTTATCTGATGGCAACAAACATGGAAATAAGCCAGATCTCACTGCGTTAATGGAAAGCATTAAACTGGTCTAGAACAGGAGAGAGAGACTTCTCAGATGGATAAAGGCTGTTAAAAGTTAAGGAATAGCAGTGGGAATAATGTGGTAGTTGTAAAGATACTTCTCACAATTTCTTCTCCTATACCCAAAACATACCCAAACCTTCCTCCCTTCACTTGAAAATTTGGATTAATCAGCCACAGAGTTTATTTAAATCTATTTTTCCCTTTGAAAAACAAGATTTTGTTTATAACTTGAGAAGTTAGTACAGTAGATAGTTTCCCTTTTTGGTAACATTTCAGAGGGAAACACTGGCACCCCTGAAAACAAATGGCAGTGAGAGGGCTCAAAATGTTGTGCTTATCTTCGTCAAGGAGTTGGGAAACAGTAAACCCTCAATAGCAGCAAAAGCTGTCAAATAAATGACTATACAATCAATTTGAAAGCACTCAGAGGACATCAACAAGACTAAAAATGGTCAGCATGGGTACCTGAAGAATGGAGTCTCTGAGTTGGTGTATAAGTTGGGAGTGTTAGATACAGATATTTCTTGACTTCAGTATGTTTTTTAGTAGCAGCGCATTATACTTACAAATACAAGCAAATGGACATTGCTATAAATGTGATGCGTCCAGCTGGCTGGAAAAAAAAAAAAGCATAAAGGAGCACTTCTCAGGTGTTTGCTGCCTACCTTTATGTGTGATCCTGCAAGGGCTTTTTCTGAGCAGATTTGCAATCAGTATTCCAGTGAGTGCTCAAAGGACAGAGGAAAGTGGATGGAAAGATGTCACACTATGCTAGGGGGGTTTTAAAGCATTTCATAGAATGGGACTAGTACTCAAACTGAATGTGAGGAATCAGAAAGAGCAAAACTCAAATAAGGATGACAGTAATGACAGTGTATGGTACAATACTTGAGAATGAAAACTCAAATGCACAAGCAGCAAGTCAGAAAGGGAGGCTGGGATTGATGTTGATTCTAGTACAAAGTAATATGTAATGCTGTTATATCAGCTGTACTAATGGCAGCATCACAGGAGATAATGAAGCTTTCTTGTCTTTGCTAGAAAAAACCTCAAACACCACATTGTGTTTGATTATAAAAGACATGGAGAAAATGGACAAAGGTCATCTAGATTACAAGACATTGATACTGAATATGAGAGAAAACACAGAGAGAGACACAGACAGGTTTGGGGAGAGTGATTAGATAGTAATCTTCCAATGGATTACTCTAAAGGTTATTGGAGATTGGATTGTGATAAACTTATCTCCACAGCCAGTCAGAGAAAATAAGGAGAAATTATATTAATTTACAGTAAAGAAGATTTAATTTAGATGTTAGGAAAATCCAGCCTTTTAATTGGAGTCCCAAACCAACAGAACAGACTCATTAGGGATGTTGGAAGTTTTCAGAAACTCAATTGACAAACCCTTGTAGGGAATGCCTAAATGCAACTCATTCTCTCTTAGTGAAGGGACTTGACATAGATCTTCTCTAAGGGCTCTTCCAAAAAAATCTTCTGAGTCTGCAATTCCATTTTTAAGTGGAGAATTTCTGCTTCTGAAGTTATTTATATATATATATACATATATATATATACAGTCAACTCTATACACAATAATATCTGGCTCATATGTTGCATGCTTCACTGGTTTGTATATGACTATTATGCTATTTGCTGTTGTCAGCTCAGCCAAATAACATACTGGCCTTATATGCTTTACCATTATTTTTTCTACCATCCACTAGTGAATGAGAAAATGAATATGAAAAGTGATGATTCCACAGTATCTGTTGTCCATGCTGTGATAGTGCCTACAGGCTATAACTGACAATCCACCAAATGGGTACAGCCCGTGTGAATCATAGTTACGAGGCATACAGTACATTTACAGTTCCATGCACCCCTATAAAATCACATCTTGGTTGCCAAGAAAATGTGTCTAAGTTTTAAAGATATTTTTTTTCTCAACCGCTGGAGAGAAACAATAGTCAGACAAAAAATTATTTCATATGTGTGAAATTTTGCTTAATATTTTGTGACAATGTGTAAGAAACCTCATGATTTACTATGTGGCTCCTGAACAGAACAGAACAGAACAGAACATGCTGCATACAAATAGGAAACAGATGTCTTCTAAGTGAAAGGATAAATTCTAATCCCACTCATTATATACTGCCCTCCCTTTCTTCACAGAAACCTGTTTTTTACATTTTCATTTTCCTTTTAAAACTACATTATTCTTATTACTGATTGATATAGAATATTTTGTGAAAATTGGTTTTTTTTTTTTTCCCCCAAAATAAATGTGAAGTTCTTGTTTAGTGAAAATATGACCTTACTGTATAAAAAAACCCCACATTCTTAAGATAGCATATTTCCTACCCTAGTGACCATTACTGCACAGGCTCTCTGTCAGCTACTGCCATTAATTACTCACCTAACACAGACTTTCTACTTTTCTTCACAGGCTAGGCTTTGGAGAACAGACACAGAAGCAGCATCTGTAGTACCTCTGCTTGTCCAATGTTAGGTCTTGCAAGTGCAACATCAGCTCATTCACAGACAGGGCCCCTAAACATTAGGAGGTGCATCCAGAGAATACAGTGCTGCCCTTATGTGGACCATACAGAAATGGAAAGAAGGAAAAAAAACTCAGAAGATTAAAGGAAAACAGCTTAAAGTATCTATCAGACGCAAATTGACATGAGTGCCAGAATAAGGAGATATTGAAACAAAAGGAGGGCATGAAACAAAGATGATGATGATGATAATAAATGTACCAGCAATATGTGCTAAGTTCATTTCTTGCCTGACCATCCTAGGACAGGAATCAGTCACCAGAGAGTAGTATTAATGATGTCAGTCAGGCACAGCCCAATACCTCTTTGTTTGATTTAATGTGCTTTAGGAAACAGTGACAGCTGGAATCCCCTGCAATTTTCATCTGACTGCTGAGAAAATCTAGCTGTTTTTCATCCAGATGTGTTCAGATTTAAAATTTATGAGTTTCTGTGAAACACATAACACATCTGAAACTCAATGTTTTTTCATAGCATATAGCGTCCTGTCTCATTTTGGCTAGACTTGCCTTTTTGAGACTTTGTATTAATCCCAGCATGTAAACCAAAGCAACATTAGTAAATGTGAACCTGGAGGAACCATCCAAGCAGAAAATGGTTTCCATGAAAAGATGAACCATCACTTTTTGAGCATCTCTGCTGTATTTCAACAATTTTTGGCTTAAGAGATTAGGTAGGTGGTCTCATAAAAACCTGATGGTCTCATGCCCCCTTGTGTGCAGCCACTCTCCAAAGGAGAGGACTTAGGTTTGAATTCCAGTTTCATTGTGCACTCAACACACAGACTATTAGCCAATTCAGCAGTTCTGCAAACAGACTCCTGCCGATTGAAAGTCTAAAGAGATGTGCCTCACATGCCAAGTCCCAAATTAACCCTGTGATAAAATGATGAGTGTCTTTATGGATTTGTTTTGTGCCATTTTTTTTTCTCTTGAAAATGTCTAAAATAATTGCAATGTGTTAGGATATTCTGCCTCTGAACAGAGCATATTTTAAGGAATGCAGAGTGTGGCAATGTGTCTTGCAGACACAGAGAAAGCACTCAAAAAGGAGAGAAGATGAACAGAGATCACTTTGATCTGTCCTTACACCCTCTGGATGCAGCGCTGCTCCAGCAGTCCAAGTAAATCCTCACAGGCACTGTGGGGTGCCCTAAATCATCCGTCTTGCAAAGAGCAGCATTTCTGGACAGGAGTGTCATCTCATGTGCTTACTGCCTTCTAAAGCCAGCCCTGCTTCTGGCATGCTTCCCATGGTCAGGTTTGGGAGAGCTCATTAGATGACCTTTCCTTGCCATCTTAATTCTTGATCTACAGTGCTGTTCATCTTCGTTCTCAAAACTGTTAGATCCTTTTTATAAATCTCTATCCCCTTCAATCAAAGCACAAACCTGTCCATTCTTCAGTTTCTGGGTAATACCACTGTGAAGGTGAGTATTCTGTTCCTCTACACATAATCGTATTGCAAAGTGATACTTGTATTTTATCAGAAGATTGGAGTGAAATGCTTGTTATCTTTCTGGATAGACAACAATGGCAGAAATGTATCCACAGGATAATCTGATCATGTTTCTCATAGTGGACAATGTTCAATGATGTGCTTACTTCTGTTTAAACACGTTCTTCATGAAAGATACTAGAAAATGATTTAATATCTGTAGTAATAATCTCTGAGAACTGAGAAACAGTACAATGAGAGCAGAGATAAAAGATGGGAAAAAAAGTAAATCAATAGACTTACTCTCTTACTCAAATTGAAATATTTACATGGTGGGATTAAGGCCTAATTAACATATCTGGGAAAAATGTCAGTTTTCTTTTGGGGCGGTTCCATTCATATATGTAGTTCATGAAATGAAGAAACCTGGGAATATGTGATGCTAGAAGAGATGTGAAAAATGAGGACTGGTGTAGAGGCGCAAGCTGGATATGAAACTGCAGTCAACCTGCCCGAGTAGGGGGATGTTGTAGCAGAGCAGATGACGTGTTTTGCTGAACTCACAGAGGAGGCTGTAGCCTGGGCAGAAAGGCAGTCACATTTCATTTCTGCAGTGATGGCAAGTTTATAGTCCTACTATGTTTAATTATGGTAGGTTCCTGATTATATTACTTTATTATGTCTCAGCCAGGTGATTTTCAACTCTGATCCTGTGATGGCAACTTTTCTTAACCTGGAAATACCTTACACAAGATGACCAGCCTCAGCTTCTCTATTTCAGCTAGCAAAAAAATGCCTATGGACTTATCCTGGTAGTTTGTTGTATGAGGACAAATGTATTAAAATACTCCTAATTATGAATATATTTGTCCTCTAAACTTGATTTCCAGGGACAAGTCTTTAAGCTGCTGGTTGGGGCTAGATGAGTAGAAGAGGATCACCATGGTGATCAGATGCAGGGAGCAAGAGTATCACTCTGCTCAACCTGCCACAGGCAACTGCTGCCCAGCTCCCAGTTTTGGGAAGAGGTTGCTCAATGCAGCCATCTTTTTGCTGTACCCAGTTTTTACAAAGCATAAAGACTTTTGTGAAGAATGAACTTTGAACTAGTCATTAGCAGAGTTAATATGTCTTCTTCCTTTCAACAAACAGCATCAGCTCTGCTTGTTTAAGAAGAGAATAGAGCAGTAACAACGCACTGCCATGAGTGGCAATCCCAGGATGAAAACAACTACGGAGCTGCAAAGCCTTCTTCATGGGACTGGCAAAGGGGGAAAGGGGGAATGTGGATGTCACACAGAAAGGGTCTGTGCCAAATGACCCCACAGACCAAGTGTCTTTATTTAAAATATTGTTTTTAACATACTTCCAGTAAATTATTCTCTTTGTGCTGTGTTTAAAGTATAATACCAACTACAGGTCCATTTGAATGCCTACAGGAAGTCTTTCCATTGTCTTTATTGCTCTTTGGTTATTCTCTGTATTCTCATCCCATTGTCAGCTTTTTGCTCATACATGGGACAGAAATAATTATTGCTAATAGTGGTGTGGCAAAATGAAAAAAGTAAATACCAAAGAAAGCAGTGCTCCTGACAGGAGGCAGCCTTTTCTAGACTCCTACATTTTGTGATTTTGAAGCAATAATTCTTCAATAATTTTATGATTTTGAAGCAAAATTTTGAAAGGAGTGTCCTAGCTGATGAGACTGTCTTTACCAGCTAAAAGCATTGTGTTACTAATGGAGTTACATAACGTGAATAACATTGAACATGAAGAACTAAAACCCTTCCTTCATCCAATACCCCACCTGACACAAAACACAGAATGGGAGTCATTTCCCCTTTGGCAGAGGATTGACAAAAATGCCACGTTTTTCACAGCCGCCTTTAATCGCAACAGGCAAAGCTCAGAAAATAATGCAGAGGATTGCTTCCCAGCTTACTTAGGTATTGGCCTTTCCATCAGCCATGGTTCATTGGTCTTGCTGGGCACCCTTGGACACAGAGCTGGCTGGTGTCATTATGCACCAAAAAGCAACAAAGGCTTCAAAGGACGTGGGACCCATGGCCCGGGCCAAGGGGGTCTGACAAAGAGTGAGGAAAAGTCAGGCTTCAGTAACTTTCAGTGACAGCTCTTGTTAGGGTTAAGAAAACAACTCAGCCATCGTGCTGTGATTCAGTTTGAAGGGAAGCCCATCACCCTTTCTGCTATAGGTCGCAGCACTGTGAAGGAGGTTATCCTCAAAATTAATCATTCAGAGCTACAGCAAACAGGCGTGCAATGCCAAGCTGAGATGCAAAACTCATTGCTGCCTGCCAGATTGGAGACTGATTACTGCCATTGCTGCTATCTCATCCTACTTACAGGATCCCTCCTTGCCTATCAAATTACATTTTTTATCCAAGTGGGAAAGCAAATTGTTTCAGCAAAGCCCGCCTTTGTCCCCTTCCCAGCCTCCCTAATCAGCCCCTGGAGGAATACAATGGCTGGTGCAGATGGACATTTGAAATAGCACTAGCTGGAAAAAGCCACAAATAAATTGTTGTCCTTTATTTGTTCCCATTTGTTTATTTGGCCAATACAAAAGAAAGTTTAACATTTTAGAAAGCTTTTATCATTCTTTCCTGCTTTTACTGGAAAAAAAAAATACTGAAGCAAAAGTCAGTGGTCTGGTAGGAACTGATGCAGGAGACTTCCCAAGCCTTTAAAACCCTCCAGAAATGCCATATAGTTGACCTTTTTTTCTCACCAGACCCACCCACATAAGCCTTTGGATATCTTTCTGGTTTTAAGAGCCCTGTGTCTGCCAATATCATGGATGAAATCTGTCTCAGTCTTAGCAAGCTGATCACATTTTCCTGATCCTCCATTGAGGAGAATTTATCTTCATTATTTACTTCTCAATAACTTTCCTGTGTCAAGAATGGACTATGTTCTCATTAGATGAGTGAGACAAAGTGAAAATCCAGCTGTTGATGCCTCTTTTCTTCTGAGCAGTATTTATTTACTACATTTGGTACTGCAAAAGCTCCTGAAAGCCACAGTGGA
The DNA here is from genome assembly GCA_013401255.1 of Urocolius indicus. NCBI lineage: Eukaryota > Metazoa > Chordata > Aves > Coliiformes > Coliidae > Urocolius > Urocolius indicus. Next base: position 35,675 of record WBNH01012601.1, read on the forward strand.
GACACAGGTCCTGGGATGAGGAAATAAGAAGACAAACAACTCAAAGTTATTTGAGACAAAGAAACTCATATATCATGAAATTAAACAGTCCCAGCAGAGGAAAGATTTGCTTGGGTCTGTGGATAACATTGGCAGAAATGAATCCCTCAAGAATATTAGTGTAAAATGTGAGCTTAGAACAATATCAATTACCATATATTTAATAATTTAAGTAACACATGCTTCATCTGTGCCTTATTTCATGTCAGAATAGTCCATCTATTTCAGTGATTGCATACCTTCTCTACCGGCCAGATTTCTGCTGTACTGCTGGTAGAGTAATCTTCACAATGAGTTTTATCATCAATTCCTTCTGAATTCCTGCTTCTTGGCCACTTTCATTCTGTGAAACAGCTCTTTGTGGCAGTTATCTGGAACTTACAACCGCTTCCCATTGAGAATTCAGAGGTATCACATGACTGTTATTTTAACATCATTTGTGTATTCAGTTACACAGAATTATGAAATGTAATTATGAGAAGGGGCTTAGAGAATTTATGTTTAAGATATTTCACAGTCATTAGCAACCACAGCAAAGCCCTGTTGGACCAACACAGGAAGACAGAGAGAAATGCTCCTATTTTTCTTTTGCTCTGGAGTGCCTTTCCCAATTGTTGATTATAGATTTTTTTTCAAGCAAAACTTAGTTCCATGGACTGCAAAAGGAAAAAAAAAAAAAAACAGCACCCTGATCCCACACAATAAATCATTTTTCATTTCATTTCAATACGCTATTGCATGACAGCACATTGGGGAAAAGGGAAATGTAATGGTATCAGGCTGTACATGGGCACACTAGCAGGAGGACGAACCTAAGGCAATGCTGAGTTCAAAGTTCAGATCCAACACAGGGTTCTAAAAGCTGAATTACAACCTTTGCTGGACTCCAATCCTTAAAACAACTGTCTGTCATCACACACACACAAACACACACACACAGTGTCTTGTGTCCTACAGCAGAATAATTGGGGCTCTGTAGAAATGACATGCTTCAAGCATGAATATTTCTTCCCTTTCCTCTCTATTTTTAATACCTTCTCAGAAGAATCGTGAACTTGCTCTTTCCCTCCTAATTATGGGAGTTGCAAATGGCACAGTACATCAGATCTTCAATAATTTGCAGTTCTACTTTTTAGGATAATGGAATGTCATAGCAATGACACCCATATTTCACACATAATAATAGCTTTGTTTGGAGGAATAAAAAAAATTGACAAAATGAATATAACTTCACAGTGTATGTGAGATTAAAAAAAAAGGATTTTAATGCCTTGGAATGTGAAAAATCAATGTTTAACCCAAGGTGCTCATCATATTTGGATGGAAACACCACTCCTAACCCAAAATGGCTGCCAGGCTGCCTGAGATAGTGGGGACAAGGGAAGAGCTGCAGGGAACCTGTGGGGTGACGTATCTCCTGCAAACTTCTGCATCTTTGCTGGCCAGCAAACTGACCATCTCAAAAACACTTCCTCAGCCAGGGTAAGGATTTGTAAGGATTTTCACACCGCTAAGTGTATTTATAGGAAATGGAGCTCCATAGGTCTCGTGCCCACCCTCTCCTTCACCCACACTCAACAGTTCAGAACAAGCAGAATCACAATGGAAACTTGCCTTAATTTTGTTTTAACCACCATTCCTGGATTTCTTTACTGTTTTAATTCAGAACAGAGCCCATGGCAGGAAGAATGTGTGGGGAGAGGACAGGGGTGCCCTGGGAGGGCTCCTGCCTGCCACAGCTGAAACCACTGAGATTTTTGTGGGACTTGAGCAAAGAAACAGACCCAAAGGGAAAGGCCAAGGCAGCCAGTAAATGAATTCAGCTAAATTGTAATTTTGTTGCTGTGGCTTGCTGCTGGACTCCTTTCTGATGGTGGTTCAAGCAAACTGCAAGAAGGTCAGAGGACATGTACTGAGAGTTTAATTGGCTTCTGTGGCCCTGGAAAGACCTAGTTGGTCCTGCACACAGAAGTACTCTAATTTGTTTCCATTAGATATTTTACTAAAGAAAGTAGCCTTTTTGCATCTGAGAATCTAAAGTTAGGCTCTTAAATCTGAATGTAAGCCCTTAAACAAAGATTATCAGACATTTTAGTGGGATTTTGCAGCATCTGGTCTAGTACTGAATTCCCCGCTGCAGGCAACAGTTCATTGCAATATGACCGTGTTTTAAGCACAATGAATTTCATAGCAACCATGAACTCCATCACAACCTAGGAGAATGAGCCAAATGTCTGACCTACCAGACCTCTGTCTCACAGAATATATTCATCACAGTCTGGCCAAAAGCACTGCAACAGTTAAATCTCTTCATGATTTAGCAAAAGCAATCAAACAGAAGAGTTCCTGAAATAAAGTGAATGAGATCTGCTTCCTTCAACACACACAATTCTTTTCTTCCCAGTTTTGCCTTTATTTTCTCATCTTTAGGAATCACTAGAACTATAGTTGCTCTCTTTTAACCTATGGCTATTTCTCAGTCTTTCAGTTGACCCGCCACAATCCCATGCCATTCCAGCATCGTTTCACCGCAAGCAAAAACACACATACCAATTTGTCCTGCATATTCCTTTCTCCTCTTTGCCTTAAACATTGCTGTACTTACACTTATCTACTGCAAGCTAAGAGAAGTACTTGGAAGACTTATTTCTTCCCAGTAGGAAAGGAAATAGCTTTTGCTACTCTTTCAATTATATTAGCTGCTACAGTGATGGGGTCCCCATAGGAGCTTGAGTAGAAATGTTTTGCTGTGGGCTTATTGCATTGTTCATGATTTCCACTCAGAGGACCGTGGAACAAACAGAAATCATAATCCTGTCCCTCCATCTTTCTCAAACAATATTTGAGAGTAGAGAAGAACACTCATTTGTCTTTTCTTAAAATTATATTTTAATTACTCATGTCATGCCTCAGCAAAATGGCCAGCCTTTTGTTAAAAAGGGGCTTAATTGCATTACGGAGCCTTCATAGGACCCTCACACATAAAGCGCTTTTCTTCAGACTTTCAAGACCTAAATTTGCAGTTGGCTCCTGACCAGCGCACTCGAGCAGATAGGCACGTAGGTAGCAGGCAGACCCCGCATTGATGAAGTAATCGTAGTTGACTGCCTCGCCTGTGCTATTCCACAAATATGCCCACAAACAAAAATTGGATATGCATGTTGGTTTTCATTTTGAGGTCATTAAAAAAAAATTAAATGCCTTTGGTATGTCAGAAAGCATGGAGACACCTTCACGGACTGTTGGCTAAGCCTCGGCGAAGCTTTACAACAGTCTATTAAACAAAAAAGAGACTGATGCAGATACCTTAATAAGCATCCCATCTGTGAGGTCATCGGGATATTTCAAACAACTTTCAGCTCTCATTAGTTTAGCTGGTTCCACAAGCATGTCCTTATCTTTTGTAACTTTTGCAGCCAAACTTCCTGGGAAAGCCTCTGAACCGGATGACATTCTTACCCATGGGTCAGTCTGCAGTAATGAGCCACCAATTTATGTGTCCTTTGCACTCTTGGGCAGTATATGTTTATATTAACCTTTCACGTGGTGAATTATCTTCTTTATCCGTAATTCTCTGGCTTCTACCATGCAAATCTCATTATTCCTAATAGGCTGCAATTAGGATCTCCAAGCTGTTGATCACAGCCATTTGGAACAGTGAAGGTCATTTTCTAAGAATAAGTACTTTTTCTGCTATATTAATGATGGAATGTGTAACAGAGACTATGCCTGAAAAGTAACAGTAGATAATGGAGCTGTAGGCTGATAGGAGTCCTTATGAACTTGTTGGTTTTGTACCTTCAGTTAAGATAGAAGGTATAGCATAGTCTATTGTTTCACATAAAACACGCTCTCCATAACACTGCACGTAAATGAGATCTACTATTTTTCAAGTCTGCTAGGCCTAAATGAGTAAATGGGTATTTATTACAATTTCTTGCAGTTTTATGCACTTGAAAGGTTCATCAGCACTTGCCCATATCCTAGGTCTTTATTGTGCTAATGAGTGCCCCTTTACAGAGGATGTTGTAATGCTATTTTCTTTTCTAAGATCTCCCATGTCTATATTGAAAATTTATTGGTTTGAAACATGCTGCTTCTTCAGATGCAAAAGGGTAATATCCACAGTCTTTATTCTTATGCTTATGTCTTATGCTTAGTCTTATGCTTTGGCTGCTGCTGTTTTCTGTTTTGAATGAAGGACATGGGTGTAAAAGAACCGATGAAGCACTGGTAGCAGTGTGAATGCAGTGTGAAGATGTAAGAAGGGATGCCAAGGAAAATTTATCTGCAGAGTCTCAAAAGATAAACTCAAAACTTTTAAATAGGATGCAAAAGACAAGGATAGCGTCAGGAGTGAGGCAAAAGTGTGTGTGCATGTGCATGTACATGGTTGGAGGAGTATCTGCCTGAATCAAGACTGGACAAATATGATTTGGGGAAGAAAGTGAAAAATGAAGCCTAAGCAAAATACATTGCAGTATTGGGATAGTCAACAGTTAAGCGTTAGTGACAAGGCTCAAGTATCAGTAAAATAGAGAAGAGATTACAATGGCAGCAGTGCAAATGGGGAATAAATCATCAAAGACTACCACATCCTGAAAAGCCCAAGGCTGGACAGGGAAATGGTGAAGGTTAGGAAAGACAGAGTAGGATGGGAGAGACTGATTTCACACTTGGAGGTTCAAAGTTCTATTCTGATTACATATTATATTTCACTATATTAATTTTGGTGTGCTATAAATCAACCATAGTCTTTATTCCCTCCATTATTAACCTTCCTGTTCCAACACTGTGTGCTGACTTGATACCTACAATTGTCTTTTAAAAGCAAAGAGAAAATGTTTATAAGGCTTTAGATGACCTGAGAAAGAAGAGGAAAACTCTCCATTCCAGACTTTCAGCTACCCACTGCTTGCATGGGCTTCTCTGCCTTCCAACAGATTCATACCAAAATTACTAAAACCTGAAAAAAGACTGTTAGGAAGCACCAGTCAGATTGTATGTACATCACCAGGAAGAGACAAGAGTTTGGTTGTAACTAGTTCTGTGGGTTTGATAACCAATTACCTGATTGCCTTCTTGATGTCTATCTAACATACTAATTCTATTCTGCATTGCTTATTTATGGTTTACACTAGATACTAGCAATTGCTTTTCTGTTGTTACTTTTCATAACTACCCTTTCTCATAGAGGTTTCCTTAGAACTGCATAAATGATCCATTCGGCCAGGCAGCCCTTAGAAACCTTGCAAAATATAATCTCTAAAAAAACCAATCATCACATGTTTCATATTTGTCAGTATTTTCCTGTTGTTTTTTATCTTTATGACTTGTGCTCTTGGATGGAGTCTGCATGGTTTTCCTTTCACTATTCCATAAATTAGGAGTATTTCAAATTATATTTGAAAAAGGAATTTTAACAACAATAAAATCCCTTTCTTGTCTCAGAGTCAAATGTTTTAGTGGGTTAAGCACTGTTTTCCTGATGCAAACTTGGTGCAATTCAGAACGGACAAACAAAATGTACTGGTGGACTAAAAAAGAAAGTAAGATAAGAAAGAGAGATTAAATAGGCAGTCCAGGGCAATGACAACTAAATGCAAATAGTAGCCAGTTCTTTCCGAAGGGTTTCCACAAAGATAAATCAAAACAGTATTTGTATCCAAAAAAAGGACAGATGAGACTGAAGATTTATGTATGTTTTATGATCCTGAAGTGCTGCACACCAGCCTCTCATGAAATACAAAGCTTTTGCTGTGGATGTCCTCCAAAGGTGTCACATTTCCTATACTTAATAATTTGGAATATTAACTGACTGAACTGACAGAAGTATAGAATACCAGCAAATAAATCAAGTCTTGGTCTCCTCTTTTCCAAAGTCTTCATAGGACTTTCAGTAAAAGCAAGGGGTAATGTTTTAGGCAACCATGATAGCAATGTCTCATTTGTTTCTTTGAACTGGTGCATCTCAGACTGACGACTCACAACATCATTGTAACTGCTCTGCAGAATCAGGTTAAACAATACAATTTAGTGTTTTCATCAACAATTTCAAGGCAAGTTGCCAATAATCTGTCCACTTACCCCAATTATTTGTAACTAATCTGTAAGACGTCCTTTATCTCTATTTCCTGGAAGCTCCCAGAGATACAATAAAGGCAGCTTTGCTCACAGGAGCCTGGCAGAGCCTTGCATGCTGCCAGCCATCTCCATCTGTGAGGGCACACAAATGATACGTGGCTTTAACTCCATGGAGCATTGACCTCAAGATGCAGATACCTGCTTAGTCATACAAGGACTCATACAACTGCAAGAACAACAACAATAAAAGTAAAGCAAATAAGATTATCAGGAAGAACAACAACTGCTGTCAGAAACCTGACTTTATGCTCTGTAAGATAAACAAAAGGAGTATTTATGGGTAATTGTTAGTCCTCCTGCGCCCCTCATAGATTAATTACCCTATTGTAGGGTTTTTTTGAGGGTAGACATAGCCTAAATCTCAGTGCAATAGCCTAAACAAGGATGTTTGGAGGCATTTGACATGTTCGGATCTCTTTAACCTCAGATGCTACCCAGAAGATTTTGTCTCTTGTAGATCCTGTGTCATTTTTTTTAATCCTTCACAGATGTCTCTTATCCATATGTGTGAGAAATTAATGGCTCAAGAATGGACTAGCAAATTCGCAGAGCATCTAACAGCCAAGGAGTCTGCAAAGCAATATCTCACTAGTCCACTGGCTTGTAACCAGACAGTGAAAGTCACCACAGCATGAAGAGACATCACTTCAGTAGGCAGTAGCCTAGGTTTGTCCAAAAGCAAAAAGAAAGTAGAGAGAATGCTCAAAAATTTTGGTCACTATGAGCCCTGCCACAAGGGTGAGAAGAGACTCTGCCCAAGCGCCACCCCCTGCTTCCCATCCTGGGAACATTCCTATTTGCAAACAAGGAACTGCAGGGAATGCACAAAGTGATAGAGAACATGACTCACACCTGGACACATTTCTTCAGTGTCTTAACTCCAGAAGCACCTTTTCTCCCTTAGGAGATCACCAAATGAAGGAGACACCAGGGCTGGAGCCAGGCCCATCTCGGTGGCATATCAGCTACTCCTCAGTAACTGCCCACAGTTATATGGTCTTACCCTATGACACCTCTAGGAAATGCAAGGGACTTATCCCTTTCAGGAAGCCTATGTGATACAGCACAGGGTAAGAGTGCAATCATGACCTATTGTTTCTGGCCAGCTGACCTACTGCCACGGTAACTTGTTTGCCTGTGTAGACCTAGTGGAAACATAGTGCATGCTAAAATGCCAGCATGAAAACAAGATAAATTTCCATCAGATTGTCATCAGACCAATTTGAGTCTTAATCTTTCAGGGCTAAACAATCTTTTCTGCTGAGGGTTCCAGATGGGATGAAAAGAATGCAAATAGCAGTCTAATCAGTGTGACAGGAAGGGAAGACGTGGGAGCATAGCCTTGTTTTCTACTATTTGAAACCCAGCCAATGAGTCATTTAATCTGCAGCAACATGTATAGTACCAGTAGCTTGTAAATAAGATGATTAATATAAATTTGAAACCTCTTTTTTAAGATGTAATGTTGCAGATAGTTTCCTGTAGGCAGGTGGAACATCACCTCTGGCAACATCCAAATTGTCTGAAGGAATTAAGCATCGAATTTCTTTCAGCGACCTGTGTAAGTATTTCGCCAATTTTAGTAGATACAATCTGACTAACAATATTTCTTGCACTTTCTTTCACATTGTTTTTGGTTGGATCTTTTGAAGGTGTTTTGTTTTTTTTTTTTTTGGAAATCAACTGAGACGGGTTTTAAAAATTAGATCCCCTCTTTTTCCAAATATTTGCTTTTCTCTCCATATCTCACTAAGCTTGGACTGCAATAACTGTATTTTCTGAGTTGGAAAGAGTATTCATGCTTAATCAGTAGGTGCTGATGGCTTTTTTTCCCTCTCTCTATGAAGAAATTCTTCATAAAGGGAGATAGCAGGAAAAAACCTACAAAGAGGTAGGCTGCAGAAAAGCACTCACATAAGCTTCACTTTTTCAGACTATATCCTCCACTTACCTGTAGTAAACTGAGAAGATACTTAAAATAAACCAAAATGAGGGACTCAAGAAGTGCAAAAGGGCACGTCTGCTGCCTGGGCTAAATCAGTCTCCACTGCATGCAGACAGCCTTTGGCACCCAGGTGAGAAGAGAGATGAGGACACAAGGGACTTTATCCTCCTCTTACTGAGAGCAAAATACTGCCTGCGGTTCCCAGAGACAAAGTACCAAACCATTTGCCTGTGCAGCTATGTGTGAGTGCCTGAGTGCAGGTTCACTGGTGGAGCAGGGAGCAGGCAGTATTCTATACAAAGGATGGGCTCGCTTGCAGCTCACTTTCAAAGGAAAGCTTGTCATCAAAACCAATTTGAGCCATGGCTTTTCCCTCAGCCCACCTCACTAGTATTCCATGCCCAAAAGCCTATTTGTAAAGTTGGCTCTACAGGATTTGCTAATATATCTTGAATCTAGATTATTTTAGCTGAGATATTGGCATGGGAAAGCAGCTATATTCTAAGAGTGCAGTTTAAATCAGACTGAAATTGCCAGAGAGACTCCTGCTGGGTTTGGTGCACTTTGAATTAGGTATAATGAAACACCTTCTGGCAATGCAGTACAACTCATGGTTGCAAAGTGCCGGCAGATAGGTTGCCTTTGTGTTGGACCAAGACAAGCAGTGCAAGCTTCTCATGTAAAAAGTACTCACAGACTTTACTGTATAAATATTGTCTCTTTCTACATTAACTTAAAGTCCTATTTGGAGAAACTTCAAGGGATGCCAACAGGTCCTAGCACTACCCCACATTTCTACAGATTCAAGTCATAAATTGACATCTTTCTGTTACAAGAAATAACATTAAAGTTTTGTTCAAACAAGTAAAACAAGTAAAATAAATTGGACTGTAGCACTCTCATTATCTCTCTCAAATGTTTCGATTCCCCAGTCCTCTCCGCTTCCATGCAGGGTATATTCCACTTTGTTGCAGCACTGACCGCGCTGGCTTTAGGAAGGTGGAAAAAAAGAAGACCAAGTGTGAATTAGACTCTACTATAAATATCTGTATACAGATGGATGCACATGCCAAAGTGACGTTACTGAAGTCAACAGGATGAAACACCAACACAAAAGATTTAGGTAAAGCACTTATGGTAAGATATATAATTAAGGTTCCACAGCCAACAGATAAGTTTAATATAATGTGGACAGACCCTGGAGGCAGCTTTTCAGAATTTCTTGCTGGAAGCACAGTTAATTGATTCTTATTAATGCTATGGCTAAATAGCCCATAGGACGGAGGGCATGGATTCAGTGTTGGCTGTGGAACAGCTACCCTTATAAAGAGGCCAAGAAAGGTTTGCCCTGAAGAAAGGCGGCCCTCTACTAGAGCAGTTTTAAATTAATTCATGTGAATTAGCACAAAGATAAAGTTCCTCTGCAACAGTGAAACTGTTTCAGGATCATCTCAGGTTTGCTACGGCAGGTTTTAATTTGCATGCAAAAGACCACGTTCAGTGAGCTTGTGCCAATTAGGATTATTTATAGAGAACATGATGTTTAATTTCAAACTTCACAGTTTCCAGGAAGAGAGGGCAGGCCCTGAATGATGTGGATGGGAGACTCCCAACAGTGTTGGCATGCAGAAACATTATTTGGCTGCAGACAGACATCCCTGACTGATGCAGCGGTGGTGTGGGGACAAGATGTCCCTGCCCTTCCTTGTCTGGGCTGCTACCTCCTGGCTTGTGAGAGCCCTCCTGTTCCTTTCTGTCCCCATTAGTTCCATTACTGTCAGCAAAACCAAGTAATTTCAACTGGGAGTCAGAGGGGAGGATATTTCGCCAGAAGTGAGGGCTGCATCCAGCCCGTCACCATGCAGCTAGCCCACAAGATATATCTGAGGACAGTCCACGACACAGAGCTTTGCTCCTGAAGACCATTGAAACCTTTCTGCTGGCAGGCTCTTTATCAAAAACTTTGCTTTTCATGCAAGTATTTAGAATTTTTAAAATGAAAGAATTTTTGAAAGTGTCACTTTTCTGTCAGGGTAACATCAAAGCCAGGACTTGCATATGCTACAAAGTCACAGAGCAGCACGCTGAGAGCACCGCAGGCTCAGAAGCTGCCAAAGGGAAGGAGCTGCTGGCAGGTTTTAACAGGCTCCCTCCAATGGAGATTTTTAATAATCACAAAACAACACAGCAATAAAACTGTAATGTGCTAACCTGGGGTAAACTTGAGAATGAGCTTCCAGAGGAAACCTGGCTGTTGATTTTCTGAGAGGCACAGCCTACAGTTTATCCTGATCTATCTGGTCTGGCAGCTACTAAGCTTGTTGGCACAGGGCTTATACAATCCTTAACTACAAATCTTAACTATCAAATTAAAATTCATTAAAAAAGGGTAGGTGAGTTATCGTTAGTGATTGTTAGAGGTGATGACAGTGTACCCTATGAAACAGACACATGTTGCACTGGGTAGTGCCAACTACACTAGGTTACACAGAATGTAATGAGGTATTTCTCATTATTAACTGCCGAGAAAAAATAAGGGTGTTTTCAGCAACAACAATATTAACGCTAATGTTACAGATGAGTAAAATCTCACTTTCAATGGTATATAAAGTCATTGCTATCTATGTGTTCACGAAAGATAAATACCACCAGAGGCATGCAGGAAAGGGCCACCAAGACGATAAGAGGATGGGAATGCATGGTGCAAGAAAGAATTTATCCTGACAAAAGAAAATCTGAAATATGATGTTGCTACCTGGGGATAAGCACCATGGCAGGAGAAGATCCAGTCAAGCTGATTATCGGAAGGAAAGTACTCCAGAGCAGCCTGTCCATAGGAGCAGTGAAGGCAAACAACCTAAAAAGCCTTTAATTGAATGTTTTGGGGAGTTTTGGTGTACAAAGATCAGAAAGGTCTTTCTCAGCACTCACATTTGGCAAACTGCTGCACTGTGGCACTATGTCAGTGGTGTTTCTCAGCTCTGCCACACTGCCTTCTGTGTATTGCAAAATATCACGATGCAAAACCTCTGCCTTCTTGTTATGTGTTTAGCCAAGGTGACTAAGGCAGTATTAGCAGCTGATCAGGTGATAACTTTCCTGTGGTCAAGTCTCACATTACTGACTTATAGTCTATTACACTGAAAGAATGCTGTAGCATGTTGTATTAATATAGCTCCCGATTTCTCAGTCTACCAGAGAGCAAAACACTGCTTTCTGCTGTACACATTGCAAGATTTTTAGTCATTAAAATAATTTAAAATATTCATCACTCAATATCAGTAGATTTAGAGAAGAGTAAAATGCAATTATGTGAGAAGACCATCCTCACAGTTCATCTATCAAAAAGCAAAATATTAATTTCCTGGAAGAAGCAAATAAACTGATGTGAAAATTCTTGGTAGTGCTTCCTAAATAAATCTCCAAATCTACTAAAATCCCAAATGTCTGGCTGGGAGGACTGTAAAGGTGGTCAGCACAGTAAGGATGACCAAGAGATGATAACTACTCTGTCAGGTTGCAAATTAGAGGTGAAAACTGGGAAATATGGAGAGAGGACAGTAGTCCTGATAGGATCTATCTTGGCAAGACTGATAAATAATAAAAAAAATGCTAACACAAGAGTGAAAAAAACATGAGTTGGACCAGAGTAACAGCAAATATTTGAATTTTATGATATTTTTATATATATAATAAAAGTTAGAAAATGCAGTTTTGACAGCCCAGGTTTCAACTAGAAAAAATATGAAACTTTCTAAAAGCAAAAGAGAAGAGAAGAAATTGGCATTCACATGTCATCAGGATGTAGGATAAATATTAAGGTACTGTGAGACTGAATTAAACAATGGCAATGCTATACTGGCTGAAATAAACAAAATGCTCACATGCCAACAATTTCAAAAGAGATTAAAACAAATGGCTTTCTTAGAACAGCTCTGTTTTTTAGTTATTAGATGTTGGTTTACTCCTCAGTAAGGTAAAAGTTTAATGACAGTTATCTTTAATGTATAAAACACTTTCTTTATTGCAAAACCCATCTACAAACAAACAAAGTTATTGCAACTTAAGCTGCAATCACTCCTATTATATTGTAAGTTCAGATTAACTTAACAGTAACCTGATACATCAGTTTATTATAACACACAGATATGGGTTTCTTCTCATGAGACCAAAGTAATGGATAGAGGGAATGAAGATCTTTGTAATCTGTTCTAAGGCAGCAAAATATGACAACGACAAGAATATGAAGCATGATAGATTCACAAATGCGGTGGATGTTGCCTATCCAGACTTTAGCAAAGCCTTTGACACGATTCCTCATAACATTCTGATGGAGAAACTGGTTGCTCATGGCTTAATCAAGTGTATTCTTTACCTGGTAAAGAACTTGCTAGATGGCTGAGATCAAAGAATTTAACCTCTTTATTTATGATCTGAGTGAGTGTATCCTCATTAAGTTTACAGACGACACCAAGTTGGGTGGGAGTGTTGAGGACAGGCAGGCTCTTCAGAAGGACTTGGACAGGCTGGATCAATGTATGAGGTTCAACAAGGCCAAGTGCCAGGTACTGCACTTGGGCCACAACAACCCCTGGCTACACTACAAGCTCAGGGCAGAGTGGCTGGAAAGCTGGCTGAAGAAAAGGACCTAGGGATGTTAATCGGCAGCTGTCTGAACATGAGTCAGCAGTGTGCCCAGGTGGCCAAGAAGGCCAGTGGCATCCTGGCCTGTATCAGAAATAGTGTGACCAGTAGGGCCAAGGAAGTGATTGTCCCCCTGTACTCAGTACTGGTGAGGTCACACTTCAAGTGCTGTGTTCAGTTCTGGGCCCCTCACGAAAAGAAGGACATTGAGGTGCTGGAGCTTGTCCAGAGATGGGCAATGAAGCTGGTGAAGGGTCTGGAGCACAAGTTCCTGGAGAAAAGGAGGCTGAGTGGGACATGATCATTCTCTAGAACTACCTGAAAGGAGGTTGTAGTGAGGTGGTGGTCAGTCACTTTTCCCAAGTAAAGAGTGATAGGTCAAGAGGAAATGGCCTCAAGTTGTGCAAGGGGAAGTTGAGACTGGGTACTAGGAAATATTCCTTCATCAAAAACTTTGCCAAGCTTTGCCCAGGGAAATGGGTCAGTCACCATCCCTGGAGGTGTTTAAAAGACATGTAAATGTGTCACTTTGGGACAGGGTTTAGTGGCAGGGTTGGCAGTCCTGGGTTAACGGTTGGAGTCAATGATCTTAAAGGTCTTTTCCAACCTAAACAAGTCTATGATTCTATGATTTTGGTGCTGGCCTAAAACAAGCACTGGCATTTTCCTCACTGAGAAACTCCCCCATCATTCGATCTTGTCCAGCATCAGTTTAATAGCCTCTGTACCACTCACCCAGGCAGGAGGCATGCAAAGTTTAGTTTAATAGTTTTCTCTTGTTGTTTAAACAGGTTAAGTAGATTTCATTTTTTTCCAAATACTTTACATGGAATAAATCATTCAAGAGCCTGGACAGTTATGTTGAAAGAATTAATTTCAGCATGACAACACCTGTCATCACTTTTCCATTGAATCAAAAAACAGATCTCAAAGACAGCTACAGTTAAGTAAGTTAGCCTCTTGTTTACAAAGCAAAAAGTAACTGTGCTTCTTAAAAACTTCCAATATTTTGTTTTATGGGTCATGTTAGAAGGAAGTAAAATGGTTTTGAGAATGAACATGAAGATAGTCTGAAATGCCTCACTGTAGTTTGCTAAGTATTTTTTTCCCACACAACAAAGCAAGCTTTCATCTTATTTTCTGGCTTATCTGTCTAGATTTCACAATGTAGGTGACACAGATGACACAGCTGTGAATCTATATCTCTTGCCTCCTCCCTCTTCTCTCTGGTCTCACGAGAGGTGTGTGGGGACAACAGTCAGGTCATTCTTCTCCTACAAACAGAACTTCACCTTTTCTACCTGTAGATTCCTTCTTAAGCTCTTGACACAATCCCTGTGTTCAAGAGGCATGCCCCGAGCAGATAAAAATTGGAGGAAAGGAGCAAGCAGTGACCAGCAATTCCCCAGAGGGAGCAAATTAGGGAAGGAGAATCTCACAGGCTGACATCTTTACGGGAACGAAATAACATATCAATAAATCTCCCCTTCTGCAGTGGTCTAGCAAGTACCAAAATCTTCCTTTTTAGAGGAGGAGCACTTAGATCTTGAGACTGCTAACTAGCATACATACCAGTAATGACCACTCACAAAAACCCCACTCATTTAAAAACTTACTTAATGTTACAAGTATTCAGGTCTTTTTAAAATAAATACTTCAAAAACCATTTCCAAGAGAGAAGCAGGCGCTTCCAGCTGTCTAAAATCTTGGGGAAAAACAAGAAGTAGAATTCTTCTCCCAAGCACTGGAAAAACCCCAAACTAGACACTGGCAGCGTTGTCCATGAAACTGCAGCTAGGCACTCTCCTGATACATGGGCAAATTAATATGTTGCTTAACACCAATGGGTCTTGACAGGTATGTTTACCTATAGGCTCAAAAGATCAAACAATGATGAGGATTGAAGTTGTAAGTTGTAATGCTATGAGGGTTGATTTGTGCAAATTGCACAACTACCTCAGGTTTTAAATCCCTTCTAAACATGTTTTTGAGCCTTTTCAAAGTGCCTCTAAATGTTCCTACTACTCACAGAAATATCCAATCCTTTTCCCAGTCCTTCTGACTCCTGAGCCTAGTTGTATTTTTGGTAATGAGTTTCAAGCTCCAGATGTAAATTATATCAGATGCATTTCATTCAATCTATTTGGAATTTGCTCATATTTAATTTCTGACTGTCCCATTGCTATTGTGTTATGAGAAAAGTAATCAAAGCAACAAACTTACTTGTTTTAAATGCTTTACTATATTGTCTTATTTTACATATTCCCTTTTACTTATGCCCTCTCAAATCAAAAAGTTCCAGTCTTTTCGTAACCTATAGAAGTGAAGGCAATGAGTAAGTTGGACTATCAGGTGCTTTCCTGGGTGACTCTAGCTCTGTACTGTTAGTCACTAATAAAAGCAGCTCCTACCTCAGAAGTCAGTGGATGAAACATGAGTAACTCCTTTAGTCACCTTCAGATGCTTCTAAATCCAACACTGCTTTCTTTCAAGTTAGAAACTTCACTCCTCTTCTAAAGAATTGCTGATGTCAAGTATTACATATTTGTGTAAGCTATTATCTTTCAAACACATTTCTTTAGTTATTTAGTTATTGTTAAGTTTCAACATTACCATTTCAAATCCATCTAAGAAACATGTATCCTAAAAGGAATAGTGATTACTCTGTGATGCTGGGCTAAGGAGAATACAAGCTTTGTTCTAGTGAAAGCAGAGACTCAGATTTCAAAGGTCATTGTTTGCTTAATACTTTTTGCAGAAAAATTTAATCTTCCATATTGCAGACATAAAATTACTGCAGAACCTAACACAAATGGGTTGTACTACATGGTATGAAACTTATTGCAAGTGAGAGTCCTCATCTTAAAAATCTTAGCAGAAGAGAGGACCTAAAATTTTTAGGCACACAAATTACCAAAACTGAAATCCTTGGATTCTCCACAACTCAGGCTTTTTTAAACTTCAACTCTTTGAGCAACGTCAGTGACTTGGGGAAGTCTCACATATTGTTTTGCAAACACAAAAGCTTCATCTGAAACTAGAAACTATTCAGCTGCTTCTGTAGGTGGAATAAGGGAGTGTGGGCAGAAATAGTTTTCTCGTAAAGAAGTGCAGAAGAGTGGCATGCCTCGAAATCTACAGACTTTACCACAGTTAGACGAGTTCTGGCAGCAAATCTCTCTCTATAAGCTGTAGATGAGTTTGTTGCTGCCCCAGCAAGTAAGCTGTATCAATTGTAAAAAAAATGAGTTGGGATTGACTAGTCTGAGGCCATGAAGAAAAAGAGACTGAACTGACTGTGACAGACTTTGGATAAACCACCTGCTTTGGAAACCCAAGACAATGGTCCAACTCCTGAGTGTGCTTTTTCACAAAATATGCAGTCTTAACAGCTTATAAAAGGCTCATATGATCCTAGAAAGCAGCCTAGCCCTGAGCTGCTCTGAGAGCACTCACTGCCCAGGGCCTTACGCAATACAGGAAACCTGCTATCCTCAGCCCTGTGGTGATCCAATTGGGCCTGATGCTGTCACTGGGAAACACCATGCCTAAAGGCAGACTAAGTCAGAGGTTTCTCCTTAGAGGTTAGAAGAAGGAAAAGAATATTTGATGCTATTAATGCTCACTCTCCAGCACGGCATGAAAGAGAAAAACATGACATATCAAGAAAGGAGTGCTGAAGTAATGCCTCATAGGTCTTCAGTGGAAAGCTGGACTCATACATGTATACAAAGTAGGTGCAGCATTAAGCCCTGTGGTGCTCCTTAATGCATAAACTAATCAGAAAACAAATTTATCAAGTGATTGGGATGGAAGATAGGAGAAATACTCTCTGATAAGGTCTTTCAAGACTTCAGCATCCAAAGATACAATGCCTTACTCCTGGCCAAGAGACACAAGCTACTCACTAAGCACACTTCCATTAGCTCTACAAGGACTAGTGTGAGGAATTACACTAATGAACCTGCCTGTCCCTGTGGATTTATGTCCTATGGTTGAGTCGTCTATTAAAGGATGAGCTTGTGAAAAAGCTTGCCTTTCTGTTTCACCAGAAGGCTGTGCTGCCATTCAGCAGGATCTTGACCAGCTTGAGAGTTGGGCAGAGAGGAACCTCATGAGGACAAGTGCAGAGTCCTGCACCTGGGAAGGAATAAGCCCATGCACCAGGACAGGCTAGGGGTCAAACTGCTGAAGAGCAGCTCTGCAGAGAGATACCTGGGAGTCCTGGTTGATAATAAGCTAAACATGAGCCAGTAATGTGCCCTCGTGGCCAAGAAGGCCAATGGCATCCTGGGATGCATCAAGAAGAGTGTGGCCAGTAGGTCGAGGTTTTCTCCCTCTCTACTCTGACCTGGTGAGGCAGGAGGAGAGACAGGGAACTGCTGGACAGAGTCCAGCACAGGACCACCAAGATGATCAGGGGACTGGAACATCTATCATTCGAGGAAAGACTGAGGGAACTGGGGCTGTTTAGCCTTGATAGGAGAAGACTGATGGGGAATCTTATTAATATTTACAAATATCTACTGTTTCACTGTGAGAGTGATGGAGCAGTGGAATAGGCTGCCCAGAGGGGTTGTGGAGTCTGCTTCCTTGGAGGTCTTCAAGACCCTCCTGGACATGTTCCTATGTGACCTGATCTAGGTTGACCTGCTTGTGCAAGGGGTTGGACTAAATGATCTCTAAAGATTCCTTCCAACCCTACCATTCCATGATTCTGCAAACCCCTGGTGATATATCTCTCCTGTCCAGTTTGCTGAAGTTTACAGGAATGTCCAGGACCCCAGAGACCTCTGTCGCTCTAGTCCAGAGTGGCCAGTGGGTTAAAAAACTAACTGAGGGTCACTGAGACACACATATATGTGCAGTCAGCAAGTACTGCAATTGCCTTCCTCAGAAACTAGCTAAAACCAGACTCTCTCCTCATCTGCTTATTACAGGAAAGCATCCAAGAGAAATGTGGGCAAATATTTTGCAGAACTGCTGCCTACTTCTTTTAAATAATTGCCACATTAAGGGAAGCTGGAATAGCCTCAGAGATCAACATATAATTCAGATTTCATGAATAGCTGAGCTTGAAAAGCCACAGAGGAAAACAGTCCAAAAAAGGCTGTAGGTTGTCAAGCACATCTGCTAAGACACTTGAACAGGACCAGACTGTGAAAAAACAACAATGAAAATAAAAATGAGAGACCAGCTCCTCGATGGCAATAGGACACAGAGCCTTTCCTTTCTGTACCCAAAATAGGTAAATTTCTATCCAAAATAGGATATTTCTAATCAAAATGTCCTAGATCCCAGAGATAGTTGTGAATCTGTCCTGAAGCCAGATGCTGTAACTGAACTGACATACATAGACCCAGTTTTACTCCATTTCACGCCTTCTAAAGCACACATTTTATATTTGTGCTTCCAATGTAAAAGATAGCAAATAGCTAACAGATTTAGCAAGCAAGAGCCATTTCCAGCCTGTTTAATTACATAAATTGCTTTGATAAACATTAAAAGAATCAATCTAAAGGGAAGCTAATATTTCAATAATATTAAAAATCTTTGGCTATTCAGTCCTCTGATGATCCAAAAGGCAAGTAAATGTATTAAGCTGAGCGTGTGACTGACGTTCATTTTTGCCACTTTTCCTCTAGTAATCTTGTACAATTTTATTATGTTTGTTATTTACAACTTAGATAAAAGCAGATCAGCATCCTAAAACACAGACTTACCAATGTCAAAATATAAGCAAATTTACTTATGCACTATCAGACTATTTATCTTATTAAGAACTAGTCTTATTACATAAGATCTACGTGCTGTGCACTTATAAACCACATTATCAGCTTCATTTAACTTCAATCACATTCATGCCCTAACAAGTATTTATCAAGATAATATGAATGACATTACGCATTTTGCCATGAGCTGTTCCACAACTCATACCTGGCTAGACAGTGCTTATTCCTCAAACTCTTCCATAATTACAGATATTGCTTAAGTATCTCGTGTGTGTGTTAGCATTCTGAAACGCTCCATGTAAACACCCTTTGGAAAACTGACTTACCACCTGTGGGAGAGATGATATCATAGTTCCTTGGTGGTATTACCATAAACCCTCAGTTCATGTTTGCTTGTAATATGAGACACAGAAAACATATGCTCCATGTAGCTGGAAATAAAAAATGACACATCTCACTTTTTAATCATTTCCATTTTCCATGGTGTAGCCAACTTTTTTTTTTTTTTTTTTTTTTNACCAATGATTCTTGTCTTCATTCTCCCTGGTGATCTTTTCAAGCTTGTGCTGTCATCATAGTATATGCCCCTCATGCTAGAAGACACCGGCTTTGTCACATAAGAAAATTTTTGTGAAAATAAAGGAATCAACCATATGTACCATAGAAAAACTGGCCTACTGTCAATACATTGGTTTAGCTTGAATTCTCCCATCTTGCCTGGAGACGGTCCAAATAGAAAGAAATGATGCTGCATTTGATAAGCCAGAGAAAACTTGTGGAGACACACAGGAAGAACCTTACTGAGATATAGAAATGCCTTGTAACTTCTACCAAACCTCAAAGCAATCCCACATTTCATGTGGCTAATAGGGAAACTGACTGATAACTGGGTACAATAATTGAGTCTTCTACATCAGCTATGAGCAGAGAAATGTGCCATGGTCACAGAGCAACTGCAATTCTGGCAACTGCAGAAAGGAAACTTATCATAGTAGGAAATGATCTGTGTATTAGGGCTTGCATATCTGCCCAGTTTTCATAATTGCCCTCTTTATATTTTCTGTACAAAACAAAACAGATAATGTAAATGACAAAAGGGATGCCACTGAAATGACCTAGCTCCACAGTCACCAGAGACAGTTTCTGAAGAGATGACATGGACAGTTACTGAAGGAAAGAAATGAAAGAAAACTCTAATGGGGAAGATGATCATACCTGTGTACTTTACCCAAATATTCACATACTGATGTATTTTTTTGAGTATCAATACAGACTAGCTGGAAGATGAGGAGAAAAAGTAAAGAATAAAGTAAGTGTATTCCAAGTAGATCATAAACATAGCTTCCACTGAAGTAGAAATAGCTGCTCCTGGGGACATATAAAACCCCATGTCATTCCCATGGGAACACGAAATGTTCTTAATTATCACAATACTGTTATGATAATAATCTAATAAAAGGAATTAAATTCAAAGGCTACCACACATCCACATATTTAACTATTATAACTTCTTCATACTGCGTTTGTTCAACCTTTTCATTACCTCATAAGATCTTGCTGCAGGATATATAATACTGAAAAGAAACTGTTTCATGGTCTGAAAAGAGAGCCACAAAATAATACAAGTAGCAATCCTGACATTGTGTGCCACAAGATTTATTGTTTAAAAAAATTAAAATCTTCATATTCTACTCATTTGTGCTTTTTTGGATACTCTGTTCACTTTTAGGCTCCGACTTTGAGAAAAACACTGAGCAATACCAAGGTGCCTGGAAAAAAATATTATTAAGAATTACAATACATCTAGGAGCTATAATCTCCAAGGAGTCTGGTGGGGCTTCATCTAGAGAAGACTGAGAGGAGACACCACGTCAGACTTCAAATATATAAAAGGCTGCAGACAGAAGAACCTATTCTCCAGATCCCTGATGGATATAAAGTGATGTGTTTGAACTTCAAGAAGCAAAACTGAAGTGTGACATTTGGGAAAGGATAGCAAAGCCTAAGACATACTGTCAAAGTGGGATTTTTGTTAGGAAGGGTTTTCAGGAGAGCTCAGACCACATCTGTTAGAAGTGTTACAGGCATCTTTGTTTCAGGCTTGGCAGCAGCAGAGTGGGCTATGTTATCTCTGGAGATCCTCTTCAGTCCTCCATGACTTGCGCAAGAAAGGAGGAAACAGAGGTAGGAGGCCTTCATGGATGAGCAAGAATCTGCTGGGACAACTCAGGCAGAAAGTCGCCATCTATGACAGGTGGAAACAGGCTGAATTCTTGGGAAGAGTATAGAAACATTGCCAGGGCGTACAGGGGTACAACTAGGAAGGCTAGNCAGGCTTGGCAGCAGCAGAGTGGGCTATGTTATCTCTGGAGATCCTCTTCAGTCCTCCATGACTTGCGCAAGAAAGGAGGAAACAGAGGTAGGAGGCCTTCATGGATGAGCAAGAATCTGCTGGGACAACTCAGGCAGAAAGTAGCCATCTATGACAGGTGGAAACAGGCTGAATTCTTGGGAAGAGTATAGAAACATTGCCAGGGCGTACAGGGGTACAACTAGGAAGGCTAGAGCCCTTCTAGAATTAAATTTAGCCAGGGAAGTTAAGGACAGTAATAAGGCATTTTTCAAGTACATCAGCAGCAGAAGGATGACAAGGGGAATGTGGACCTGCTGCTAAACACAGAGGGTGCCCTGGTGACCGACGATGCAGAGAAGGCTGAAGTACTGAATGCCTTCTTTGCTTCACTCTTTACGGCCAAGGCTGGCCCTCAGGAAGCCCAGTCCAGCAAGGGTAACAGATGGCCAGGACAGTAGAGGAGTTGCCCTGGGTGGATGTGGAAGAGGTTAAAGACTTGTCCAAGCTTAAGGCTCATAAGTCAATGAGTCCTGATGGGATGCATCCTGGAGTGCTGAGGGAGCTGGCTGATGTGATTGCTAAGCCTCTCTCCATCATTTTTGAACAATTATGGACAGGAGAGGTGCCTGAGGACTGGAGAAAGGTCGATGTCACTCCAGTCTTCAAAAAGGGCAAAAAGATGACCCAGTAAACTACAGGTCAGTCAGCCTCACCTCCACCCCTGGAAAGGTGATGAAACAACTCATCCTGAATATTGTCACTAAATATATGAAGGAAAAGATGGTTATCAGGGGGACTCAATATGGATTCACCAAGGGGAAATCCTGTTTGACCAACCCAGTAGCCTTCTATGAGTGCATAACTGGCTGGCTAGATGAGGGAAGAGCAGGGGTTGTCATCTACCTTGACTTCAGCAAGGCTTTTGACACTGTCTCTCATTACATCCTCATCAGGAAGCTCAGGCAGTGTGGCTTCGATGAGTGGACAGTGAGGTGGATAGAGAGCTGGTTGAATGACAGAGCCCAGAGGGTGGTGATCAATTGCACAGAATCAAGTTGGAGGCCTGTGGCCAGTGGAGTTCCACAGGGATGGGTTCTGGGGCCAGTCTTGTTCAACATCTTCATCAAAGACGTGGATGAGGATACAGAGTGTACCCTCTGATGACACCAAACTGGGAGGACTGGCTGATTCCCCAGAAGCTGTGCTGCCATTCGGCAGGATCTTGACCAGCTTGAGAGTTGGGCAGAGAGGACCCTCATGAGATTCAACAAGGGCAAGTGCAGNGTTTCACTGTGAGTGTGATGGAGCAGTGGAACAAGTTGCCCAGAGGGGTTGTGGAGTCTGCTTCCTTGGAGGTCTTCAAGACCTGCCTGGACATGTTCCTGTGTGACTTGATCTAGGTGAACCTGCTTCTGCAGGGGGGTTGTGCTAGATGATCTTTAAAGGTCCCTTCCAACCCTACCATTCTATGATTCTATGATTCTATGACTTCGACTCTGCACACCTCCTTTGCAATTTCCAGCTGTAGTTTACAGTCACTTGACCTCCTAGGCTGCTCTACCTTACCCATGGTGTTGTGATTTGGCCCAACTAGTGCAAAAGCACCATGAGTCTCTCGCTCAGTGCCCCCATTCACCCCCACCCTTGTTAGGATGGCAGAGGTCTCAGTGAAATGGGAGTAAAAACATAAACAAGGTTGTTGTGGACTAAGACAAGGGCAGGGAGGGCTCACTGCCAGTTACGGTTCTGAGCAAAACAGACTCCAGTACTCGACTTAGAGAAGGAAAGTAGGAAAGTTTATTCTACTACCTACGAGAAACAGAACGGAATAAAAGCAAAAAGAGAGTAGGATGATAAGAAAATTGCAACCAGCACTTTAAGATCTCCCTACCCCATCCCTCCTTTCTTCTAGGGCCCAGCTCACTCCTTCCGATATCTCCACTTCCTTCCCCCTAAATGGCTCAACAGGGCAGGGAATGGGGGATGTGGTCAGTGGCTCAGCCCCAGAAGTGGGTCTGGCTCAGAGCTGGGGAGAGTTTTGGGCAACTTTTTACAGGAGCTATCTTTACAGCCCCTTCCTCCTTAACAGAAAAGGCTGTCATGTCAAACTATGGCACATGGGTACACAAAGCCAAGGAACAAGGGGTTGCAGTGGGGAGCTCTGGATCTTCTGGATGCTCACATACAGGTTTCTCTTACTGTGAGTAGCTGCATCTACAGATGAGGCTGTGGCTCCAGGTGTCTGCACGTGAGCTGTGTGTGTGTTTGTTCTCTCATGAGTAAGGGCATTATCACATCCACAGTGGAGTTGAATTTGGTTGTTTCAGGTGATACATAACAGATGTAATAAAAGATCTACTCCCTGATCACATGTGGAGTTGACTGGTTTTGTTTGTGTTTTTTTTTTTTCACGAGTGTTCTTCTGTGATGTTTGGGATTTTAAACCTTGCTGGATTTCTCAAAATAGTATATGAGATACCAGGTAAATGTTTTAAGTAGGGTGAGCCAGTGCCATCAGTCAGCTTTATCATTTGACATTAAGACGGAAGTGAGCGTGCTGCCCATATGACTTTAATATAGGTCTAACTTGTCAAAACAAATTTGGGGAAATAGCAGAAGTAGGCACATACATTGATTTATCCTGTTATAGGACACGCTTGGGTTTTTTCACATTTTAGTAAGATGGAAAACTTCTGTCAAAAGTTATCTGTTGGTGAGAACACTTAGCAAGTGTCTGCTTGAATGTAAAAATGTAAAAAAGTATTAAGTATAACAGATAATGCCAGGAAAAAAATGAGAAAAAGGAAAATGAGTCTGTAGATAAAATACAAGAACAGAAGTAAATAAATTTTATTTTACTGCCAAGCAAGTAAAAAATGTCAAGTATGGTCTTTGGAAAGTCCCTAATCATGTTGTTTCAGTTTTTTTCTCTCTAAAATGGAATTTTAATAATTACCCACCTCACAAGTGTGCTGTACTGCTATGCATAGGAATGATTGCAAAAGGGTCTGCAATTACTTCACAAAAAAATGTTGCTCACAATATTATCACTATGATCTGTGTATATTTATGCAAATACATCTGTGTCCCCAGGTGATCTGTTTCAGATGCTGGCTGGAGTTTTGAGGTAAGTAACTACTTATAGTTAAGATTATTCCTCCATAGCTTAGTACAATTGATTGACAGGGATACTTATTCTAGATTAAAAACTGTTTTGCTGCATAATCTGGACAGTTGCCTTGATCTTAAATTAAGAGCAAACGATGAAGAGCCCACAAAAAAATAATCCTGTAATATGTAACAAGGATACTGTAGAGCAAAACATGTCAAGGAGGGGTAAATTAAAACCACAATATAAAACCCATTTTAAAATGCCTGATGCAGCCTTAGTAAACAAAATCCATGTGGTTACCTGCTAAAATAAGTTCAACTGACCTTGACAGAAGAGTGAGAATTGCACACCATACATAACAAGTCAAGCTACAACTTGATTAATACAACTCCACAAAGCAAGTATACCTGGATTATAGATCTAAATTACACCTGCTATGTTAAACTGTTACAGGCTCACTCTGTCAGCTCAGATGAGGCCAGAATACCCGGAAGAGATACAGTCACTTATTCAGAGTTTATGCCAGACTAGACAGGATATTTTTTATACTGCTCTTACTGGTATCATATCTCCAAACACATCTGACATTAATTGTAAAAATTGTCAGAACAAATTTTTCCTGCCAGATGAACTGGTAGAGCTCTGAGGTGACAATAGCATGTACCCACAGATCCTACAGCTGAGTGTGCTGAGAGCCAAAGCAGTGGCTGTATGCTGCCCCACTCCTTTGGCTTCCAGGAAATAAGAGCTTAAAGGAGGGTTAAATGAAGGTGTTGCAGTTGGCATTTTTGACTAGAAAGGAGGAATACTCTTCAATGTGAAGATTTAAAATCACAATAAAATCATCTAACAAGACTATCAGCTAACAGAATTGAAAAAGCACACAGATATGAACGATATTACCAGGAATAAGAAGAATCAGCTTTGGACCCACACAAGTGAAGACCCATGCCCTTTCTGCCTTCCAACCTGCAGTGCTTGGTAAAAGTGCATTAAAATGTACCAGGGCCACCACCATCCCTGCTCCACACAGCTGTCTCATGTCACAACAATCCTGAAATGGGCTACAGTCAAACTCATTCACCCGCATCAAAACATGGTAAAACCAGATAGAAAAAAAAACCCTTGATCCTCATTACTTTTTAAGACATCCCCCAAAATACTGAAACCCTTATCAGCCTAAACAAGCCAAAGAGTTTCCATCCCTTGAACCCTGCTATAATTCTAGCTGCTCTACACTTATCTTCCTCCAGTCTGTATGTGCATTTATTGAATATAGTGCTTAAATTAAATACAACAGAATTCCCCTGCTGTGACTTCATCAGGGCAGGAAGAGATAGTCACCACCTGTGCCTTACATATTATTCTGCTTCTTAACTATCACAGGCTGACATCTGCCATTTGCCACATCCCCACACTTTCTGTTGAATTTCTGATCAATCATGACACCAATTTCCCCAGTGCTTGTGCAAAGGCTGCCTTCTCGAGTAAGGCTGTCACTTACAGACATGATTATTGAAAATACTGACTGTTAAGCTAGATGCCATGAACCAATCTTTGTGTTTAGCCCTCCGTACTTTTATTACTTCATCTTCTCGGTGTCCAGCCTCCCCTGCAGCATATTCACATCACTTGGGCTACTAAGCCTCTTTCAGATACTTGCAGCCTGCTGAAGCCTTCCTTTCAAATCCAAACCAGTGTTGAAATACTGACTGACACCAAATGACCCATCATTACTCTTGACTGGAATAACTTCAGGAAAAGTCAAGGGGATAATTCAGCAAATGTTGAGTTTACCAGTAATTCTGAAAACTTCTTCAAAATTTTGAAAACTTTTTATTTTCTCAGCAAATTAAGAGATTAGCTATGCAGAAATGCTTAATATAAGATTAGCACCATCCTTCTTTCCACAGGCACTATAAACGGTAAAGCTGTTTGTGTGCTGAAACTGTTGCTTAATCACCTCTGCTGAGACTGTCTTTAACTAAGTCCCTCCTCTCTCACATCTGGACTACACACTCTTTTGGGGCATGACTTCCCGCTCCACTCTACTTCAACAGCAGTAGGTGCCATGCATGCAGAGCTCTGCCTGCTACAGAAACCACAACAGTAAATAACACTGCAGCAGATTGTTACTGCTACCGTATTTTACAAGTGCACTGCTTCATACTCATCATCCATTTATGCGATCCTTATTCAAAAGAAGGTCACAGCAGCTGGTTTGTCCTCCTGGTCTAATGTCTGGTTTCCTATCTGGGAATTCAAAATCTTCTGTAGACATACTTCATGCTGCAGCAGCTGCTGCTTTGCCACGTGAGCGATACAAATGCTGAGTATTGGGTACATATCACAAACAGATCTCAATCACCCTACTTTTCATCAAAAAATCTATTACCTTCAGTAGGAACTTCTCTTGCACGTACAAGTAAAATGTGGGCCTGCTGCTTCTTTACAGCTTCTTCATATCTGCCTCCTCATCCCTCTCTTTTGATAGGAAAACACAGGACTATTTTAAAAAAGGAAAGGGAAAATATTTTACTATGCTTGTCACATGCTCTTTCAGAGTCTGAACGCTGGTGGGCTTTCTTGCCCAGGGGAAAGGGAAAGGTCAAGGCACAGAAATACCCAAGTCTTCTTCAGCTTTCGCTCCGGGATACAGTTTATTATCTAAACATCAAATTCATAAAGTAACACAAAGCAAAGCTATTCCCTCATCCAAAGCCAGCTGCAGGGGCTCCCAAGCTTTCCATGACAGAAAAAGGGCACACATCCTCATCTAAGCCCTTGCTGAATCAAGTGTCAAGCAGGCAGTCTGTAACCCTTTCCTGACTGTTTAACCCTGTCACAACAGTTTTCTGTTGCAAATGTTTAATTTCAGAGCTGGAACAGTTTTACACCCAGATTTTTGAGTGCACAACACTTTGTTTTGTGCATCACTACATATAGCAACTTTAGATAATTTTGCTAAACTTATTTTAAAATTAGGCTATGTAGTGTTAGATCTAATTCTTTTTTTAAAAAATAAAATTAAAAAAAACTTTTCTTCATCAAAACAAGGCTGCACAAGCATTTTAGGTTTCAGAAATATACTGATCACAGAAAGACCAACCATGTGTTTAAGAGTTCTTGACCTCTGAGAAGCTGCTATTAGATGTGAGCTTTCTACAATTAGTCAAAGTATCAAGACAAATGAGGAAGAATAACAATGAAGATATGCAAAAATACTATATGTTTTGGATGCTGAACTGAAAAACATGATGGTAAACTGTAAACTAATAAGGAAGAGTTTTTAAAGTAAAATCAGTTCCTCAAAAAGCCAGATAAGCCAAAAGTTTGTAAACAGGAAGCATGAACTAGTTAAAGAAGAAAAGAGAAAAGCAGATTTATTTTCAAGGCTGCTTCAGATAAATGTCTTTCACAAGAGGACCATGGTTGCCTGCTGTACTATGGGCTAGTGAAGTTAGAAAGCAACATTGGTTTGTTTGACTTAAAAACAGGAGTAAAAACTCAGTCCCTCAATCACTTTACTGAAAATTTAAACATTGTTTTCCTGGATGCAGGCTATATAAGGTCTTTCCTAACAAGCTACAGAACAGTAGAATGTATACTGGGCAGATCTACGTACTATTATCGCTCCAAATTTTATGAGGAAGCTGAGGCACAGAAAAGATTAAACATGTTTATATCCAGAAAAATAAACTTACAGGGCACTCTTGTAATAATAGGTCCATCTTGTAATCTGTTATTTTAACAATCATTTTTTGATGCCCTCGTTTGTAACAGTAGCACTCTGCTCTCTGTACATTCTCCCACTGTCTCTGAGAGAAGTGTGAGTAGCAAAATGTCCCATAAATCCCATAAAACTGTATTTAACTCATGATGTTTTCACTTCCCTGGAGATAAGAGGTGATGCTGAGAATGATCCTTTCCCTTTCCTGAATCTACAAGCAAAATGTCTAATTAATTCTTTTGGTGTAGCCTTTAACACTGGGCTAAGACACATACCAGAAATGAAACCACTCAAGTTCCAGATCTCAAGGTTAATTTAATTGCCCAGCAGATAAAAACACTTTCTTTCTGCTTGAAGATCTAGCTAATTTGATGTCGGATCACTGAAATTTGTTTTTTAAAATGTCACTAGTTTTTTTCTGTGCTTACTTTCAAGAATAAACAAGTCCATGTACAGGCTCAGCACTGGACTCCACATTTCCATTCAGACTACTACTAGAGTAATTACTCTGTCTTCCTTGACCAGGCAACCCATGAGTGGTGAGTATATTCTTTAAATCTTGCCAAGAGAGGCTAGCTCAAATGAAGCCTCTCAAAATAGCGAGTGGGTCAGAGACTGATGCAACAAAATGTGGATCCCCTCTCCATCACACCACGGTAGTTCTGCATCCCTGCACTCAGCACTGACTCTCTTGCCACGAATCATCTCATTTG
Organism: Urocolius indicus; assembly: GCA_013401255.1. Taxonomy (NCBI): domain Eukaryota; kingdom Metazoa; phylum Chordata; class Aves; order Coliiformes; family Coliidae; genus Urocolius; species Urocolius indicus. The sequence continues at coordinate 64,087 of WBNH01012601.1, forward strand.
TAGCTTCCTCCACCACCTGCAACCTTCTCTCCGCTGTGCCAGTGTATGTACAAACAGTACATACATGAGCTGTAAATACTGTACTTGCCTTTTTTGGACTAATTTTCATAAAGTTTTCGTGAGATCAGTTGAAGGAGTAGCCATGAACAAACTACAGCCCAGACAACATGATGACTTACTCCTTGTCTAAAGAGAGGGCAAGACTTGGGCTCTACACAAAATTGCAATATAGGCCTTTACATAAGTGGTGGATTAAGTAGGAACCAAATCAGGTTCTGTCACTTTAAAACTTTCCTCCACCCTCCATCACCTCCATCCATCAGTTGCCTGCAGCATGTATATTGAGGAATCGCGTGCAAACCTTACCATAACCCAAGGCTTAACATAAACCATATTCCTTTCAGGTCATTGGCAAATAACAGGTATATCCGGTTGTGCCTTTGTACTTGCCTGCACGCAAATTAAAAGTGCATGTAAAGTTACAATAATCAAAGTCAGTCGGGGGAAGGGGAGGAGAGCAGGGGGATAATAACCAGGGGATCAGGTTATTTATCTTCACGGGGGAGCCACTGGGAGAAGCCTGCCTGCATGCCATTTACACCTCAAAAGAAAGACAGGGCAAGCCTGGCTCTTGGCCAAGCCATCCCCTGAAGCACCCCAAGCTGTACCTAATCCTACCTTCTCCTTGCATCTGGTAAAGCACCCTGATAACCTCCACTGCTGCTTCCTTTTCCCCACAGTGCTGCACAGCATTGTACACTTCCTCTGTGACCATAGGGTCAGAGTGTTTCTATGGAAGCTGATAGCTGCCAAGGCAGACTTTGGGATTTCTTCTTTTAGAGACCTTTGCTCTCTCATGGTCTCAGCCATCATTTTATTCAACTTTGCTGTGAGGATGCACCTCCAGTGTGATGCTGCTTCTGTGGCTGCTTCATCCTCTATTCCTTGGCAGAGCCAGCACCCTACAGGGTGACCCCAAACCCATCCTGTTGCTTCAGGGTGGGCAGGGGCTCCCTCACCACTCTCCTTTTTGCAGGCAGCCAGCAAGCCTTCCTGCAGCAGCCCTGAGCCTGGGTGTGGGCTGCTTAGGAAAGGGAAGAATTTATGGCAATTTTTTTTTTCCTTTCTCCCTTGGCATGCCATGAGATTAACAGACATTAGCAAATGCCTCTTCTCGGAGTGCTGTGACAAGACAAAACCTGTCCTGACTGGCACCTGCAGTCTATTTCCCTTGTGGTCTTTGATCTGCCATTGCTGAAGGTTAGAAGTCCTGAATGGCTCAGAAACAGGGTTAGCCTCCAAAAGCTGGGAGCAATCTGTATGTGTCAAGAGTATTTTCTCTCCCTGCCAAATTTATTGAGGGCTAGAGGATATCTTTGTTATTATTATTTGTCTTACAAGAGAAGTCAACTGTCTTGATCAAGATTGCAGCCCTTATATGGAACACTGTAAAAATCTCCTAAGAGCAATGTTCCACCATTGACCACAGATACCACAAAGGGAGTTTCCCTCATGCCCTTGGCTTGAACACACTTTCTCCAAGTCGTTCTTCAACTTAAAAAATGTGCAAATAAACAATTCCCATTTCCCATACCCCAGAGAAGAGCATGAATAATTTTATGGTCTACAGTATTACCCACATACATCTCATCCTAGCATTTGAGTCATATCATTTACCACTGAAATGCAGTTACTGCTGGAGGGAAATGCACCAAACCCTTGCACAACAGGGCAGAGGAAGCCAAGAATGCCCTGCTGCAGAGGCTGTGCAAATGTTTCCTCAGCTGAGCTTCAGCAGCCAATTCACTGAAGGTTCTGGGTTTGAATTCATTAATTTTCATCTTACAGAATACTTCCGCAAAGCCAATGTACACAGAACCACTGTTTCTGGTGGAAAATCTATAACTGCAGCGTCTTTACAAATACTATTCAGTATTTTATTGACTTGCAGTAATGGAAAGGGGAAGAATGGTAAGCATGTTCCCTGGCTCATTTAAGCAGGGCTATCTAAGCAGTGACATTTACAAGCAACTAATTCACTGACATGAAATTTCTTAGGTCTGTGGCACAAATCTGCTTCGGGAAATCCCCAACAAAGTCCTGTCTCTTCATGATTAAAAGCTAGGGGAAGCTTTCATGACACACAAGTTAATTGTGTTCCTGTTTGGTTCAGCTGCTATCTCACCAAACCGTTTGTGCCTAGTACTGTCTCCTCTCTCAGAGCACCAGAAAACCTGAAAGGAGCATTATTAAGGATCATATTGAAAAAAAAAAAACAAACAAAAAAACCCCAAACAACTGAAAACATCTCACTATAAAATGTCAATCTTTTGGACAAGAAATCACACAAGACCCTATGAAGTCTGTGCCTAAAAGCACAAGCAAGTTTGGTGCTGTCGTGGTTTAGGCCTATCAAGAAACAAAAAAACACGATTAGCCTCAAGTACCAAAGACTTGAGGATTGCCAAAGGGCAGGGAGGGCTTAATTGACACTTAAGGTCCAGGACAAAACAAACCAGGCTACTTGGCTTGGGGAAGAAAACAGAAAATAATTTAATCCAACACCAACTAAAGTATAACCATAAAACCCCAAAACATAACCAAAATAAAACAACACAGAGTGGTACAATGATGAAGAGTCTGACCAGCCCTTTAAGACCACCTGCTCCCGACTCCTCCCCTCTTCCCCAGCTCAGAGTCCTGATCACGGTGTTTTTACCTCCTCCTCCACTGAACGGCCCAAGGGGGCAGGGAGTGGGTCTTTCAGTCAGTCCGTTCCTGATAGCTTCTGCCATTTGTCTCTCGTCAGGGCAGGTAGGCTCCGCACCAGTCCTCCTTGCAAGTCCATGGGGTACCTCACACACATGGCAGCCCTGCATGGGCTATTCCAACGCACATTTATCCCAAAAGTTGCAGATCCTCTCTGCCTCTCATGTGGGTCTGCTCTGCAGCACACAGGCTCTCCGGCGTGTCCTGAGCCATGGCCACCACCTCACACAGTCACTCGCCCGTCCGAGTGCACTCACCCAGAGCTGCTCTCAATTCTGCCATCGCCCTCCATGCGTTGCAGGGGCACAGCCTGCGTTCTCACCATGGCTTGCAGAGGGTGCTTCTCCTTCCTTCCTCCTTCTCCAACTGTGGGGTCCGTGTGGTCGCCTCCATCTTGTATCACTTTCGCACCTCCTCCCAAGCACTTCAAATTCCCCTCCTTAAATATTAATCACAGAGGCACCAGATTGGCCCAGCTGGGCCAGAGGTGGGTCTAAACCCAGAAGCCTGAGGGAGAGTCCAAAAACTCTTTACCAGGTCTTAACTGCAACTCACTTCCCCTGTTACCAAGAGAAAGCTACTCCTTGCTAAACCATGACAGGTGCATCCACTTGCATGTGCAGGTAAGACAAACTGGCTCTTTAGAAGTTAGAACTGAAGCCCAAAGAAGAGAGAGACACTCCATCAGCCCTGTCAAATCACCAGATGAGTACAGGTAGCCAAGACCTGCCTTTTGCGCTCGACGTTATGCTTCAGCATTAGTTCTAGTCTGACTGCTAAAGAGAAAGCATATCTATATGTGTATGTACACATATATACTAGACCGCAGCATCACTTCCTGAAATACACTTAGATGTTTGCAGCCCAGTCCAAGAAACCCCTTAAGAAGTAAGACTGGACGTATCACAACAGGAGACAAAGTAATGCTCACACCTAGATCAGAGCTGCATGGCCCACTACATAACCAGGTTAATTCTTCGAAGGAAAGAGAATGCAAATTCAACTTGGATTGCTCTAGAGGCTACTAGATTTCAATTGTATTGACTCTTTTAACATTTTGACTAGTTTTTCTTTTGTCAAGGCACCAAAGAATGATACACAAACAATACAAACTGAAGAACTGAAACAACCAGTATTTGTATCATGAGAAATTATTGCTCAAGAAGTGGTGAGCTAAACATTCATAGGTTGGGCTAATCAATGGCTAGGACTCCCAAGAACCAAGATAATAAAATCCACGTTCTCATCAAGGAACTGTAAGTTTCTTTGTTCCATTTGTGCTTCACTATCTTCTGTCTCTGTGCAGAAGAGTCTTGGTGTTTACTGGCACAGAATTCCCTTAGCTGCTAACTCCAGGTCCTCCTCTACTTATACCTTGTCCAACTTTAATCATCTGATCTGAATCTTTCTGTCCCTCCAAAAAATCTATGTTTTACATCATAATTCTTAGCAATGTTCAGTCCAAAACCAGTTAAATCCATTTATGTGAACAAGGAAAATGAGTGTTTATATTAAGACATGGTGGTAGCTTTTTCTTTGAAAAGCTTTGTAGCCTCATGCTTTAAAGCAGGAACTTGAAATTTGGCTGGGGAATGTCTTCTCTCCCACATTTTTGCTTTTTTTCTCTTCCTGTGATAATTTACTCAAATTTGACAAATTTCCAAATTCTGAAGAGCTACGTTTTGGACATCTGTAGTAAAGACTTTGTAGAATTTCACAGGTAAATCTTGAAAACTTTCACCCCTACAGAATATACTTCTGCCTGTGAGTGAAGTAGATGTTGCTTTCAGCTGTAGCCCAGGGCTATTTTGAGCTAGTATCCCTCACTACACTTGACCATACAAGAACACTGACGTCTTCTAAAACAGAAAATGCCAAAATCTTAGAGTTAATAAAGCAATTGCATCACAAACTTTGTGTCACCACTACTAATTCAACACCCAACAACGTCTGGAAAACAAATGAGAAATACAATATTACTGCTTGTTAACACATTAAAGATGTTGGCCCTAAGCAATGCAATTTTTAAGCTTTGGAGTGACCTAGCACATCATACAGGCTATAAGGTTGCTGTACTTCAAAATAAAAATGGACCTTGGCAAACACAGCTCTTGGTTCTGTAAACCTCAGAAACAGTGTGAGAATGCAAAGCTGCCAGATATCCCACAGAGAGCCTTTGCAGAAGAGGGAGAGTGAGCAGGCACGACAGTTTGCCCACATACCACATGTTGAGGACAGACACAAAAATGCAACGTCTTGAGCCCCTCGGGTGAATGCCCAACAGTGTGTAAATTAGATTTTGCTCTTTTGCCTTATTGCTGAAGGCAATTTAAAAAGCCTTCTCAAAATGTAGCCACAAACGGATCAGCTCTCTGCTTTCCTTTCAATAAAGATTGAGAGATGTGGTTTCATGTAACACTGTCAAGAAAAGACAGCAAACTTTGGAAAGAAATATTGTAGGAATTTGGCAATGCAAATTTAAAATGTCTTCATAACCAAGTTTGATGCCTGAATTAAATATAATGCTATGTCCTTGTTTCTGTCATCATACCTGTGTGTTACCTGTGTGGAAGCAGGCTGCAGTTTCTGCCTTTAATTTGCAAGTAATATGGAAAATGTAAATAGATGGAGGGTCTACAATTGAGAGTAGCACCAAGCTGAGCCCCAGCAAGTATTGGGAGGTTTCTTGCCTTCCAACAGCAGCTGTGGAAATTTGGCTCAGAATGAGGAGCCCAATTTAGGCTTTTCAATAACAAGAGAAAATTGAAAATATGAGCTGGGAAGTCAGTGGGAATGTGGGGAAGAGAGAAAGTCCAAGGAAAGCTGCAAGTTAATGAAGGTTAAGAATGTGACGTGTAACCACAAATGCATATGCTTTAAAAAGCATACCACAGATGCTTTATTTTAGGCCACAGTGAGTGGCTTGAATAAATGATCCTGAATCATGGAGCCGCATCTATCTCCTATGTATGCCTGGCACTCGGGGTAGCAGCAAGGATGTGGCTCTTACATTTTGCCTACGTCTCTTGCTTGGCATGATGGCAAAGCTGCCAAACCGAGCAAAACCAGGGACCTCATCAGACATGACATCATTATCATCCACACTTGTGGTACTCTAGTCTCAGGTCAATTTTAACACTGAGCATTTTAGTATCATGTAGATAAGCCTAAGCAAGCAGGCACATTGATACAGTGCAGAGCAGAAAGCACAGATGGTGGCTGCAGAACTGGCTGCACTCAGCTGACACTGTGTCTAGACCAAGTGGCAGGTGCAGATCTTCTGCTCCTGGATCTGAAACTACTTGAAGCATAGTGGTAGCTCTGCATCATGCTGGATTGCAGTGTAAACATAATCTGAGCAAACCGTTGTAAACACAGAGAGTTATAGGTTTTAATTCTGATTGTAATTTGATTGTTTTAATGATGAGTTTCCTGATTTGCAGCAGTGTTGTTGAGACTAGAGTAAAACTTCAGACGTACTTAAGAGTGCTTGTACAATTTTAAGCAGTACAGTGAACAGTAGGATATTGCATTAGTTTAAGTTTCTAAGTGATTTGTGTTTTACTGTTAGGCTACTCATTTCTTCATTTTATATAGTATTGTGCAACACTCAGAATCAGACAATCAGAAACAATATTTCCAAGGGATTATTTAATGAAGAATGGCTCAGATCACTCCATGAACTACAAACAATTTGTACAAGTTTGTTAGTGAAGCAATCCCAGGACAAAATACTGCTTAACTGTCATAGAATCACAGAATCACAGAATAGTCACCGTTGGAAAAGACAGAATAGTCACCGTTAGAAAAGACCTTTAAGATCACCATGTCCAACCACTAACCTCACACTGCCAAGCCTGACACTAAACTAAACCATATCCCTCAGCACCTTATCTATGCATCTTTTGAATATCTCTACAGATGGTGACTCCACCACCTCCCTGGGCAGCCCATTCCAATGCTTAATAACCCTCTCGGTGAAAAAGTTCTTCATAATGTCCAATCTAAACCTGCCCTGGCACAATAGAATCCGTCTTGAGATTTTGTAAAATTAGGAGAGAAGAGCATTCTCCCAGCTATGGGAAAGAGACAGAGAAACATGATGTGGAAGCACTCTCAAAGGAAAGCTGTGAAAGGAAGAGGTAAGGTAAGGTAAGGTAAGGTAAGGTAAGGTAAGGTAAGGTAAGGTAAGGTAAGGTAAGGTAAGGTAAAGGGGACAAGGTCAAGTCCTTGAGAAATTCCAGTTGCTACTTATGAGGATTTATGAGCACCTTGCTAGTGTCCAACAGGGAAGCCAACAGCTGCCATAGTTAGAAAGAAAACTGAGAACCAAGTCTGCAAACCCATATTTAGGTAAGTAGTTCTTAACGCTTGTAAAAAAATCTCTTGGGAGTTAAGAGGTTTCATTGAGAAAGGGAGAACTGGGGTAGAGAGATTAAAAAGTTCCTCTCAAAGGGCAAATGAAGACTCTCCAGGTCGTGTAATTTGTCCTTGTTTATCAAACTTCTAACTCCACAACTCTTGTCCACATACATAAAGCACGTTCATACAGAGTTGCAGAGGTACTGATGTCCCCACAGATTCTGCTAGTCCCTGGTAACTGGCATTCCTGTTAAATTGATCAAGATTTTTAACAGGTTAGGCCTAAATTCCTTTCACCTAATCCCAAACCTCCCCACTCCTTCCTCTTCTAGTCCTTTTCACTTAGATAAGTTACATCAAGTAGGGTTTTCTAGGCCTCGGAAATAATTCATTTTAGGTGGCATACATTTTCAGTGATTCAGTCTTTGACGCCTAACAAAACTAATTTTGACTCAGGAATCTGGGACTGGCTTCAGAAGGATCTGCATGAAGTCCCCAGAGCTAGGAAAAAAAGAAACATGCATTATCTAAAAGCAATTCTGAACTCCTACGCTTCTAGAAACAGAAGAAGTGAGAAGAGTAAATAAAGATGTGGGCAGCACAGCAATTCATGGAATATAAGAGATCTGTTCATCTATTGCTTGCATTTCATACCACACTAATTCGCTGGTGTGAAAAAATGATTCACCCAAGCTATGCTTGCTTGCAAGGGACTAACCAAGGTCACATAGAATCAGAGTCTAGAAAATTGAGTGAACTTTCATTGCATCAAGTCAAAATAATATTTGGGCTGTAACAGATGCAATAGTAAGCCAAGACAGTAAATATCCTGGTTGTACAGTGCTTACCACAGGGACTAGCTGGTACTACCACAACAGAAAAACTTGAAATGGATTTTTCTTTCTTTCCTGTCTAATAGCAACACAAGTCATGTAAAGCAATGAGAATTAGAGGGGGAAAAAAAAAAAAAAGTTTTCTTACAGCATTAAAAAAAAAAAAGTACCAGACTTCCAATTTCTGGGCTGCTGCCTTAAACTCTGAATCTGCAGCTCATGCGAGTGGAAATGTGTTCCCTCATCTGTACTGCCTGCTAGCAGCCAATAAGCAATCCCACTTGCTGTATGATGTTGAGAAAAAAAAAGTCAGTAGAATGCAAAGCATATATTGCCCTGGGCCCAAGTTCACTCACTGGATGGATGAGAAATGGTGAGGTAGGTACAGGGCCACTTGCAGCAGAGGTAAGAAATGGCACAGCATGTCCCCTCTGGCAGCCCTGTGTTGAGGTGTTCTTCCTCTTACCAAATTGCAACCGGAGTTTGGCCACCTTGAGGATACCGTTTCTTTATAACCTCTCACTTTGCAATACAACCAGTTTAAGTGCTGTATGGAAGAAATGATATAGAGACAAGAGCTATAAATGCCTGGGGATTTGATAACTAATTACCACAGTCAGCAGGAAAAAGGCAAATTTACCTGCTGGCAATGGCAAATGCCCAGCACTATAATGCAGAGCTCAGGTAGCAGATCCAAGCTAGCCCTCACCACCCAGATCCAGTGCCCAGAACATCCCTTGTAGGGAGAAGCCTGAATCTCTTCTTTACCGTGTGACTGATGAAGAAAGGAAGGGTAGTCGTCAGGTCAGACAGACCACTTGGCCACACTTGAGTGGCTCAGCACGTGAAATTTGGTTTCAGCCTTCTGACAGTGATCAAACTGCCTCGTCTCTCTCCAAGTTTTCCCTAACCTTAAATCCGGGAGGATGGAGCTATCTTTGCTCCTCCTTGAAGCTGGGCCATGCACTCGTATGACTGCAGGATACTTCTAGTTCATCCCAGAGTTGGGATAAGAAGAGGGAAGCTCACTTTCTCTGACACTGCTGGGGGAAAAAAATGTGGGTTTTTTTATACCCCTGTCACTTGGCAACTGCAGGAAGAAGCAGTGTGCCATGAGGCCCACAGGGAGATATGGCAGATGCTAACCTGGGCAAGAGGCAGTACTGCTGACTGTAGAGGTCCAGGACAGTGTCAGTAGCCATGATTGCACTTCTTAGCAATGACAGAGGCAGCAGCCAGGCCAAGCCTGGGTTCATACCCTGAGCTGGACTGACTCCCAGCAGCTAATTTTGTCTAATGCCTAACTGCTACCAAGACGCCACTTTTTATGCTCAGGATGTGACTCTAGAGAATCTGAAATAAATGTTGGGGTTTTTTTGTTTTGGTTTTTTTTTTTTTCAATTTTGCTGGTTACAGCAAAAACTAAGTTGGCAAACAAGAGGGTTCCAATTTCCTGGAGGACGGTTTACTTGATGCCTGGAGGTTGTGCATCCCCCGCTTCTCCCCCGGGCGCTGGAAAGCCCGGGGCTGCCAGGGGCGGGGGTAGGTCTTGGATCGCGGCACCCAGACGCTCGTCGCCAGATCTCCCGGGGCGGGTGGAGGTGGCAGATTTAAGAGCAAAGAAAGTGCCATGAGCGGGAGAGAAGCGAGGGCAGGGCGGGGGCGAGGCGGGGGGCAGCAGGGCAGGCCGGGGTGCGAGCTGCCCGGCACTTTCCTGCCTCCTTCCACCACGCAGCCGGTGTCAGGTATTGCGAAGAGGGGTAGGGGCCCGGGGAGGAGATGGCTGGAGGCTTTCCAGCCCCGGCTCACGCAATGCGAACTCCGCACGCAACGGGGAGGCGACAGGCGGAGGGGAAGCTACTCCGGTTTCCTCAGCCCCTAAGATGCAGGCGAGACTTCGCCTCCCGACAGAGAGGGCTGCGAGCCCGACCGCCACCCTCTCCCTTCCCGGCAGCTCCTCGGCGAAAACTTTTGGCCCCGGCCGTAAAAGCCTCTGCGGCTCAACCGCTTCACTTGGCGCCGGCCCAAGGGCGGCTGGCAAATAGCGGCGACCCCTCAAGCCAGGGGAAGGGCCAAGCAGCGGTGATTTGTCAGCGGGGCCAACCTCGGCACGCCCGCACCGCGCCGCGCACCGCGGATGCCGGCGGATTTAAAGCCGCGAATACCCATGCCAGGCGCCCAGACACGACTGCTCGGGCCCCGACTCTGCCCGAGGGCAGCTGGACGTCCTCCCCGAGCCCTCTGAGCCTCTCGGCTTCACTCCCCGTCCCGTTCCCGCAGCCCAGCAGCCGAGTGGGAGGGAAGGAAGGAGAGGGCGGCCGCAGCCTGCTCGCCTCAGGTCCGCAGGGCTGCACCGGGCAGGTGGCTGCTGGCTGGGCGAGCTCCGAAGGGTTAAAGCGCTTGGAAGGTGATAATAACTCTTCGCTGGGATCGGGTGTAACTGGCATTTGCCCGCACATGATCTGCCAAGCCCCTGGTGACAAGAACCGGGGCTCCAAATGAGTTCCCCAGAGGCTAGAATCTGAACGTCGCCGCTCTCCTCCCGGAGCTGCCCCGTTAGAGCTGCCGCCGGCTGCTCGGCTCCTCTCCATCCTCCCGGAGGTCTTGGATGGAAGCACGGTACAACAGGTCAGTTCTGCTACAGGCGCTCGAGATGGCCGTTTATTTCACCCCTTCTTCCCCTCGTTGCTTCAGAAAGGCTGGAGCAAACGGTAGGAGCGGGTGGTCCTCAGGCACGGGGATGGGACTTGGGACCATTCAGCTCTGCCACGCCGGGACCTCAGGCATCCTCCGCAGCCCATCTGCGGAGCCGCCGGCCGCCAGCCTTCGCTGCGGCGACGGGAGCGAAGGTGCGGGGAGGAGGGAAGAGCTGGGGACAGAAGGGGCTCCGTGGCCACGTGCGGAGGTTTCCTGTCTGGAGCAGCGGGAAGCTCCGACGGGACCGCAGGGCGCCAGTTGCTCGCAGGGGCTCTTTCGCCAGGAGGAGCGATGTGCAGCGCCAGCATGAACCTGTCTCGAGCGCACGGCGGCTGCTTGCATCTGCGGAGGCGCGTCAAGCCGTCCTCTCGCCGTCCTCCCTTTCCACCTCTCTCGTCACCTTTTGGATCCCCCGCTGCGAACTTTCCCTACCGGGGCGTGGCGGAGAAAGCAGCGGCCCCGCCGCCAAATGCGATTTTGATCAAGCTCTATGCTTGATTATCGATTGTCCCTTGTGGTTTTTTTTTCGCACAGGACCCGAGTGGGCGTTGGGCACGGGAGGTGCGCACCGCCACGGACGCGCCCCCGCTCCGGGAGCCGAGCCGGCTGCAGGCGCTTCCCTCCGCCGCGCCAGGGGCTTCGGGGCACAAAGCAGCGACGGGCGGCCTCCCACTGAATGCTGACCCTCCTCTCTCCCTTTTCCTTGCAGCATGGCCCTCGAGAGGCTCGGGGAGGCCCTGGGCGGCGTGCCCCCTCTGCAAAGCTCCCTGCTGCTCCTCCTCTGCCTCCTCGCCGCCATCCACCTGGGCAAGCTCCTCCTGCGGCAGCGCCGGCGGCAGGGCCAGCGCCGGGCGCCGCCGGGCCCGTTCCCCTGGCCGCTGATCGGCAACGCGGCGCAGCTGGGCAGCGCCCCGCACCTCTCCTTCGCCCGCCTGGCCAGCACCTACGGCGCCGTGTTCCAGCTGCGCCTGGGCCGCTGGCCCGTGGTGGTGCTGAACGGGGAGCGCGCCATCCGCCAGGCGCTCGTCCGCCAGGGGGCCGCCTTCGCCGGGCGCCCGCCGTTCCCGTCCTTCCGGCTGGTGTCGGGCGGGCTAAGCCTGGCGTTCGGCGGCTACTCGGAGCTGTGGAAGCTGCACCGCCGGGCGGCGCACGCCACGGTGCGCGCCTTCTCCACCGGCAGCCCCGCCACCCGCCGCCTTCTCGAGCGGCACCTGGTGGGGGAGGCGCGCGCGCTCGTGGCGCTGCTGGTGCGCGGCAGCGCCGGCGGGGCCTTCCTCGACCCCACGCGCGTCCTGGTGGTGGCCGTGGCCAACGTGATGAGCGCCCTGTGCTTCGGCCGCCGCTACAGCCACGGCGACGGCGAGTTCCTGCGCCTGGTCGGGCGCAACGAGCAATTCGGGCGCGCAGTGGGCGCCGGCAGCTTGGTGGACGCGCTGCCCTGGCTGCAGCGCTTCCCCAGCCCCGTGCGCGCCGCCTACCGCGCCTTCCGCGACCTCAACCGCGACTTCTACGGCTTCGTCCGCGGCAAGTTCTTGCAGCACCAGCGCAGCCTGCGCCCGGGGGCCGCCCCCCGCGACATGATGGACGCCTTCATCCGCTTGCAGCGGGAGCAGCCGCGGCTGCAGCTCGAGCACGTGCCCGCCACTGTCACCGACATCTTCGGCGCCAGCCAGGACACCCTCTCCACCGCCCTGCAGTGGCTCCTCATCTTCCTCATCAGGTAGGTGCCGGCGGCCCGGGACGGGGCGAGGGGCCGGGGGCGCCTCACCTGCCCTTAGGAAGGCAGCCCCGGAGCGTCGCGGTGCGAGCGTCGCGGTGCGAGCCTTGGGCGAGCCCCACTTTACACAGCTGCAGCACCAGCGGCATCGCCGCGGGGCCGTAACAGCAGGCCCGCCCGGCTGCCCAGGCCGCAGAGGGGCGGGAGTGGCGCCGCCGGGGACCCGCCACCGGCCGCGGCCCTGGCGGCGAGGGCCCGAGCGGCCGGCCAGCCCCTCTGGGGCCCGGTGTCTCAGCGGCTCCCGATTAAGCGACACCGAAGCTCTGGGAAACCTGCCAGAAAACGATAAGAAAGGATTAAAAAAAGCCCCCAAACCTCCAAAACCCCCTCCTCGGGCAGCTGGGTAATGGTGCATAAAGAGAAGCTGGCAAAAAGGCAGCCGGATAAAACCTGAAAGTAACAGGTCAAGATCAAGGAGATCACAGGAACAGGATAACAACTGCTTAAGCAAGACAAACAGTTCGTGCACCTGTTTACAAACCCGCTATTATGTTAATTTGCCAGCCTGCCTGCCTGCATCACCCTCGTGTGACTCGGGAAAGGCAGAGCCTCTGAGCAGCTGGCAGGTGCAAGCACACTGCTCCTCACATAGCCCCAGCACCAGCTCTTCGACGGGAGAAAACCTCAGCGAGGGTATAAAACCTGAGCAGGGGGAGGTGGTTCAATAGACAAAGGCATAAGACGTAACACTAATTTTCTTGCCTGTGGTGGCTTTTTCCTTCTTTGTATGCATAATCACAATCTACTCAGCCGCTTCTGGAAAAATAGGTGAATATTTAGCACTTCAAGCTAAGGGTGTGATGTCTGGTGTTCACATAACCTGACCGGCATTCCACATGCAGATCTACTGCAGAAGGAGAAGGCGAGGACAAAGAAGCCAAACCTGAGTGCTTAAAGCAAATAAAGGCTCCTTGGAGGATGTGTGTTTCTGGACAAGCAAAAGAAAATAAGCAAAATTTCCTCATATTCTGATCTTATTTGGTTGCTCTGTGGTCTTCCAAACTATCCGGACTTCAAGGCAATAATCTTAAAATATATTATACAGAAAAGATTTTTATATTAATTGGAAAAAGTATACACCAACTAAGAGTGGGTTGTTCATAATACTATTCTGAAAATTATTACCAGGGATTTTTTTTTGAAGTTAGTCCTGTTTTTTATGTTGAGACACAGTTACATGCAATAGGAGGTCTTCAAGACCTGCCTGGACATGTTCCTATGCGACCTGATCTAGGTGAACCTGCTTCTGCGGGGGGGTTGGACTAGATGATCTCTAAAGGTCCCTTCCAACCCCTACCATTCTATGATTCTATGAAAACTAAATCTAAAATTACACCGTTGCATGGGAAGTTTTCCGTCATGGTCTACACATTCTTGCAATGTGTTTAAACTTTGCTCAGACTTCATTACTGAGGATAGGAGTGAGGTTCTGTGGGGAATGTTTCCAGCAGGGACTGTTTTTAAGAACGTCTTTTGAAAGTGATATGTATGTACACACACATCTTACTTTAAATGACAGGTATCCGAATGTGCAGGCTAAAATGCAAGAAGAGCTGGATAGGATTGTTGGACGAGACCGTCTGCCGTGTGTTGAAGATCAGCCTCACTTGCCCTACATCATGGCTTTCCTGTATGAATCCATGCGTTTCAGCAGCTTTGTGCCTGTTACTATCCCACATGCCACCACAACCAACACCTTTATAATGGGCTACCTCATTCCCAAGGACACGGTGATTTTTGTTAATCAGTGGTCAGTGAATCACGATCCAGCAAAATGGTCCAACCCAGAGGATTTTGATCCGACAAGGTTCCTGGATGAGAATGGATTCATCAATAAGGATCTTACTAGCAGCGTGATGATTTTCTCATTGGGAAAACGTCGGTGTATTGGAGAGGAGTTGTCCAAGGTGCAGCTGTTTCTCTTTATCTCCATACTGGTGCATCAGTGCAATTTTGTTGCTAACCCAAATGAGGACCCTAAAATGGACTTTACCTATGGGTTGACCATTAAACCGAAGCCATTTACCTTGAATGTTACACTTAGAGATACTATGGATTTGCTTGATCAAGCTGTCCAAAGACTGCAAGCAGAGAAAGCAGCCAGTGAAAACCAGCTGTCAGCAAATGCCTAAGCAGCAAACCCTGCATCGAAAGATAATCCCTCTCTCTTTTTAGACTTAAATAAATTATAGTTTGTTCAGGTGATTTTTTTTTCTTTTTTGAAAATAGCCAATATTACAAGTTACGAGAGCAAGAAGGAAAAATTCACAAGGTATAATTCTAGAAGGAGAGCCAGGGGAACAATTTAATATGTTAAATGAGAAAACATATGCAATTTGAAAGTAAGCCTTTTCTTTTCTATCTTATTCAGAGAAGTTGCCATTGTAAAGTGCTTCTTATCTACTGACTGGCTGCAGCATCTCTAGGAGCTATACAATCCTTTCTATGTCTCCATGCAGTATGCCTTAATTCTTGAGTTCACCTCCAGTGACTCCACATCCCAAAGTGAAGTCTCTTATTTTAAAAAAAACAGTTGCTGAAAACATTGCAGCCTGCCTCTGAATTCATTCTGCTGGAAACTGCCATTGGCGCGGGGCAGGTCCAGTGCTGTGACTGCTGGAATGTACCTTACTGCCTCAATAATAAATATTCCAACAACTTTTTGGTAAAATGACAATGTAAAGTCTTGCCTTTTGCATTCCAAAGTGTTTATATGAGTAAAAAAAAAAAAAAAAAAAAAAAAAGACCTCTAAGCACATTTGAAAATAAAATTCATATGTTATATGAGAATGAGCAGAATATCCTAATGCAGTAAGTTCGCATTAAGTTTTGAAAGATCAGATTTGATGTGTCACAGATGGCAAGGGTGACACACACGGTATGCTAATATGCTCATTAGCATATTTGTCAACAAAATAGATATTCGAAGTTTCAAGTTTTATAAAGGTATAGCTGAACTTTGTATTTCTGTAGTTGAGAGTTAATATCCCTAGGCACATAGGTAAGTCCAGTAAAATCCACATGGGCCAAAGTATTTAGAAGCGAGAGTTTGGACTTTTGCTATAAAAACTTCATGCCACAAGCCTCAAGTAAAGCATACAGCAAATACCTCCCTGCTCACTAGACATTCTGTTAGGTTAAGTAAGTGGTCTGTCCAAAAATCAACTGATTTGCTTGGAACAAAGTCTTAGAAGGAAAACTAATGTTACATGTCCTAATTAATGTACCCATTACTGAAGAAAAAAGTACTTTCAACTTTTTTTTGTCAGGCAAAGGATGTGAAAGTAAAAAGAAACAAAACAAACCCAAACCTATTATTTTAAAATGAAACACACACATGAAACCATCAACTTGAACTACCGGCTAATATTTGCTTACACAAAGCTGTATGTATTTTTCTAAAAAGCAACAACCCTATGTAAATGCCCAATTTTTAAATGTGTTGGGAGCTTCTTTGGAGCCACAGACCACTTTCAATTCATAAAATCCATCATAAGTGAGAATGCCTCACATGACTTGCTGATTCAGTCTAGTACTAAATAAGGTATTAGTAGAGCTTTCTAGCTCTTGTTTTTCTAAATAAGGGTGCAACCACTACACAGTAAAGTAGCTCTGCTGAGACTTAAGCAAGTAGAGATTAGCACTGGGTCTTCTGATAGATGACCAGCCTTAGTCACGCTGACAGCAGTGGCAGAGCTCCTACTGACCTTGGGAAGAGCTGAGTTAATGACACAATCCTGATCCTCAGTAGAAGCTTTGCTACTGATTTTTAAGTCCTGAATCAAGCCTAAAAGTACTGCTCTGTAACCCCACACAGTAGTAATGTACCTATTTAAAATCTCTGTCTTCCTATGGGATCTATTTTATCTAGAGCTAAAAAAGCTTTCTGTTCCACACACAAGGAACTTCAGGTGGTTTTCTGAATTATGTACAAGTTTGTGATACCCCAGAACTTAGCCTATACCTGTGAAAAGCTTTATAAGATACTCATAATTTTCATATGGAGATCTACTTTAGATCAAATGCTAGGAAGACAACTTTCCTTGTATCTTTGTAAGTATTGTTATTAAAATAAAGGATGTAACCTACAATAGAATAGTTATTCTAATGCAAGGATCATCAATTCGTATTTTGGTTTAAAGTGACTTTTAAAATTTTGTACTCTTCTAAAAGCTTTAACTATGCATTGGCTACTAATGCAACATCCATTCACATTGCTCTTGTCTGTTGGGATTCACGCACTACATAGCTGTTGGTCAAATAATGCCTTGAATAATCTGTGAAGTTACTTCTATTCAATAGCGCCCGTTTAGAACGTATGCAGTTGTTCAGCAAGCTAACTTCTGTGGTCATTTGGAGATATATCACTGTGTTACCAAAATACAAAATAAAACTATTCTTATACTGCCTTTGCTTAGTTTATGTGTGGCTTTCTAACATTAAGATAAACAAAAATCTTATCTAAAATAATAATACTTTCCAGATCGGAAATATTCGTTCATATGCTTTCCACTTTCTTGCCATTTCTGGATTTTAAGGTGGTTCTCCATCCTGCCCTTGAAACTCCTCCAGTCTGCCTGCTTGTTTACACCTTGCTCTCTGTGTTCAACTTCCTCATCCTCCTTCCTAAGAGTATTCATCTCAGCATTGATGTGAATTTTCTCCCGTTCTTTGCTTTCTTTTAATACCTGTTAACCTCTCCCCAGCCTGCAATGCTACGTTCTTTCCTCTGGTATTTCAGTTTGCTTCCATCTCCCTTTGTTTCAAGCACACAGACGGATTTTCCTTCCTCTTTTTTGCCTTCTGTATCTAGTGCTGATGTCTATATAGTCCTGATACTAGATCTCCAGCACTGCCCTTGGGACCAATTTGTGCTCTTTTGGCCTTGGTGTACACCATACCCCACTAGTGTACTTGCACTACCCTGGGAGTGCCAGGAAGGAAATTTCAGGGCCAGACAGACCTTAACCTGCCCTCACAGTGGAAGCTCTCACAAAATCAAAGCAGCCCTGTCGTGAAGGGTATTGCATATATAAAACATGTCCTCGTGATGCAGCAGTAGCTCTACACCTCTTTGTCTTTTCCCCTGTCTGCTACACAAGCCTGCCTACTTCAGAGCAATCTTAGAAAGACCTTCACATTTTCCCTGACCCTGAGGAAGAGGAATAAAAACTGGTGGGGCAGAAGGCTGGGCTGACTAGCAGTAGTTCCCTCCCGAACAGGGGTCATTTTTATCTGGAGTTTCTCCCTCAGGGGTCAGGATTCTAAGTATAGGCTGAGCTGGTGAATTCAGAAGGAACGTTGAAGACATCTTGCAAAGACCTCCTAGAAGTAGCTTAGGACCTGTGGGGTAGTTGTAGTGTCCAAAGATACCCCAGTGCAGCGCATACATGGCGGGGTCTGACTGGTGGGCCATGGGGTAGATAGAGAGCAAGTGTCTTCCCTGTGTAAAAGCCAAGAGCCATTCCATACTGTCAAGAGATGCTGCCACCCTCTCCGTGGTTCCTCTTAATTTCTAGGTATGTTTATTTACCAGCTACCTACAGCGGAAGTATAAACTCCCTTTTCACTGTTGACAGGCACATTGGTGATGAAAGATACAGTGCTGATGCAGCCAGAAGTTAGCATGAAGGTGGTGTTCTTGGAGAGATTCCTGGAGATCACTACAAATACTACTTATAGCAGCTGAGTAGGGCACTGAAAGTTTTTGATTGCCTACTGTAAGTGTTCCGAAAATAGAATAAAAACTAACCCATCAAATTGGCCTGTTTTGGCTTTGTTGTTTGGTTTGAGTTTGTGTGTTTTGGGTTTTTTTTTTAATTCTGTAACTCCATTTTCCATCTGTTTCATTGGAACAGTTGGTAGAAAAACTATCATTTTCAAAACTGTGTGAGGTCACATTTAATAGCAGGTCATGCACATCTCATGAGATTTTAGTGTGTTTGCACTGTCACTGCCTCCCACACCATCTGACTCAATGTCACCACAGGGAGACAAATACACATTGCTCTTTCTTCATGAAATGAAGCACAAAGAAGTATCCAAGTCAGGATTTTTCCTTTAAAATCTTCATGCTCTAGTGATTTCAGTGGTCCAGGAAAGCCATGTCATCCTGTGGTTACTTTCTCTGTGTATGTGCACGCACACACACTTAGCCCATCTTCTGGAATTTTAGTGGTATCTTTAGTTCAGGTTGAGTCAATTGAGAGATTACATTTTACCAGAGAAAACTTGAGGAGTTAGCCATGGAAGGTGAACAGTTAACATTTGCCTTTGCTGCATCTTGGTTAAATTTTACTCAGATCTCTCATTTGCTCCTACAAGGATTTTGACTTCAGATAACACTGAAGGTGGATCTGGTTTTTTCCCAGATGAAGAAAAGGGCAAGGTTCGTAATGATGCTGTTATTTTGGTATACAGTGCAACACAGATACAAGGATTCAATTGTCAACATTTTTGCAGGTGAATTTTCTTATGTTCCAGTCACTTGTACTCAGACAAGACTGTGGTAGTTTATCCTTGGCTGGGTGCCAGATGCCTACCAAAGCTTCTCTATCACTCCTACTGAAAATGGACAGAGATAAATATAATGAAAGGTTTGTTAGTTGAGAGAAGGACAAGGAGATCACTCAGCAATGGGCAAAACACACTCAACTTGGGTAGAATTGGTTTGATTTATTAACAACCAATCAAAATTGAGTAGGGAAATGAGAAATAAAAACTGAACCTTAAAACACCTCCTCCCACCCTTCTGTTCTTCCTGGGTCTCTACCTCCCTCCGCACAGTGGGACAGGGGAATGGAGATTATGGTCAGTTCACTACAGGTGGACTTTGTTGCCACTTCCTCACAAGAGGAGGCTTCCTCACACTTACCCTAGAGCAATGTGGGGTCCATCCCACAGGGAACAGTCCTCTACAAACTTCTTTAACATAAGTCCTTCCCATGGGCTACAGTTCTTCACAAATTGCCGCAATGTGGGTCTCATCCACAGGTTGAACGACCTTTCAGGAACAAACTGCTGCAGTGTGGGTCTCCTGCAGGGTCACAAGTCCTGACAGCAATCCTGGTCCAGCAGGGGCTCCTCTCTCCACAGGTTTCCAGGCCCTGCCAGGAACTTGCTCCAGCGTGGGCTTCCCAAGGGGTCACAGCCTCCCTCAGGCATCCACCTGCTCCGGCATGGGCTGTGCAAGTGGATCTCTCCTCCACCATGGACCTCCACGGACTGCAGGGGCACAGCTGCCTCACCATGGTCTTCACTAAAGGTCACAGGGGAATCTCTCTTTCAGTGCCTGGGCACCTTCTCCCCCTTCTCTACTGACCTTGGTATCTGTGGAGATGTTCTCATATTCTCACTCCTGCTGCAGTTTTAGTACCTGCACATCAACTTCTTTTCCTTCTCCAATATATTAATCACAGAGGTGTTACCTCTGCCACTGACTGGCTAGGCCTGGGTCAGCTGTGGGTCCATCTTAGAGCTGATTGGCACTGGCCCTGTCAGATATATGGGAAGCATCCAGCAGCTTTTCACAGAGTCCACCCTTGTAGCCCTGCTGCTACAAAAAACAAACTAAGCACAACAGCCTGGAGTATTTAAGATGGCTGTAGTCAGTACTCTGATAGCCCTCCTTTGGTTTTTTTTGCCAACTTTTCAATCCAGCTCCACTAACCAGAAATTTCTTTGTTTTGTTAGTATTGCCTTGTCCTTCAATGCTTAGAGTAGATCTTGCTCTAACCTGAAAGAACAAAGCTAGAGCTAACCAAATCAAGCAAAGAGTCTGTAACAATTCCCTACTGTCTTTACCTGTGCTGGATGTCTGGGGACACTGATCCATCAGTTCAGTTAACTCAGAAGATACAGGATGCTGAGGTATTCAGCTGCAAATGTGTGGAGAGCAGAAGGGAGTGAATGCACAGGGGACTTGTTAAAGGTGCATAAATGAACTGCAGGGCTACAGAGGAGACATTTATTGGAGTGGCTGAGAGCTGGCAGAGGAAAATATATTTCTGAAGTGCAGGAAGATTCCATCCAGATGAACTGTGCACGGGGTCTCTGATTTCCAGTGAACAAGAAGTGTTGATTTTACACTGCTTGTACACACGGTGATAAGAATCTACATGGTATTAAAGAGGTTCACTTGCATCAGCAGCAGGGAACATCAAACTGAGAACACCTGGAACAAACCTTACCTTCACATCAGGCTAAAGATAGAATGAGTGATTATTTTCCTGAAAACTTTGGACAAACAAAGGATGTCCTAATACTAACTCTTAAGTAATAGATTTGAGGGGCAGCCAACAGGGAAACGAGCTGAGGAGCTAACCAGAAAGGATTGGGCTGTGTCATACAGTCTGCAGGATATGAAAACAAAACTATTCAACACAAAGTCATCGACAGCCTTTTGTTGGCAGTAGTAGTTGTCACAGTAGACTTTTATTTTCACAGTCTCCCTTCTCCCAGCCTAGATGTGGTAAGATCACAACAGTTATCACACAGAAGCAGGCTTCTAATCTTTTCTTGATTACAGATAAGATTTCACATAAGCATCTTTTCTGTGCTAAGAATAAGAGATCACCTTCTACGTATTTGCACTGCTTCACTCTTGATAGCTGAAGATGTGTCATGAGACAGCCTTCTTAGTAAGAATGCAAGATTTAAGACAAATCTTGACTTTACAAAGCAAGTACAACTTGCAATTCTCTGCAGAAGAGCATGAAACAATACTCCATGCTTCTTTTATGCTTTGTGATCTGTGAAAAACTTCCACACTGCAGTTTGAAATTTTAATTCTAACATTTATCTTATTTTTAATTATACTTTTTCACTCTACATACAAAAATCATAAATTACAAAGCTATTACTCTTTTGTGGTTCAGGAAATTGAAATAACTCAAGTAAAATTGAAATTTTAATCAAAATTAGACTCAGAAATTAAACTCAGACTTTACAATAATTGCCCTAGAAAAACAGATTCCTAAATGAACCTTTGTCTAGTAACAAAACTCCTTTTCCTTCCCTTCATTCAGGGAATACGGCTGCTGGAACACAATGTCATGCTGCAGCTTGTTACAAGACATAGCTCTATTCATCTTTCTGTTTCTGGCAAAAATGAGGAAGAGCTGTATCTACACTCCAGAACAATATTCTCTGCAGGGGAGCTTTCTGGGCAACCCTTCCAGGTGGTATAGGAACAAAAGGGAACCTTTCTCTGGTTGAGCTTGTTTTCTCTCAGGTGCCTACCATCTTGCCAGGACTCCATCTTCCAAGTATGTGATGAGTTCTTGTACCACAGTGAGCAGAGAACAGCTTAGCCAATGCAGTTTATTAAGAAACAGCACAGATAATGTTTAATAGAAGTAAACAATGATGCATCCTCATAGAGGAGGGAGGAAAAAAATATCTGTTTTAGAGAAATAATTTAAATTAAGAAGATTCCCAAAGAATTACAAGGCAAATCTTCCCATGACATCGATCTGACACCTTTTACAAAAATCCTACCCCTGCTGACATTAAGACTGAGATACTCAGCATCTGTGCACAAAGATTTGCAGTACACTGACAATATTGTCCTCTGCATTTCAAGGATGAGGTACTAATTTCCCTGAAGTCATCAGCAGAGTCAGAGCTCAAAGCACTTGACTGACAATGTATTGACTATAATATAGTCTAAAAATAGCTTCATGTCTTACTGAAAGCCAAAAAGATATTCCTTTTTTTTTTTTTTTTGGTCTTCATAAGCTGTCTCTTACCCTACTACCATGATTTTCTGCTTTAGTAAATATCTAATGTACAATGTAAAACATAAAACTGTTCAGTAGGACAGAAACCTTTAGGGAAGTTCTTGGAATAAATAAGTGCTCCTTCAGTTGTCTGAATGGCTGAAATTGTGAAAACAGAACAGATATATAGGGATTGGATACTAAATATAACTTCTACTCTCAAGAGTACAGATGCTTTTTTCTTAGGGTTTCTAAAAAGTCAATTAATCAAGTGATAGGAACTCTTTAGCTCGCTTTTTAGCCCTGAAAACATATCCTGATTAGACCATTATACTTTCCCTAGCAAAGATCCAGATAGCAGGGCTTCCTGCATCCTTACATTCATATATAGTCAAGGTCTTCATGTAATGTAAGTTCCTCCCTGAGGATTTGTCATCCCTCTGTTTTCATAGAATCATAGAATGTTAGGGGTTGGAAGGGACCTTTAGAGATCATCTAGTCCAACCCCCCTGCAGAAGCGGGTCCACCTACCCTGAAATACATTCAACTTCATCTGACAAAAGAATTCTAGTCAGTTACTGCACTGAGTTCAAGTCATATGTATTTTTAATGTTTTTTAAATAGGCACCTTCCTGTGTTTTGGTTAAATCCAGCAAGGTTTGATCATATGCTAATGGCAGTAGTTCTTCAGACTCAATAGCAAAAAAGATTCTGTATATATGGAGCAATGTGTATAGGGAAAATTGGGGCAGTTGAGAAGTGAGAAGGAGGGCACAGAGAAGAAAACAGCAGAGGAAGAGAAATGTTGAAATAACAGGCCAGAGAAAACAGAAATAAATGTTTATCACATGAAGGAGAATGGAAATGAGGAAAAATAACACAATCAGATGCTGATGTTAATGTGCCCCATTCCCAGAGTTCCCTAGGGACCACAGGCTGTAAATGATAAACACACACACAGCCCTGCATAGGGCAATTAATCCCCTCTGCCCTTTTATCTCCGCTGACTATAGAGCACAGAGACTGCTCATACTGAACACATACCACACTTTTACACTGGTGGTTTCTTAGGGATTAAGGAAGTAAGTCACACTGATTTAACCAGGCCAAGTTGCAGACTAACCCAATTTAACTACTGGATGTGACTGGTTGAGATCGGAAGGGACCTCTGGAAGTCATCTGATCCAACCTCCCAATCGAGCAGGGCCTCCTGGAGCTGGTCTTGTCGTTTTACCCTGGCAACAACTACCCACCACACTACAGGCCTTTTTCCTTTATTTTACAGTATATCAATATGTTCCCTGCTAGTTCACTTTCCTTTCCTCTTGAAATTAAACCTGTATGAGCATCACACTGGGACATCCACTGCTGTCCCTAGGAAGTGTTTTTCCTCAGCACTGCTCTCCACTCCTACTGGATGAGAAAAGCCTTCCCTTCACCTTCCTTTAGGAAACATTCCCAGAAGGCAGCAAGAGGGGAAAGCTATACAAAACAACCATTACTGCCCATCTCTTGCTGTTTTGAGATGGATTTTGTACGATTTTGTGTGTGTTTTTTCTCTGCTTCAGCACATAATGGGGAGGATCTATCTGCCCAGACTGATCTGTCACAGACTTTCCTGCTGCTGAACCGAGCCAGTAAGCCATTCACATCTCCCCCAGATGTTTCTGTTTTCTGAACTAACAGGAACCACATGTACTGCTGAGTCTCCCTGACAACCTGGGCCACCACAAACAAAGGGGAAGAATCCTCTCCTTGACTTTAGGAACAAGGCACTTGCTTGCCTGCAGGAATAGAGTTGGTCCAGGATGCTTCAGGAGCAGACTCTAACCAAGAGCCACTCCTGAATCACTGGGATGAGTGCACACAGGTGTGATCTATTGGACTAGTGAAAATTCCCCACACCTTTCAAAGTTTTTAATCCTTTTAAAGTTCTTAATAGCACTTCAGTGTCTTTTATACCTGAAGTAACAATTAAGCACTACATACAGCAACTTTACCTATAGCAGTAAGGGAAGTAGCCATGCAATTTAAGGCATGGGTGATAAACAGTGTCCTGTTTGCTCACTGACTTTCAGCACAGAAGTCATTGTTAACTGTAATGGTGATAAATCAAAGAATCTAAGCTTTGCCCTCAGTATTTAAAAAATAAATTCCTTACAAAGTACTGTCATACATTCTCATATGTTTCCAAATATCAAGATAACAATGGTAAATGCATGGCACATCCTCAGCCAAACTATATAGTCAGGATCTAAGAGAGGACAAGCTATAGAGCAACATGTTTGCTAACACCTAGGTCCCTAATCTGGCCATTACATTTTACTACATTTTTTTTTTAATTTACTGCATACTGAAAACTAAATTTTAAAGACAGAAAACAATCTAGACAGAGGACTTCAGGCCACTGAACAGCACTTTAAAAATAACCAGAAATTGGAGCTCTTATCCTTTTTCTTTCCAATGTTTGGTTTGTGGTGTTTTGGTTTTTTTTCCTTTGCTCTCTCATCTTTCCTTAGATATTGGTCAAAACAATTTGCAGAAGACTTGCTTTTCCAGACTCCAGAAACATTCTGTTATCAGGAAGAGGTATCAAAACTGTACTTCACGATTTTGAGAGGTTTTTTTTCTAGCCAATGCACAAAAGCATTTAGTTACAGATGTTCACCAAAGCAAGTTTTATTACACTGTGTCACAGAACTTGTCTCCATATTCATTAGGAGGTACATATTTTCAGCTTAAATGCATGTAGTGCATTGCCTTTTTAAGTTTTTACTGCTAAATAGAACTGTTTGAAAATATAGGCTTCAGTGAAACATGCCTGGTAAGGAAATAGATTTCAATAGTAGCATAAGCTTGCATAGTAAAGAGAAAAAGAAGACTCAAATAACCAAGTTTTGTTCTTTTAGATTATTTATTTTTATTTTTCTAGATCTGGCCAGGCTAGATAATTTTTATAACACTTCTTTCAAGGGACTAGTCCTCAACCTGTGCTGAGCTTGCACTCCTGCAGAGGTCCTATGAATTTCTCTATTGAATCTTTAACTCCCAAGTCATTTTGGGTCCTTTCTTCACAAAGGCACACACACATGATAAAATAACAAATTAGAATCACCACATTCCTGTGCTGCTCTAAAAAAATTAGACCACTCTCAATATAATCCTGCACTTGCAGTTGTCAACTTTTGATGTACAACCTCAGGATCCTGTAATACACACTATCAGGAAACTTCTCTGCAAGTGGCCAACAAGGCACAACAAAGCCACTTATTTTGTCCAGCAACAAATTAAAACATGGGGTTAAGGTTCATAATCAATTAAAGCTCCATTCAAAGTCCAATGATCTTGATGAATGTCAGTAAATTTCAAAAGACTGCCAGGTGACTTGCTCTGCCAGACAAGCAAAAGGGCTTCCAGGAGACAAATAGAATTTGATCTCTGGCTCTATGCTTTCAAGAAGTATTACTATTTTTAATGAAACACATTGAGGGTCTGCATTGCTATCAGCTGTCTGCAACTTGGTTTATTTTTAGCTTGTAATATAGTTAATAAAAACCAGGTACAACCCTCATCCCGCTTTAGAAGCACATATTGGAAACTGGACAGCTCTGCTAAAGTCATAACAGAACAAAATTTTAAGATACATCTAAAGAGCAATAAACTAAATTGTTCTTAAAATGCATTAAAAACATTGTTTATCCATGTGTATGCACTGAAACTTCTGATGTTGCACTTTCCCATTTATACGGAAAGCCAACCCTGTTCAGGGAGACCACACACTATGTCACATTTAGCACCTGTTAGAAAACTTTCACTGTGATTTTTATTTTCAAGCTTGGTAAATCCCCTTCTGTCTCCTAGCTGGAAGGCTTTATGTCCATTAAAATGCTGTTTCATGCAAACTGTTTAATCCCCTAGAAATCTTAAATTTGTATCCTAGTTAGCAAATCCCTCTCTTTTTCACTCTTCATCTGTAGCCTTGTTCAGGACAGAATATAAACTGTAGTTTCACAGGGAGCAGAGCACCTAAAATTTAATCCAAAGGCTTCTACATTGCTGTCAATACCTATGATAAATTGCTTGCACTGCCTATATCCTGCACTGGCAGAGAAACCAAGCCATGGCAAATGCACTACTTGGCTTGAGTGACCACAGACTCTAGGCTCTTTCATCATCTGTGTCTAATAAATGTCTAGAAAAAATGGGAATGTGAACTTGGTATCTACATCTATGCCCATGAATCTGCTCAGAAACTTGCACATCCAAAACCAGAGAGCTTCCTTGGAGTACCATCTTTAGGGGCCAACATTATCTGAGATCCTCTGCACTTGAACCACCAGGGAAGAGCACAAACAAGGAGACACGGGCACAGAGACCACACAAGAGGAAGCACCAACTTCTTTGCAAGTGACATGGGCATATCAGCAACAAGAGAGACCTCCCACTTCATCTTCAGCTCCAAGTCCAGTCAGTCCACCTTGAGACACTAACACATCACACGCTTGTTAATCAAGGACCAAGGCACAGCTGAAATATTTCCCTGTGTTGGACCACCTATGACATTAGAGCTAAAGGCCTTTTTTTTTTTTTTTTTTAAATTTATTTTCCAGAGCAGAAATACACAGCCAGATGAAAGCAAGAACCCTGTAGTCATACTTGGACTTCCAGGTTTCAGAAGCCCAGAATTAGCGGTTCCCACATGGAGTCACTCCAGCAAAGGGAAAAATTGACCTACAAGCAGCAGAAGTAATTCTATTGTTAGAAGCAAAGGTAGGGTTGGAGTCCACCAGTCGGCACCTCATATTTTGCTCAGCTGGGCACAGGAAGCAGTGAAAGGCAGTCACAGAAATATATAAATAGAGCCTCTTGATCTCCTTCAAAAGAAAGCTCAGTATCTCCTAGCAATGTGCATTCTTCACCTGCAGCCAGACATCTCCCCACTGTTCAATCTAGTTGGCAAGATGAAAGCTGAGAGCTTGATCCATGGTCAATTGATGTACTAATATATATATTAGTCATTAGATCATTCTAAGGAAGTAGTAGTGTTTGTACATATAAGCTGTCTGGGAGAAAAACCTTAAAGAATATTCTTGCATGTCATACTTCACAGCTGGAGTCTCCATCTTTTTTTGAAGGAGCTTGTTCTGGTGGCACGAGTTTTTTTCAATGAAAAAAATAGGAAGTAATAATATCGTTACTATTCTTTTTTTTTATACTTTCTCATCAGAAAAAGAATACCAGTTTTATTTTATACTCCAATCCCATTTGGAAAAAGACACACAGATCTTATGAAGCAGCTTGCTGCTGAGGTAGAACTGAACAGAACTTTGGCTCTCCCAAAATAAGCCACATAGAGGTTTTGATTCTACAGAAACAGACCAGCTAAAGTTTTCTTAGTTCTGAATGTTTGCAAATAAGATTCAGCTTTCTGGGAAGAGAGGAAAGGTATTTGTTACCAAGGAAGTTCAGATGGTCCTTATATTAACTGAAGATGGATTACATGAGCAGGACAAAACTTCAGGATTATTCCTGAGCACAACAAATATCAGATGCTTCCAATATATTTTTTCTCCAACTCTGGGTGGAGTACTCAAGTTTTCCAGACCATATCCCCTAGAAGTTACTTAGGCACCTAACCCCTATGCACTCAAAAATCTGGACATAAGTAAGAAATGCTGGAGAAGTGCAAAGTTAAAGGGAGAAAAAAAAACAACAAACAAAATCCATAACAACAAAAAAGAAAACTATGAAAGCTTTCATGTAGAGAGATATGAGTAGTATAGTTGAGTTTTATATATTTGCAGGAGGAAGAGAAAATTTGGACATAGCCCTGGCAGTAATCATCCAACAATAAGGAGTTATCCCAGAAAAATATTACATTGCCAAACATCTTACACACAGATGCATGTTTGAATTGTTCCTCCCTTATGTTTCAGGAAATAGTAAATAACGATGCAGCCAACACCCAAACACAAGGTGATTTTAGTAGACCACTTCATTTGGGACCAACACACAGCCACCAGCAGTTAAATACAGTCTCTTAAACTATACATTATTGGTAATGTCTGATGAAATGCAAACATGTAAAACAACTCAGGGTAGCCCCTGTACATGTAAGCCAAGGTCAACAGCTTGGGGCATGTCCCAAGGATGCCCAAGCCTCTTCGTTCCCTAATGGAGGATACATCGACTTCTCCAGTAAACGGGCTCATTGCCAGTGTTAAAGCATGGACAGAAAACATCACAGGATGCAAACACACATTAGGTGTGAGGCGTTTTAACAGGGCAGGCTGCAGCCCCCCAGGAAAATCACTCCTTGCTGCTATGCTCTAAGATGCTTTAATTCTCCCTGTTCATTGCAGGGGCTAGGATCCCAAGCAGGCTCATGAATTTCACTCCCCAACCTAGAAACAGAAGAGCTAATTTTAACAGCAGCACATCAATGTGGTCAAGTCCCACGCCAAAGGTCTTGCAGGGGATTTGTATAACCATGAAACCTACATGCACATTTCGAGCCATAGCTCTCACAGTGAGCCCACCCCTTCACTAGGGACAGAGATGGGTGTTAAAGAGAAGATCCTAGGAAATTGCTTTGCTAATCCAGCTTTCAGCTCCAGGAAAGCATTCATGTCCCAGGGCAATCTTTTCATGAACATTGAATCTGAATGCCAAAAATGAAGGAAATGAAAAATTAGCAAATAGCAAATTAAAATCCCAGAGCATTTAATTGTGGAATCAACAAAACATGGTGTTCCTGGAACAAACGCTGTGCCTCAGGCACCTCAGCAACTGCTGCCCGACACTGCTGAGACTCCTCAGTGTCCCTTGCGCAGCAGCTGAGAAACATCAAGAGCCGAAGCAGAAATCCTGGCACACATCAGGAGTTTTCATTTCTGTCTTTTTTTAATGTTTGCTCTGCTGCCTCTGATCTGACTAATGAGAACTCCAACTGAACCTGGCATTTCTGTATTTTCAAAAAATTTAATTGATGGACATGCCTCTTTGCAAATAATACCAGGGAAATGTTAAACCTACTTTCATGAGAAATAAAAAGAGGGTTAATTAATAAGAAAAATATAGTTCTAGCTGGTTTTAATATTGCTTTTGTAAGTTCTTTACTGAATTGTCATTCTGATGGCATTGTGGTGTTTTCTTTCCTACGCCACAAAACCTGTTGGCTCCTCCCACTGTTTACAGTTTAGAAATTGTGGCTTTTGTGATGTGCAAACAGTGTTCTCTGAACACTTTCACTGGCTGGCTTTATTTCAGAACATTAATCTAAGGTCAGTTTGAATCATTTAAGGCAGCAACAGAAACTGAGAAGACAAGTACAGTTTATTTCCTGGCACCCTACTCAGTATCACACCTGAGAATTCTTTCACCTCAAAGGAGCAGGAAAATCCTTACTGAATGCCAGGAAACCTGAATTCCTCTCCAGGCCAGAGTCAGAAACAGAGTTGAAGGCTCTGTTTGTTTTTTTGTTTTAAACCTAGAACATGAAGGATGAGGCCTGCAGGGTAATTTGCAAGTGACAAGTGGCAACTATAGGATAAACATCTTAAAAGAACTATGCAATATTTCTCAAAATAAAAGAGATCAAGTGAACACCATGTGTAAAAAGATTGCCTCAGGCTCACGGCACACAAACATTGGCATAAAGTGCTTAACACAAAGTAGTCCTCAGAAAGGTATCCTTGCACACCAGAAGTTTTCTAAACTGGTCAGCAAAAATTAATAGAGAATTCCATCTGTGCCAGCAGATCATGTGCTCTGATGCCTACAATATCAAGAATTACTCAGCCTGTCTCTGAATATGAGATGTATTGTTTTGAAATCTGTCAATAAGAACCGCAAAATATTTTATGTCACTGGTGTCACACTTTAGGCCCATCAAGGGACAAAAGACCACAATTAGACTCAAGTACCACAGACTTGAGAGTTCCTAAAGGGCAGGGAAGGCTTAATTGCCACTTATGGTCCAGGACAAAACAGACCAGGCTATTTGGCTTGGGGAAGAAAACAGAAAATAATTTAATCCAACACCAACTAAAGCATAATCATAAACCCCCAAAACATAACCAACACAAAACAACACAGTGGTACAATGATGAAGGGCACAACCAGCCCTTTAAGACCACCTTCACCCACCCATCCCTTCTTCCTGGGCTCAGAGCCCTGATCCCTGATGTCTTTTTCTCCTCTCCTTCTATGGCTCAGGGGGGCAGGGAATGGGGTCTGTAGTCAGTCTGTTCCTGATGGCTTCTGCTATTTGTCTGTCCTCAGGG
Source organism: Urocolius indicus (assembly GCA_013401255.1). Taxonomy (NCBI): domain Eukaryota; kingdom Metazoa; phylum Chordata; class Aves; order Coliiformes; family Coliidae; genus Urocolius; species Urocolius indicus. The sequence goes on from WBNH01012601.1 coordinate 94,529, forward strand.
CAGGTAGGCTCCGTGCCAGTCCTTCTTGCTCTGCTGTGGGGTACCTCACACACCCAGCAGCCCTGCACGGGCCGCTCTGATGTGTGTTCATCCCAAAGGCTGCAGCTCCTCTCTGCCTCTCATGTGGGCCTGCTCTGCGGCCTGTAGGCTCTCCAGCAACATGGCTACCTCCTCACACAGTCTCCTGCCCATTTGGACGCACTCACTCCGAGCTGCTGGTGGCTCTCAGTCCTGCCACTGTTCTCCATGGGCTGCAGGGGCACAGCCTGTGTTCTCACCACGGGTTGCAGAGGGGTCTCTGGTCTGGTGCTTCTCCTTCCTTCCTCCTTCTCTGAGTGTGGGTTCTGCATGGTTGACTCCATCTTCCACCACTCCTACACCTCCTCACAAGCACTTCAAATTCCCATCCCTAAATAGTGATTGCAGAGGCGCCAGATTGGCCCAGCCAGGCTGGAGGTGGGTCTGAACCCAAGAGCCAGGGGAGAGTCCAAGAACTCTTTACTGGATCTGCACTGCAGCCCCCTTCTGCTGTTACCAAGCAAAAGCAGCTCCTCGCTAAACCATGACACTGGAAAAGAGAAAATGTAAGTGTGGACTTGGGCAATTGGGCTGCTTCATACCCATTTTCCACATCAGCACTATTTTATCATAATTGTATAGAGTAAAATACTACTTGACTGCAAAGTTTCACAGGCCTCCAGTACAAGAAACAGCTTTTGTAGCCTTTAGGAGGCTCTCAAAAAAGAGATGCTCCATTTAGTTGCAAAAGCTTATGACAGAGATGAGACAGGACACCGTCAAATAAAACAAATAAACAGTCAAATAAGTAATCAGGTGGTTTGGCTAGATGATGACTGAATAACTCAATACAGCATTACCTTCCCTCAGCTGTATATACTGCATGCATTAAGCATTCAATATATTGCAGGCTGTATGTAGCAATGAAGATACCAATGTAGAAAGCAAATGCTGAACTAAGGTTCCAAGCTTGTCTGTTTCTGACTGCCATGGGTCAGAAAAATCAGAATAAAAATCAAAGCCAGCTTCAGAGAGAAGGAGTCACACAATATAAAAAACCAGAATTTGCCAAAAACACTGGAAACTGAAGTCTCAGAGAGGACCTCTGCTGAAGCCTCAGTTTTTACAGACACCTTCCCTTCTGGCCATGGGGCCTCAATTGTCTTAGGTCAAACTTACTGACGGGCCTGTGGTTCCTGCTGAACTCCCCACCTGTCTGCTTGGCAGAAAAAGCACTTTCTAGCTCCTGTGACACTGGCTCTAAAGCTCACTAGTTTAAAGTTACATTTTGACTTATCTTTACTTGGAATGCCATTGAAAAATACCACTTGTTTTGGCAAGAAAACTGATAGAGATTCAGCATAAGATGGGTGCACAGATTGGCTATTAGCATCTCAGCAGGAGCCATTCAGGCATGTGCTTCAGCCTCCTCATACATAATATCCAAGATTGCTTCAATCTTGCCTGATATTTCTCTCCCTTCCCACAGGAGTTCCTTCACCTTTTGCTGAATAAGTACTCACTTCAGGAAACAAAAGAACATCAAACATACCACAGACGGGTATTAAGCAAGCCTCCTTGAGCATTTCTCTGCAAACCATAATCCTTATAAACCTTGCAATGGAAACTGACAGCTCTGTATCAAGATGATCCTGCAGTCTTGAGCAGGGTTATCACCTAGCACTTCTCCTCCAACATACAAGAGATCGGGAAATTCTTTGTACTCAACAGGTATTTTTCCTGTCTTTCCTCCCCAAGGGAGGACCAGTTAAGTGCTGAACTGTAGCAATTCCTTTCATGAAACATTTTTAACTTTGCTCTTAGAAGTTAAGACATAAAATGATGTGTGGGCAGAATGCTTCTCCCTCACTTCTAAAGTTTTCACTTCATACATTATAGACAGAAATCTCAAAAGGTTCCCAAAGTAATGGAGTTGCTTAATGTAACTACAGAATGCAGCAAATCATAACCAATTTAATTCCTCTAATAAACTTACAGATATAAGTACTCACCAAATATTTTTATATGGAAACACATACAAACACAGGAACTGTGATCCCATTCAATGTGTAATTACAGTTTAACGTTCAAAAGACAGTATTAAGACAGTGTGAAATCTCATATCCATAGCATTCATATAACAATAAATCCAGTGCAACACACAGAAGACAGGATGTTACAATACAGATTAAGCCAATTAGCCTGTTTGCCTTTATCTAATACCAACAGCACTGTAGATACACAGAACATTTCAATTTCAATTGAGTGATTAAACAGATCTCAGCTGCCAGGAACCAGTGTTAACTCCCTTTGCAGAGAGTAGCTGAGGGGGCCTAGCCCACTCACAAAAGCTGCCAGCATCTTCACAAACACCACTGGACTTTCATACAGGTCTGTCAGCAGGAATTTTAGCTAAGTTCAGTAAACAGCTATGGAGAAAATGGAATAAAATATTGGCAGGTAAAATACATCCTCCAAAAACAAGCTGTAGCAACGGTTTTGCATTAGTGTTCTAGATTGATTTTAGCACTCATTTACCTAATAGTAACAAGCTCTTCCCATTGGAAAATGTCAGTTTATAGGTAATGTATTTGAAACGTCTTTTCTACCTTGTACTTTTCCATATACATTTAAGTTAGAGAATATGAACAAAATCCATTTTTTTTAAAGTAAAGAAATAAGGAAAAAAACACATTTTCCTTTCACTCTCACCTGCCACATGCACCAGTGCCCCAGGGGAGGATGCGGCAGTGACAGCAGAAGGTTCTGGAGCATTCTCCCAGTTTCACTGCAGAGGAGTTGAAGTCCTGCACACAGGAGCCTTGCATGCAGATAGTTAAAGGCACAAGACTTAACATGCCTCCTCATTGGGAAATACCAAATCCTGTCTACCTCTGTTTACCTTTCCTAGAGCCATTTTCCAGATTTTCTCTTTGAACAGTGGCAAGTGCCATGAGTAGATACACAAGTGACCAGCATCTATCCCCCAAAGACAGGAAGTAGCCACGTGTGAGACCATCACCATTCATGAGTTCTCTGGGAAGCTTTAGTCCCACAGTGTCCACTGAACTACTGATTCTCCACTGCCAGGGCCCACCTGAACTCTATCTGCAGGCACTCTGGGCCACTGTCCCTACTGCTTGGCCAGGAGTGCTTGACTCTGCCCTGGACTCGCTAGGCTGCTGGCCCACAGCAGTGGAGAGACCCAGCTGAGCCCCTGCCCTGTTCCCTGCCCAGCCACCATTTGCCAGCCAGGCTGCATGCTCACAGCTGCACTTGCAAATACACTTCTGTAGCTGGAAGGACAGCTCAGTACTTATCGATACATCCACATGGCCTACCTGGACCTTCCAAATCAGCCTCGATATGAAGCATCAATGCTTCCCAAGGCTTCATCTTCCCTGACAGCTCTTCAAGTGCTGACTGAAAGAGTAAAAGAGGCCTAAAAAGTGAAGCCTGTTTTACTGCTCTGTGTCCTCTCCAACAAGTTAACACTTCACTGAACTGCTGTGGCTCTAACAGTTAGTGAAACAGCACAAGATGCTCTTCCTGTTTTGCAAGGCCAGCCTGGCAACAGGGGGGTTGCTACCAGCTTCCATGGCAAGCAGACAGTCCATTCAAGCACTGTGATGGTCTCCATTGTGGAGAACTATGCCTCAGTACCTGGCATGTTTTTCTTCAAATATCCACATAGCTGAAAGAACTACCAGCCTCATTTTTTTTTCAGATGGGGAAATAAAGTCAAAGAGGGGAAATAAATATTATGATGTAAAGGCTAGAGAAAAATTCTGTGATGTGCAATAGGCTAGACTGATCATAAAACTCCCCCCTAGAGAGTAAACTAATGCCTTTTACAGAAATCATGTCTGGTGAACAACTAATTAAAAGTATTGCTGAAAGACCATATAGTCCAGCTCCAGTTGTTTGTGGGGTGTCCCGTACCCCCCAGCCCCCCCTTCAGAATTTCTCCCATGATAGCAGAAAAGACCAGCCTTCCCATTTCCTTAATCAACATGTTTGGTCACGAAGGAATGGCTGTAAAAGGGGCTGAAAGCAGTGTGCACCTGGAACAAGCTGAACCAAGTATCAGGATGTACAGAAACAAATGTTGCACAAGGCCAAGCAGATACTTTAAAAAATCTCATCCTGGCACAAAGCCTGGGTCTCACTGATGCCCAGAGACTGTTTTGCCATGTTCTCACTAGCACCAAATGTCACAGTTTGATTTTACAGGGACAAATCAAGTGAAACTACTTTTTAGCAAGACAAACACTTCTAAAAAAAGACATCAAATGACTGTGGGGTCACAATTATTTATTGTCTTTTGTGCCAGCATGCACTGGTAATTCTTGCTCAGAGATTTGTGATGAACACACCAGGAACACTGTTTTTCTTGAGACCAACACATAATCTTGCAGTGCTTTACTCTGAACTCCTTTGCTGCACTTAGAAGTGTCGCTATAGAAGCACTCTGCTCTTTATTTTGGAAAACATAAAATTTACTGCTACTTTAAGACTTCATTTATGATTTTATAGGGCATTAAATAAGCTAGCCTAGCATTCTGAAAACCAGCAATGTTTAACCCAGACCCACAATCAAGGGCTTTACAAATGATGTTTCAATTCTTCATAAATTAACCTCTTCCACATTAGGAAAACACAAGTAAATCACTGAACCCACGTTGCTGATTTGTCAAATTTTTCTGAACAGTGAAAACGAAGCCTTCTGTCACCTAAGGACTGAAATTTAATCAGTCATGTTGATTATCTTTACCCATAAATTAGAAACTTGAACTCAGTTTGGTAGGTTAAAAAGTACAATTATGTTCATGTCCATGTCCTTTAAGACAGGTTTAGGTTAAAGCATTCCCAGTCAATCTTGTATGACCTTTTTTTGTTGTTGTTGTTTATACAGGTAGGCAATTCAAACCAACTCATAATTAAACTTACTAAACAAGACATATGAAAAGTGGCGGTGTTAAATGCATGCAACTTGGGTAAGTAGCTAAGTAGCTTACCACACAGTCATAGCATGGGTCAGTACCACTAGCAAGCACATTGCTCAGATTGTTCAGATTCAAGTTCCCACTTACCACTGCTCTCACAGATACTTCTAGAATGACTGCTTGTTTAAGAAAATTAGTAAAAGATTTCCTAAAACAAAATAGAAATATTATTAATGTTTCACATTCTTCATCCTAGTGCTTCATTTACCAGTGTCATACATGCATGGGTTACACAAACATAGATGGGGCCAGAAAATCTTACTATTCTTTGTATTGCCAAGACAGTTTGATTTGTTTCTTCTCCAAATAACTTGGGAATCAGTAAGAAGAAAAAGTTTGAGAAAATAAGAAAATTACATGATGTACAGAAAGAAAACATAAAGCAAGCATTAATATTGGCCCTTGGGTTCAGAGTTACTCCTTCTGGAGTTTGCTGCTGGATGAATGCTGAAATGTAAGTTTAATTGTCACATTACCGCAGGATTTTCTGGAGTAGGTGTAATGCACCCGTTGTGACTATTGTGCTCATTGAAAGAAAACACCACAGGACTACCCTCCAGGGTGTCCAGGCAAATTCCAGGAAACTCGTGGTCCTTGCTGGAATCCACAGTATCTCCCTGCAGTTCCAGGCACTTCAGGTGGAACATGTTCAGGCAGTGATGGCTGAAGATAAGTTGATCCAAATAAGCTGATAAGTTTCAGTTGAACATGATCTCTGGTAGCTGCTTCTTCATTGTTGGAGTTGTTATTGTTTGTGGTGTTTTGTTTTTGTTTTTTTTTTTTTAGTTCAGGCTTTTGCTACTATAATAATGGGGTGGATTTAGGTATCAGGTTTTTTATTTAACTGGACCCAGGAATTGTCACTTTCCTTTCTAAATTTTCAGCTACTCAATACTGTTGGATAGCTTCCTAATTAATTCCAGAAGTCAGTGTATCAATATTACTACATAAAAATGAGAATTCACCTTAAGACTCTGCAAAATGGAAGACAGTAATTTAAACAATGTAGTATGAGAGTGTATCATTGTAACCATTTCCACAGTGTCAGTGGCCAACTGATACAAAAACACATCTAACTTAGTTTGTGATGAGGGCAATCTCACAAAGGGATTGGGATCCAATGTCAGAGGTCATGGTTTCTCCACAAGAAACAAAAGTTATCTCAATTATCCAGAAGGCAGAACTAGTAATTTTAACTGCAATGAAGCACAAGAATCCTAGTACCAGCTCAAGCCCCCCTGAACTCGCCTTTTGCAAACATGTAAAGAGACAAATTCCTCCAGAGAATTTTCAGTGGATGTACTGGGGCAGAGATCAAACAAGAGATACCACAGCGGAAGAGCTGAAGGAAGTAGTAGGCAACATGGCCAAGGCACTGTGGCTTCAGGCAGCCTGCAGCCCCATCTGCTCCATACAGTTTAAAGGCCTGCAGGGGTTAATATGGTTAACTTACAGCTCCTCCAGGGAGACAAAGCTATGGAAGTGAATGTCTGCTCTTGGATATTTTAAACACAAACGAAAACATATGGCCCCTGGAATTATGCTTGCTGTTTCTCCATCTGATACAACACAGAGAACAGATAACCTAGGTCTAGAACTAAATGAAAAAGTTTTATTCCAAGGAGCAATTAGCGAACAATTTAGAGAATACACTTCATTTTTAAAAGTTCTCAGACTAGTAAAGCAGAAACACAAAAACATTGAGAATGCTCACGTAGTGACTGGGAAAGAAAGTCCCAAATACCTTAGCTGTATAAAACAGCAGCTTCTTAGTCATGTGAGAAATATTTGTTAACTATGAAATACAGGTTACTACGAATAATTAAAACCATCCTTTCCCTTCCTAGATGTTGTTTTGTTATTTTGATTCTACACATAAACTAGTAATGATGAAAAATTAACGCTAAAGAATGGTCTTAATCCAGAGAGCTGAAAAGAAGGATCAGTGATTTAATTTATAAACTCAGAAATGTAATTGAAAAATGTAATAATGTGGAGTAAGACCACAGGTGTGATAAAGAGTAGAGGGCAGCCGTGATATGCATCTTTAAATTCAAGTCTTAAAACAAGCTGGTAAATATTTCAAGTACAAATTAATTCAGTAGTCTGTGCTCAATTGAAGGGCCAGTGTGTGCAAGCACAATCCCACTCCCAAATGCAGACACTCAGCAGGAGTGTCCTTGGCTCATAGGGGGCTGGAGTTGCACACTACCCAGGGACAGCAAGGCCAGCAGCAATCTTAAGAAGTGATCTAGTCCAACCTCTCCCAGAGGACAAGCTGTGCTTAAACACCGCCGATGGTTAAAGTCTTTGTTTAACTTTTACTTTAAAACTTGTGTAAATGATTTTCTAACATTCTTGGGCAATGTATTGCAGGGCTTTGCAAAGTTACAATCAGGATTGTTTTCTCCTGATGCCTAATCTAAAGGTAGGCAATGACTTCTTATCCTATAAACAGAGGATTTGGAGAACGAGGTTTGGGTTTTTCAGTTTTTTTTCCGAAAGTCTTCTCTGCAATAGCTTTTTATAAATGTGAATATTCCTTTAGCCATTGCTCCTGCAGACTAAACAAACCAAATTCTTTCAATTTTTACACTCAAAATGATGTTGTCTAGCACTCTCATCTTTCTTGTCTCTCCCCACTGGACTCTTTCCAATTAGCCCCCAACCTCACTGTAGTGCATGAAACTGGATATAGTATTCCAGCTCAGACCTCACTAGACCTTATTAGATCTAATTGCAGGAAAGGTTATTTCATGTGAATTTAATAAGGAATGCTTATTTATTCAGTCTAGTATGAAATTTGCTTTTTCACATACCCATGACATTATTCATCCATGATTAATTTACCACACACTCGAATCTGTGTGTACTTTTCCACAGGATTACCACAACTAACCAGGCCTCCTCCATCCCTTTTGCCCTTAATGAAGCAATTCCTACTTATGTCACCTAATTTCTGCAATTAATTTAAGTAGCTTCTTGTTCTAATCTGATATAGTTTCAGCCTTCATTGGCAACAATTGCTTGTAAATTAAATATCTGTTGCATAATCCAATTTACTTTTAGAAGTCATTACATCCTCCTAGGTGATAGTGAACTGGTAACAACTCTAAGTACAAATCACTTTTGTAGATCCATTTGAACTATGCTTCTTGCATTGGCTATGAAAATGTCAGAAGCAGTCTTTACCAAAAGCCTCTTAATAAAATCAAGATGCATCACCTTTTCAGCTTCTCTGTCACAAGTCAATTATTCCACCACAGAAGGAATTATTTTATGGGATTTATCTCATATGGTATTTCCCCTTTTCTCTGAAATTATCTGAAAAATTTTGGAATTGGAAAAGAGGTATAGGAAGTTTTCCCTCAGAATGAATATTACAACCAACAACGAAGTGCATATTTTAATTTGTGAATATCTTTAGAGTAATGCAAACCATGAAGATAACAGTGAGAACTCTGAACCAGTTCTGAACTTTCAGATTTTGTTCAGAGATACCTCACAGCAACACCGGCATATCCGAAAACATATTTTTAAAGAAAATGTGTTAAAAAATGGACGGCCATTCAACTTTATGAAAAGAAATCTCTGTACTTTATGACAAGTCATTAAGTCAAGCTAAATTCAAATCTTTCAGTCTATTTAATCTATCACCTTCTGTTGTTACTAGTTCATCTCACTCTATCAAATGCTTCAGTCCTAAGTACACGTACTCCTTCACATCTGCCCGGTTTCTAGGTTTTTGCTATGGCAACTGTAGTTCCTACTTGCTAAGTTCATTGTTCTCCATCTATTCAAAATTAAAGGCCTAGTCAGTAGCTCAATATATCAGTGCCACATGAGTACTCTTTGTCTTAGCCATAAACTGGTCATTGTTATCTTACACATCTAACAGGTCAAAGGAACATGCGTTGTCCTTATGCAATTTTATTCCCTTTAACACAAATGCTTACTTCTTCCAGATAGACTTCCTGCATCTAGACTAAGATCCTGAATTAAAAGCCTATGAAAACTGGCCTTTAGTGCCAGTGACTTTGGTTAATTCTGGATCAGTCCATTGGTGAACAAAACTTTTTCCCTACTCATTACATTTTATTGCAAGGATTGTTATCCTACACACTCAGAGAGAAGTACCAGGTCTTTAATTAGTCTATTTTTATGTACAGGATATGTTATATAGAGAATGTAAAAGATTAGTGATGGCCACACGCTCGACTAGGTTCTCCAAAGACACACTGATGTCACCATGCTAGGCAACCATTTAAAAGGAAGGAGCTGGGATTCACAAACTTGATGGAGGTCCTGTAACAAATCCATTAAATATCACATCTGTAATAGATTAATCCAAAACACTTAATTTCAATGGTCTGATTTTTAATATTGTACTCGATGTTACAAAATAAAATATAACTTTAATGGTTATTTCATAAACTTTTCACATTTCCATGTAAAGCTTTAATATTTAATTTATAAAGTTGTCACATTTCAGTGTAAAACCAACAGCAGGTTTTAAGTAAAAAGAGCTTTGTGGAGGCAACAGCTTCAACAAGATTCTAACTTTGTAAGAGTAGAGAAATGCATAAACATAAACATTCATGAATTTCTTTTGTATACATCTTTGTAAATTAGCTGATACAAATGTAATTTACTATAGAAAGATTTTGTTTGCTACACACAGTTCTATGCTGGCATCACATACTACTTGATTTATCTTTCAAAGAATGAGATTTATGCATTTTGCATTTTAACCCCCAGTATGTCCATTGCCAGCAGTGGACTTCATGTTCAGAGAATCAGATTCACAGTGTCAGCAATCTAAAATTAAAATTCAGTCCAAGGTTATAAATAATCAAAAATGAATGCATCATTTTCATATCATAATCGCTAAAAGCTTAAAGGCCATGATCCAAGCCAACGAAAATCCATGACAGTTTTCCCTTTGACTTAGCTGGAATTCCCTCGCTGTTCACAGTCACTACAGCTTCTCCTGTTAGTTTTGCAATTTTATCACATAGCGAAGAGTTAAAAAGTACGCAGTATCATAGCTTCAGTGTAAGAAGTAAAGCCTCTAAGTCATTCTGGGCCTCTTTATCCTGAAAGAAACAGACAATCATGCATCAACTTAGATAGGATAAATCCCTTCATTTGCCTAATACGTGCCTATCAACATTTCTTTACTAACACTAGACATAACACACAACTGTAACAGCCACAGAATGTACAAGACTGCATAGTAAGTTAATTTATCAGTCGTTGCAAAAATAAAGTTTGGAGTGAAAACAAGAGCCAGATGGCAGCCCTTCCTTTACAACTCTGTTAAAGCACTTAAAATGTTAGCCACAATTAGTTGCCTCACAGATCAGTAAGCTTTTCAGTTTAGGCCATAACTTTTAGTGGTGTACTTTGCATAAAGTAGAGTCTTGCCTTAAACTTTAGGTAAGCTTGCAACCCAACAACCTGCAGTTTTTCTGAAGATGTTTCTGTGATGTTCAATAAAGATTTATTAAGCAATTAAAAAGAAAAATGTAATTAATGACCTAGATTAGGCTGTGATTTCAGTGCATACAGCCATACCTGCCTGCAGTAACCACCATGGGCTGCCCACATCCTTGGTATCTTCTGTACTGGTGTTGGTGGGCTCTGCGTGGAGCCATTGGGGAGCAAAAGACAAAGCATCTGCTGTGCTCAGAGCCAGCACTATATTATACCTCCTTGGACAGAAGGGAAAGGCTCCTTTTAGGCCAATGCGTAAATGCACAGTTTGCACAGGGCTTTAAATCAAACCCAGCCTACAGACCCTTTTACAGGTAAACAGTAACATAATATGCTTTGTATATTCCATGTATAATCTTTTCAGAAAGGGGTACAGGCATATGAACATGTAACCACAGTTCAAAAACTCTACCATTATACTTATTTCCAAAATGTCTCCTGGATATAATCAACTTGCTTTGCTTGCCACAGCAGAACTTCCAGCTTGCAAAAAGGACCTTGGTTTAAAACCACATTTCTAAAAAGCTCAGCGTCTCATGCCTGCAGGCTGGTAAGGGTCCAAATGCCCAATACCTGCAGTCATGTGTACTTTATGGTGCAAGTGAAAAGCACTTGCACATCACAAATTTTGTGCAAGTATTTCTAATGACAGAGACTAGTATTTCTTCCCCAGATAATGCCACAGGCAATTCTGAAAGAAAATACTGCAGACAGACAGTGAAGTAATCACTGAATTTCAGGATCATTTAATTATCCAATCAACCAAAGAGCTGGAACAAAACATGGGACATTTAAAAATACATTTTATGGGTGAAGAAATTTCTGCTTCTCTTTATTTTAGTTTGTTGTCTATAATGTCACGGAGGAACAGAGAATGATATCGAGATGATACAAACCATATGCCAGACATGTCAAACTATGTTATATTATTGGTCTGGATAAAGGCATTAATACACTAGCTGGACACTTCTCTTGGAGTTCGCTCTCTTGCTCCCACTGGCAACAACAGCCTAAACTATCTGCTTAATCGTTTATCAGAGGCCTAAAAAGGCACACACTGAAAAGCCAGTAAGCTCTTGCCAAAATATTCTAACAGAAGGAAATGTCACACTGAATTCAGCACCCCTTAAACTCCACATCACTACAGGCTGCCTGAAGCACCCACCTGTGGCTTTTAATCAACATTGGAAAACTCAATATTTGTATCAATACGTTGATTAATTCAGGGAAAAGCACATTCTTTTCTGTACTGTAAAACGCCAGATATTGTCCCATGATATTAGAAAATGTAAAAGGGTTCATTGTATCTGGTCCCATACTATTCTATGCCAAAAATGATAAAAACGCATGGTGTTCTGGCATTTCATGAGTTGGTAAGTTTCTTTACTCTGTAGGATACTGCATTTTAAACACATAACTCCAAACAACTTTGTATAAAAGTCTCTCTACTTAGAAGCAAGGACTTATATTGGGCAATGAGCTTCAATGAGTTTCAAAGTTCCCAAAAATATTGGGCATTCTTCCTTGAATCGTCCTATGGGCTTAGGAAAAAGAATGAAACAAACTCATGATTGTTCTAAGAACTGGCTGGAGAAGAAACCGCAAATGTGTAAAGCTTCCTACGTCTGAGCTGTCAGTTCCAAACAAGACTACATCAGTAAAAGCAGAACTATTATTGTTGCAATACTTAATAGGCTGCGTTAATTGAGCCGTCAGCTTCCAGTCAATAATAAGAACCACAGATGGCAAAAACATTGAAAAAAAATCAGTAATGGCATGAAAAACAAAGCTAAGAAGGGTCAGTGAACTATTATGTCACCTTTGGATAATCTCTCTCCAAACCAAAGGTATATGTCATGCTAAGAGGAGAGAGAAACCACAACGCTGTTCAATGTACTAGTCTCCAGTTTTAAGGATGAAAATTTCATTAACGCCCATAAATCCTGTATTTGGCCAACTCTCTTCCCCATTGATCTCTGGGTCTGCAGATTTCTAAAAACAAACAATAAGGTCATCTTTTTTGGTGGTTTGGGGGCTTTTGTTTTTTTGTTTTATTTAAAACACGCAGGCTTTGATCTCTCTTTAGAGTGCAGCACAGAGAGGAAGAGGTGCAAGTCATAGGAGGAATGCAACATATTTGTATCAGTCCCATTTGTTCACTGTGAGGCTTAGTTCAACATTGACTAAATACACAGCCATTTTCAACCTTGACTTTCTAGTGTCAAGGCTTACATTTATTAAACACTTCTCATATCATTTTCAGAGTTGAGTATGAGTTCAAAATGTTCTGCAATCAAAAGGTATTCAAATGACAGAGCTAGTGACTGTATTTTTCCCTTCTTCCTATTTAGTTATTTTTCTTTTATGTTTCATAATCCACAGGGGATACACACAGGAAAAAAAAAACCCAAAAAGACCTGAGAGGTCAGGGACTGAACAAGGGCAGAAAGGGAGTTGAAAACAAGAGCAATACAGAAGAGAGAGCTGGTGGGAAAAATGGAATGTTGGCTTAATTGGAGGTAGTTCACATTTTGACAGTTAATTTCTGCTGAAAAAATTTACTTATATATATATATACACATATATACACACACACACACACACACATATAAATATGTATGTAAAAACTATATGGTAATTAAAGCAGAGAGAGAAAGATAATGATTTTACCTTCCATCTCTGCTAATTATTTCCTTATGCATCAAACACATTCAACCCAGGCACTGCACATGTGTGCACTTGTTGACAAAGTCCTAACCGTCAACGGAGAATGATATACCCCTATGACCACAATGAAAATGGCTACACCAGCCAACTATAACATAACTGTGTGCACGCACTGCCAAATCCCAAGCTGACAGGCATCCTGCAGGGCTTCATTGAAGTCAGTGGGGCTGCATGATATGTTAAAGGAGCTGGGCTGCAAGTGTGGTCCAAAGCTGTACTCTGATGTGTGGTAACAGCAATGAGGTGCTGAGAACCATTTCTGCTTTTGAGTACAGCTGTATCATTCCTTCACAGCTCCAGGAGAAATCCCTGACTGTAACAGAAGAGACTTGCAAGCGTGCACAAGGATCTTTAATTAGAGAGTAACAGCTCTTGTGGACAATGTAAATCATATAAAGCTATATGCTGTCCCTTCTAAGTTTCACAATAGGCTCCAACAGATGGTATGACTGCAGTAGGTGTTAATTTGCATACAATTGTATAACACTGTTTTTCTCCTTAGATATTTTGATAAACCATTGCAGTCATCCACTTGCAACATTCGATATGATTGCTGTATGTCACAAGTTAGGGCGTTTTATGTTTTTCATATTATTAGTATCTTCCTCTGGGGATGAATTATGACTTGTCACGGCTTTTAGGATCAAGGCAAGCACAGTTTCAAAATACATAGCTGACAATAGTTCCACATTTTCTGATTATACTTCAGAGGGAAAAACACCTTTTCACACATCCAGACGACAGTCAGTAAATAGTTCGGCTAGTTTGAGGGCTGCTGCTGAAAGATCACAAAATAATTAATCATCCTATTCTTTTCTAAGTTAGTTTTTTATGTGTAATATGATTTCCTTTTACTATTTTACACAATGGGGAGTTTTCAAGACATTCCCTTCTTTCTGCCCAGCTGCTACCCCTACCACAATGGGACCTAGAGCCATCTTGTCTGTGCAGTTATCAGTGAAACGAGTACCCAGTTATAATCCCTTCAGAAAGACGCCTATTGAGGCTTTCCTTCACCCTGTGTATTGACTCTGAGACAATATATTTAAAAAATTCTGGAAGCTTAACTTCCTCAAACCACTCTACAAAAATAGGAAACCAATTGTAAACTTCTTAATCCTACAGTGCACCACCACCTCCCTGGACACATCTCCAATTCCGCCCCGGCATTGTCAGCACACTAGCAAGATACACTCCATGCTTTAAGGAATCATCTGCTGACCAGTCTCACTGCACTAAAACTGTGTTACCTTTGACAGGAAGTTGAAATAAATACTTTGTGATAAACCAGTCAATTCAGTTATAATATAATCAAGCTTAGTATTTATCAGGATAGACTTTACTCTTATGTATGAAAATACTAAACTAAAAAAAATACCTTTATTTTTTGGAATTGTTTTTGGAGGGGGAGAAAGAATAAGCAGACAATGCAAACAAACTCTTTGGCAAGAACTTCAAAAACTTGCAGACAGCAAATCAGTTTGATCACTAGGAGAGAGAGAAACAGATTGTATTCTATGAAGCGCAAAAATCATGTCATAGGAGGTCTCAAATTCTTTTAGCAGCTCTTTTACAAAAGTCTCATTTTTACCAGCATTTTACATTTGAAATTCAGTCCCTTTATAATGAGTATCTGATTCCCTGAGCTTAAAGCACTCATATTCAGCGTTGACAGAATCTCTAGTTAAGGAATATTTTTAAAAAAGTATATTCAAACCATACTTTAACTTTGGGCTGGTGGTAGCTATTAGGAAATTCTTGTTCAACTCCACAAACAGTAATAGCAGGAAAACAATAGCCTAGAACTCAAAATGAACATAAATTTCAACACATTATTTTGTCACTGAAACACCATGGAATTTTGCTTGGCTTTGGGAGAACAAATGTGCAAAAAATCTAAAGAAATTAATATTCTCTGAAAAAAATGACATTCCCTATTGTGCTGATGTGTTGAGAAAACAAAATGTTCTGTTTGATGAGAAAATAAAGCTGTTTTTTATATGGTCAATCAAAATGATTCATTTATTTTTTACAGGTTTTTTTTTCCCCACACACAAGCTGGAATTTCCAGCCTTCACTTTAAAAGCAAAAGTAAATTACTTTGTTTCTCCTTAAAAATCATTCTTAGAAGGACAAATTGCCACAGCAGCTGCAAATGAGAACTGTTGGAAATACCAAAGCAAAGTCTGCTGTATTTGACCAATCTTTGGTGGTTTGAGTAGGCATTTCTTGTGAAATCTGTTGTGGAAAATTCAAGATATACAAATGGTCTATGGTAATGGGAACAACCGATGGCTGCTGAAGTTTATATTCTGCCTTCTCTTCCATTCATCTGTAACTCTCACTGTTTTCCTTACAGACAATATAAAAAATGTAAATTAATGACCTGGGAGATAATTATGGTAGCTAGCAACAAGACAAGGGGTAAGGGCATGAAGCTGGAACACAAAAAGTTCCACTTAAATATAAGAAAAAAGTTTTTCACCGTGAGGGTGACGGAGCAGTGGAACAGGCTGCCCAGAGGGGTTGTGGAGTCTCCTTCCTTGGAGGGCTTCAAGACCTGCCTGGACATGTTCCTATGTGACCTGATCTAGGTGGACCTGCTTTAGCAGGGGGGTTGGACTAGATGATCTCTAGAGGTCCCTTCCAACCCCTACCACTCTATGATTCTATGATTTTATGGTGATGAAAAATCTTATGGGCACGATTTCTCCTCAGCAACTGCCTTCTTGTGTAAACATTCATCCATTGCTCCTGACCATTATTACATCTACCTCCTCCTCCACATGGGCTTTTCTAGAGTTTCAAATATCACTGAGGCCAAAGGCAGAGCTTTCAACAAATCTCTGCTTCCCGCCATTCTACACTTGTAAGAAGTGAATGCCATAATGATCAACTTCTAATTTAGATAATATCTAAATCCCTCTTGTTAATTTCAACTCTGAATTAACTTAATTTGTAACTTCTGGGAAGGAAAGAGTGGATTTTTAATTACTTTTTTTTTTAATCCATAATAATTTTGTAAAATACAAAGATTCATTTTCAAAAAATATCACAGAGACCAGAGCCCTTCTCTGCCAGGCTGTTAATCGCTTTGTGTTGAGCTTATTGGTCCTACAAACACAGAGCTTACTCTTATACCCATGTTCATCTCCAGGTACAAGAAAAAATTATTTCTTCACTATTATACTTTATAACTCTACATTGAGACTTTAATTTTCTTTAAGTTCCAGCCTTGAAAATAACCATCAGTCTTTGCTATAAACAAGAAATTTGTATCTTATTTCCCTCACATGCAAAGTGTTATGTGTTTAATCAACCGCACACACACACCCTCCAACTCGTTATGTCTTTCTACATGCAAGACAAACAGCTCATGTTTTCAAATTTAAATTACGTTTTTCTCCTCAAATTTAACAAAGTCCTATTTTTTCCAGTCATAGTAGTCCACCACATCTGTTTTTCACAGCCCTTCATGTAGTCACACTCACCAGGGCTTTGAGTGCACTACAAAGTAATGAGTCTCAGTAAGGGTAATGTAACTTCTAGATAAACAGAGCAGCTGTTATGCTCTTACAATAACTCACAGCAGCCTTGAATATTAGGATCTCTTTCACTTAGAGGGTGAATGTTTCCCAGGACCCTGAGGTTATCCACCTGGACAGCAACCAGAGAAAAGCAGGACAATGTCGTGTCCTGTGCACCTCCTGCCACACTGCTCTACAGTATGACAGTATTTATGGCCTAGAAAGGACCATTTGATTCACTGGAAGTTTTTGTTTAAAGATGATAAAGAGAAAGCTCTCTAAAGTAGCATTCTAACATTAGTTTCATTTCCCAGATGTAATTCGCACCAAATCTAAAGTAAAACAACTGTATAGAATGATTAGCTAAATGTGGCAAATTATTTTAAAAAGTGGTATTAGGACCCACAGGAGCCATTCGATCAGAACTTGTCTCTTCTTTAAGATTTCTTTGATACCCTTTTTCAGGTTCATAATAGTGTTGAAACTGGCCATCTGATTTTTTTTTTCTTTAACAAGTATTACCTCTGCTTGGAAGCCCCTCTACCCCTTGAAATAAAAACATATTTTGTAAGTAGTAGAACAGATGCACAGAAGGGGTATTTGGATATGATACAACACTCAAGACAAAAACGATCTCACTTAACTTGAAATGTTACATGAAACGATCCTAGACAAAGTGCTTGAGTTAGACCAGCTGAAAATTTGACCTGAGGATTAAAATGAGCTATGGGCTATTTTACTAATGCTGAGCACCTCTGGTTCCCACTGAAGTCACTGGAAACTGTGGATGCTCAGAAGCAACAAAAAGTAAACCATTGTCTACTATTATTTTTCATACTTATGCTACAGGATGATTTGTATCATGAAATATTATACATTTCCTCAATGTGGCACCTTTCCAGCAACTTTGCCTCTCGGTTTGCTCCTGATTTTATGCCTATATATATATATATACATATATATACACATATACACACACATACACATGTTTCTTAGTAGAAGCCAACATTTAAAAACAATGAAGGAATTCCCCTGCTTGAAGAAACAGTGAAAACTCACGATAGGTTTCACATGACATTGACAACACATCATGCTGCTGACAAACATGAGATCCTGTGCTGTGGCAAACTGAAAGAAATCACTGCTGACCTGAGTTTTCAATTTCAGACCAGGAACTCCATCTTCTACAGGGCTGTAGTCAATTCAGGCACTTTATCAGCATCTATTTACTACTTTCTCCTCAACATCTCATTATCATAGAATCATAGAATGGTAGAGGTTGGAAGGGAACTTTAGAGATCATCCAGTCCAACACCCCTGTCGAACCAGGTCCATCTAGATCAGGTCACACAGGAACATGTCCAGCCAGTTAAGTCTTATTACAGTCTCTTCCTCCCTAAAGCTAACCTGACTGAATTTTATTCCTACACACAGGTCCAAGCCCCAAACCACTTCATTTCCAACACATTTGTCCCGAAAATCAGTAAGTCTTTCTCTAACACAATAACCAAAACAACATGTAATATTCTAATTCAGATAGGACGTGAGATAACAGTCTCAGCAGACTTTGTGTTCCAGATCTCTATTTTATAGTAACTCTTTTCAATGTGGTCTTGGTTTTACCTTATGTTGACGGTCTTTTTTTTTTTTTTTTTTAACTGAATTACACACTATTGTCCCAATTTCTTGGATTTTTTTTAACTTAAAACACATCACAAGCAAACAAGACAAAGCAGATAAATCTGTGACATCTATAGAACCAGTTGAAACAGAAGAAGACAAACCATTTTGTCCTTTTCAGATGCACAAAAGATATTTGGGGCCCATTTGGTGCTTCTCCTTCTGTTCACAAACCAGTATTATTTCCATCACCATCTTGCTTGCCCTTATACACACACTCACCCCTCAGACTGCTTCCAAATTCCTGCTCTCACCTCAGGGCCTTCCCTCTTTCTTCGGTCTGCTGGTACTTCCTTTTACCAGGAATTAAGTCCCTCCAGGTGGCTCAGGGCACACTGAACTCCAGCTCATGTTTAGACTGATGACACTGGTCTTCAGAGGCAGGATTCACATCTCATTAACTTCCCAGTCTAGGAGTCAGGTATCTCAGGTACACACATCTTACATGTATCTTCATATTTAGTCTCTCCCATCAGGAGACAGAGAGGCGGGACGTGGCACCTGGCTGTATCTATTTCTCTCCACTGAGAATAGGCAGAGCCTCAGCAACTACTTTTGGTCATCTAATTTTGTTCAGCTACTGTTAGAAAAGATAAATCCTGATCCATGTTATCTCTATATTGTTTCAAGGAGTCTTTAATGTTGAGTGACTTCTGGTTTACTAAACATCTTCCCACCAGAGGTTTTTGTGATATATATTTGTTTTCAATTTTACCACATAGCTTCAGTGTTTGTTGCAAGATTACCTGACCTGTAGTAAATTGAATTAAAAAAACCCCAACACTTTCACCAACACAGTCAGTGTAGATATACGAAACAGGCTGAGTTCAAGCAACTTTAGTTATATGCTCTCTGCCTTATGCCATTGGTCCTACTTTTTATGCAAAGATGCAAGGTGCCAAATAACGGATAATTTACAGCAGTCTTCAGTCAAACTGAAGGTACATTTCAACAGTAAGTAAAGAATAAAGCAGAGTGAAGAGATTATTAATGTCATATCAGTATTAATATATATTTAAATAAACACTGAACTTGAGTAATGATCGCTTAATTTATGATTGGTACATACTATAACTTGGGCCAAAAATAAAGGCCACCCAGGCACAGCTGCTGGTGAGGCATGCAGTGGTCTTTCTTCCCAGCAGGAACACTTGACATAAACATGTTAGTGCTCCATACACTGTATTTATTGTCAACCAACTTACAGATCTATTTAATGTTCTTCTTCCTTTACTTCAAAGAATTAAATGGGATAGGGCCAATTCATCTCTTGAATAACCTCTCTGTTTTGCTGCCACTTGTGCTGTGCTCAAAGGGAGTCCCTTAGGCTGACAAAGCTCAGGTTTGAACTTGTCATGCTCTGGGATGGTAAGATGTTTCCAGTCATAGGTCGGTAATTATGGAACTTGCTTCTACACGAGATCAGACAGAGTGAACCTTCTTGCCATGACTTGGTTTGTATTCGAGAAATTAAACAACTTAAAATCTCTTAAATAATTACAGAAATTTTGTGTCCACATACTAAAAATACTCTAAAAGGCCTAAAAAGGAATCTAATAATTTCTTAAAAACAACTATGTTCCAGCAGATGTAACTGAGTCTCTTCAATTGCATTGTGGCTGAAGACAATGGCAATCTTGAGTAACTCATCTACCTTTGCTATGGCTAACACGTTGCCCTGGAGGCCTTGACAGAACCACAAATCAGAGGCTTTCAGGAGCACAAATAGACTGTGAAACAAAAATCCAGAATGTTTTCAACTGAGAAAAAGCAGGTCGGGGGCAAAATTTCAGAATGGCTAGAGGGATATTCTCAACTGCTTATGCTTAAGATAGTCTAATGAAATGGGCTGAATTACAAGAGTGCAATTCAATTTCTGACAGCCTCTGACACAGACAAGTCGATGACAGCTCCTCAGAGATAGATTTTTTTCGAGTTGTTGATATAGACAACTGCATTGAGACAACCTAGATTGGAGGAAAAACGAAGTTTCTATGTTCAGAGGAAGAAGGGAAACATTACATTATTACTGACAGTTCAATAATGGGGGCCAAAGACAGGACAGCAGTCACAAGAGAACAAGTATCACTCTCAACACCCACCTCATTAGTAACTGAGTGAATTGACAGTGCAGCATCACAGTACTTCAGTGCATTGTTTTTCTGGCCAAGATCTTTATAGCACTAAGAAGAAAAAATATTTTTTTTTTCCAGTCAGAACACTGTAGGAATACCAGAGTTTACAAATCATTACTTTTAAAAGAACTTGGTTACCTTTGCCAAATACACATAATTGCATTTGGAATATCCTGGATGCATTTCTTCTGCCTAAATAACAAAAAACAGGAAAGAAAATAGACATAAAACTTGTGTGATGAGATTTATGTGGTCTGGGTAACATTTTTAGTTATGCCCTAAGTTTCTTCAAACATTAGACTAAATCACCCCTATTGTGTGCACTGCAATTTGTTTAGCACTTCCAAAAATCAAGAAAACATGAAATCTCAATATCCTAAACCAGGCACATTAAGTGCTGAATGCATAAAAATGTTACATACTGTTTGTTCTCCTCTCTCCCTAAATGTAAAGATATCAGATCAGTCTATCGAGTATCTATTGGATTCGTTCACTTAAACAGAGAGTTGGAAGACATTACTCTGTCGAGATTATTAATATTTATTTCCTCATCACAGAATCTCAAGGGTTGGAAGGGATCTCAAAAGAACATTTAGTCCAACTTCCCTACCAGAGCAGGGAAAATACGTCAAGATTGTCTTCCTTTTAAAACACATCAAGATCTAGAAGCTTGAAAAATGAGTAAAAACCTTACAAATTATCTACTAACGAAGAAGAAGCTTTTGGGGGAGTGACGTTACATCGTGAAGTTTACAGCAATCTTTGGACCAAAACAATGCTCCTTTCACTACAACTGTGTATCATAAAACAAATTAAAAAGAAACCCAAACAGTTGTCTTTTAGACAGTAATTTAATTTGTGTTGCAGAAGATGACTTAAAACCACAGTTACTCTGTAGCCCACCACAAAATGCCCTGAAGCTAAAGTGAATGTTTCAAATTATTTCTACATTCTCTGAATTCAGACTTTAAAGATAAAATCTCTTAAACTGGGAAGATGGTAATTTATTATACAGTCCAAAATTCAGGAGACCATTCCATCTTTAAATAGACTAAGAACATTAAAAAAAGCACTTTTGATGGTGAAGAAAATATTTTTGTCCAATTCCTTTGAGAAACTGTCCGAAAGTAATTGTCATGATTAAAGTTAATTCTTTGAGTCCAGTCAAGTGAAAAACTTGTATTTTTCAGCTCCAGAAGTAGAAATGATTCATATAAAAGACACTGAAAGACAGGTTTGTTTTAGTCATGTGCTTTGCATTGAGCTAGAATGCTCAGGAACATGGACGTATATGACAGACAAGAAAGGCTTCTACTGAAATGCAATGAAAAGCGCTTTAGATCAGAAAAAGAAAAGTGTCAGAACATCAAAGTTTTCTTTGCCTATGTTAACCATCTTGCAGAAATAGGCAAATCATCAGTTACCACTATGGCTAATTTGTTTCAATGGTATGTCATACTCATCTCACGTTAAATCCAGTAACTATTGACCAGGCCAAGTCATCAATGAATTCCCTAAAATTGAAGAAGAAAGGTACTAGCCACTTTTGTCCAAACTGATTATGAAGTAGAAAAAAATACTTTAGTGGAGAGCTCTATGGTATTTGGGATATTTAGGACAGTCCTGGTTTTATAGCTACTAAACACAATCTATTGAGCAGATGTCTTGAAAACAATCACATATAGCAACACATACACAGGAAAATCCTTGGCTAGGACGTACCTTAAGGAAATTCTGCAATGCTTCTTCTACTGTTGAAGTTGGTGGAGTCCCAAAGAGAGCAGTAGCGACTTTCTTTTCAATCCAAGACAACTGAGCTACCTATAATTTAAAAAAATAAAAATCATCAAGAGTCTTTAGTGTTGCTTCTTAGTTTTAGAATAAATGCTGTCTTGAGCCACTGACTACTTATACAGTCTGTTTTGCTGAAAAACTTGTAAAGGAATGTTTTATACTGTTGATTTGCCAGCTCAAAGCACAGTCTTTCAGATTTTAGATTCTATTAACAGGAAAATGTACACATTAAGAAATAAGTGACAAAACACCATCATAGTTGATATGAGATTACTCCAATGTACAAAGCTTAAAGTAGAGGTTGGGTTTCATAACATTTTGCCATTTTTCCAAAGCCAAAGGATAGAAAATGCTTTAAACCTCTTAAGATTTTCATGAGACAGACAGCTTAGCATGATACTTGGCTAGTATGACAATCCCATGTACTTGAATACTTTTCAACATTACAAAGAGCTGTTGCTACGGCCAAAATGTGAGTGCTGGTAAATGTGGCACTAGTAAAACAAGTTTATTTATTACACAGAAGCTGGTAACCGCTATTGTTAAGAAACAGGCTTTGTTTTTCCTCTTAACATCTGACAAATAACACCTGCCAAAGACCTCTTCTCACTCCAGGACGATTGGCTGCTATAAAAGAATTCTAGCAAGCTCTCATGTTGCCATATAATGTACATGATTTTGTCCCTTGCATATACTGACATCTGACAGAAACTGCTCTGGTTACTGCCTTAAAGTATTTGGCTCCATTACCTAACCTCAAACCTCTAATGAAGGATGAAGCTGCTAAGAAATGCAATGTGAGATTGGAGCCTATTTAAATGGAGAAGTGAAGCCACTGTCCTTTGGACACTTCTACTATATCTGTAGTCAGGAATTTATTCCTTCTCATCAGTATTTGAACCACAGCACTGGTGGCTTCTGCCACAGAGTACAACTGAGTTTAAAAATGGAAAAAAAAAAAAAAAAAAAAAAGTCTTACTGTTTTCCTAGCAATTTTTGGCCTGAGCTATGCAGAGGCAACATAGAGAAGGGATACACACAGGCAAAGAAGGAGAGCCTCTCATCAGAGACCTGGAGCTGAAATATGAGGCACATTGGGACATGTCTTTTTCAGAGAGAGCTGCAATTCAAATAACAGAGTTGCGCCTTGGACGCGAGTGTGTTCTACTGCTGTAAAAAATATTTGGTTTTGATAGCTTTAGATTATTCTCACATCAGCCCCTGGCTTCCCAGTCTCTTAGGACTGCTGCTGCTTCCCCCACCTTCTCCACTTAACCAAGCAATTATCCAGTGGATCTCAGTTAATTACGGTAAAATATAAGAATCCATTCATGTGTAACTACCCACAGCCATCAACCAGAATGTTTCTCTTTTGAGCAAATGTCAAGCTCTATGTATTCCTTGTTGCAAACTTCCCTAAAAATACCTTTGCAAAGAGAGTACAAACACAGGTCAGCAAGCGACAGGAAAACACATAGGACTATGTTTTCTCATCTGGTCCCAGAGACAGAAGGCATCCTGGCCAAGTCTTGCTAGCTGTCAGCAGGGTCCAATGCCTTATTTGTTCAGTGCCATCAGTATGTATTTCACACAAACCCACTAAAATTTATATTCCTGAGAGAAATATTATTTAAGGAAATAAAGCTTTTTTCATTCCCTCTCTCATATACCACTCTTGAAGCATCTTCTAAGGCATAAAGTAGTTTTTACAAAAGCTCTCCAGCAATCCCAGAGTCCTGAAGTGCTTTCACATTGTGTTACAAACTGTAGCATCCTGGTTTAAACTTAACATTTACAAACACCTAAATGGTGGGTGTCAGGAGGTTGGGACATCCCTTTTTTCTGTTGTAGCTAGCACCAGGGTGATGGGATGAAGTTGAAACAAAAAGTTCCATATAAACATAAGAAAAAACGATTTCACTGTGAGGGTGTCGGAGCAGTGGAACAGGCTGCCCAGAGGGGTTGTGGAGTCTCCTTCCTTGGAGGTCTTCAAGACCCGCCTGGACATGTTCCTATGCGACCTGATCTAGGTGAACCTGCTTCTGCAGGGGCGTTGGACTAGATGATCTGTAAAGGTTTCTTCCAACCCCCATTCTATGATTCTATGTATATAATTCCCTCACACAATTTCCCTAGCTACTCTGTAGTTTCCAAGACATACTGTGTATATTAAGATATTAAGAGGAGATATTAAGAGTTACAACTACCACACACATGTTCGCTGTTAAGCAATAGCGAGGAAAGAAAATCGCAGTTTTTCCATGTGGAGTTATAATTACCTATTGAAAACACAAGTTCTTCCTGGCAGTTGTTTTATTTTCTTACGAAGATATAATCAGAACTGATTTACTGAGGTTTTAGTTCTTATTTTGTCTGGCTTGGGTGCTGCTTTGCACTATTCAAACTTAAAACAGCCCAAACATGCATGCACTTGGCCATTTTTATGTTATAAATCCCACCAACCTAAAACAATGTTTCAAAGTGAAATATATGTATGCACAATAGTAAGTTGTCTTTAATGTGCACCAACTCCAGCATTATGCTTTGTGACTATTACACAAATAGTCTGAGAGCTCAGTAGTGTTTTGAGCAGTTAAGGCTTATATGCCACAGGTTTGATGAACCCATTGCAGCTAACTCTGGCCATCCATAAACGAAGTAACGAGTTCAGGCAAGTTGTCCATGTACCTTGCATGGTCCATACAGAGTGAGGTATATTCATTAGGCAATTTCTCTTCACCTACACTAGGCTGAGATATACACTTCTCTCTCCTTTTTTTTTTCTTCCCCTCAACTACAAAAGGAACAGAGACAATTATACCCTGTGGATATGGCTACAGACAGGTGAGGTGAATCCCATCACAACAGCTTAAACACACCCCATCTGAGTCAGTCTGCATTCCCCTATGACTGAGGTGGGACAAAAGGAAAAGATTTCTTTTATGCAAGATATAAAATTGTATCCTGGAGCAATAATGATGAACAGGAAATTATACCCTTCTCTTAAATACATGCAAGCCGAGTCTTTAATTTGAAATAACTTTATTAAACTAAATCTTATGCCATGAAATGGAAATGAAAACATCATTTCTACTGTACCAACTAACTTTAGTAAGCATTCTCTTTGTGTGAGCAAGCACAGGCAACAGAACCCTAGTGTAGCATGCTTTAGAGTGGTGCAAATTTGACTTCTACAGTCAAGGTTATTCTAAATAGTGCAAAGCATATCTGGAGGTCCATACAGAATCAAGTACAAAGAGACAGTAACTGCCATTGACTTCAGTAGAACCATGATTTCACTTACTGCAGAAAATAATAAGAAAATAGCTACTGCAGCAAAAAAAAAAAAAGCTACAGCATTAAAGAATTAAGATTGTCCCTGCTCTATAGATAGTTTCCAAGTGAGTTTTGCTTTTTTAGACTCCCAAACCCTGACATCAGTTCCTCCAGAGACCTCTCTACAGAGACCAAGGTAAAAAAAGTGGTTCTCCCCTAAACACTGGGAAAAGCATATCCTGACACTCCTTCCTCTTCCTTAACCACATATGCTTTCCTTAGTTATGTATGCCATCAAAACAAATTCCTAAGCCTGCAAAAATACACGTAAGATCTAAATAAAAGGCTGGACTTTGGTGGTTTTTGTCTTCTGTTTGTTTCTGATGAGATGTAAACTTTGCCATTGACAGGTCTTTTCAAATTCCAGGGTGTTGGTACCAAGGAAACATACCCACTTGGATTAAAAATTCAGCCAGGATCAACTTGCAGCCTTAAAGGATTTAATCCTCTGATGTTTCTTTGCTAATTGCTCACTGAAGACAGATCACAAATGGTCTTCCATAAAGGAAAATCATCCCATTGATCCAGCTTCATTAAAATATTAATAGCACCTACTTAAATATCCCCAGAGAGGTTTTTTTTTGTTGTTTTTGTTTGTTTGTTTGTTACAATATATTAATGTTGAATTGCATCAAATAATTTTGCAATGTTTTGACTTCTGGAAGAGATTAAGTAACCAGACAGCAGTTTTAAAATACCGGCTTCCAACACAAATAATTCTCTTTCTCGCCAGCTGAGGAACCAGGACAGTCTGCACAGGCCTTTAGGCATTTATCCAACTTGAACTTCCTGGCCTTTTCCCTTTCCAGTAAGGGGGGCAGACTTGGAGAGCACACAGACCAAGGAATGGGGTTGCTTTGCTCCCTAGTGTAACTCAAACAGACACTGGGATACACCAGAGATGAATTCATGTAACCCGCAAAAACAAAATCCCAAGAGATCTAATTTTTAACAGCCCACAAGCATTTACCAGAGGCTCTGATTCAGTTTCACAAGTATAAGCTGTTTCGTGTCAGTCCTGTAACAGCAAGTAGCCTTAAGTCTTAACTAGGTGTGTACTCCATTTTAAAAGCTATTCTAAACATTAAAACAAAAAAACCCACACAGATGCACCATTATAAAGGATTATCAGATAATTGCACCCAAAACTCTAAATAAAGAAAATCGATTTCTTTATACTATGCACCACATGTCAATTAACCTCCAATAAATATTTCTTGCTGATCTGTAGAGCAAAGTAGTTTTCACTTTCCCTTAACAAATAACAAGTTGAAACCTGAAAGGCTCTAAACACTGTACTTACTTTGAACTATACAAACTAACTCAAGCATTTAAAACATTAAATCTTTCCTAACAGATACATACTTAACAGAGCCTGGTTTTGTCATAGGAGGCTGAAAAGAGAAAGCTTCTTCCACAACCAAGGACATGAAAATGACTTTGGTGTAGTTGTTTTTCTTTGCAATAATAATATCTCTTTTACATATCAAAGACCAGTTTGCTTTGCTTACTAGATATTTAAAAGTGTCTTCATTACAATTAGATCATAACTGTATTTTCCTAACATTATCGCTAAAGCTACCCTGGAAAAAAATTACCGTTACCTAGAAGTTCTTATCAGCTTTGGAAAAAAGAACATTAAAATAACATTTGGCTGGGTTCTAGCAGTTACGCATTACTAGTGGTGTTCAGTTGTATTTCTCAATGAATAATTAATAGCTGTGGTGTTTTTTTTTCCTTGTCACCTCTGCAAAACAAACCAATAAACATTAGAGCTATATGTATCTTCTTATATACACAACAGGTCTCACAGGAAAAATTCTGCCCATCACAACATCTACTAAATGACTGGTGAAAATCTTGCCTACCTGAAACACCAAAAGTAATTTTCTAACAAAGCTGAGATGATACACACTTCAGAACAGAATCTTCCTCTCTTGTATATCTCTACTGGCTTTACAGTAAATGGTAAGAAAAATAAGAAACATAAAAAATTGATTTTTATACAAAGTGAGACACAACTGTCTCTGAGTCTGCATAAGAGCCATCCCCCTCCCACTGTGAGGCTGTGAAAATCCATCTCTTTCCTCCTGCTGAACGTGATATGACCCTTTGCACCAGGTTCAGATCTGGCCCAGTGAAAATAACTGCTGAGTAAGAAACCTGGTATTGCTATACCATCGCTCTTTGCAAAGGACGTTACATTACATTATATTACATTACATTGAGGAAGGTGAGAAATGGACAGTCAAAGTCTGTCAAAACTCCACAAACCAAATAGTTTTTATCAGTACAGCATGCTGGCTCTGGATATACATTTCAGCGCTCAACAAATTTCCATTTGCCTACACCATACTTTTAACCTAGAAGTCTGTTCAACTGATTATCATTTGTGAAAATAAACTGGAACCCTCAGTTCCAACACTTGCAGCATTTTCTTTTACAGTCACTTACACCATACCTATTTTTTTCTCAGTTTGCCAGCCTAAAAAACAGTGCTAGGAGACAGTAATAAGATCTCCCAACATTAAATGGGGAGTGAATGGGAAATGTCTGACTACAATAGGAAGGCACGTACAGCAGGTTTCCCAGAAATATTACCAAAGCCTAGAAAATATCAAACACTAGTTATTCTTTTTAACTACATTGCTTCAGTAAAAGAATATATGACTAAAACTAGACATAAACACCCCTGGAAGCAACATTTATTAAAGAACAAATACTGTGGCCAATCCTAACTCGATACCAAAGCCAGCTAGGCTAAATGTAAAAACTATCCATCTTTCCCCAGTCATCCTTTAATTTCCCCACCTTGGACAATGCAGCTTTCCCCCAGTTTCAACCTCAGCCAGACTAAACAGAAAAAACAGAGAGTCTAAAAGGAGCATTATCACTCTGTCTACAAGTATCAGTATAGAGGAGTGATAAATGAATTTTTCAAGCACCTTATTGTAAACCTTGCCCTGAAGAAGTATTTGGAATTAATGTCACAGCCAACATTCTACTTTTGAGATAACTATTACAGCACAAAACTCCACAGTCTGCAGAAGAGTACCAAGAAATTCAACAGACTTTCCACAAACTCCTACACCTATCTATATAACATGCATGGCCAAAATTTGTGCTAGTGGATCAGCACAGAAATCTGCACATACAGCATGCTAAAAGCCATGAGGATATATCACCTACTTCACCGGACTAGGAACTATTGTTCTCAAATGACAGCATCATCTTGCTACTGAAAGTCTGCAAATGATAGTAAGTTTTTAACTGCTCAGAGTCCTAGAAGTTAAAACAAAATGTTATTTAGTTCTATACTTCTATTTATTTGTACTACAAAAATCAAAGTGTTTCAGGTTATTGTTTTCTCATGGCAGTCGCAGAAAACAAGAACTATTGAAAAAAAGAAGGAAAATAAAAACCAATTCTTAAGTAATTCAGTGGCTATGCCTGTTTAGGTGGATTGTTTCACTTAATAAAACATAGGTCTGGTCATATCCTAAAGCAAACGTTAGTCTGTGTCTTTTATGTTCAGAAATGAAGTCCTGTGTAGCTGCTGGAAGTGTGGAACACGAGTTTGTAATGATATGGTGCAACAAACCACATGTATTACTTGGTCAGGAAGTGGTGATTGTCACTGTAATGAAACAAAAGTAACAAACCAGTGTAATAAGAACAAAGTGAGATACACTGAGATGACACCATTTCCAAAAGCTACAGATCAAGTTAGAAATTAAAAACATCTGGGAGTGTTTGATAAAAATGGAAGCTGCAGTCAGCTGTTAGACACAGCATAGTATAAAAGTGCTTAAGGAATAACTGGTGAGAGAGATGTTCTTCAAAGGCAGGACAGCAAGCATACTACAGGATAATCTTCAGCGACTCACTTTTACATGATGTTGATTTTCAAGAATAATGTGTAACGAAAAGCAAAATGAAAAGCCCTTTGAAAAAGCTGGTGTCATTCCTTATTCAAATCAACTGAGAAAAAATGTAGTTACTGAAAGCTCTTTGAAAGTCAAATGATCTGAAATAACTGCTCAAAGATTACTTTGCATTAAGTCTTGCTGCAGATGAAGTCAAAGGCTGCAATGTATCATAGCAATTTCTTTCCAGTTTGCAGGCACTTTGTAGTGACTAGCATTGGAAATAGCTGGAGGAAAAAGGTATGGCTGGAATTCATTGTGCACCAACAGTTATTATTCTGAGATGCCTCTCAGTGAGCTTTTACAGCATGGACTATGTAAGTACATTTTCTTCGGATGAAAGACTCCTCACAGCACTAGAGACGAAACACAGTAAGGATAGCCAACTAAGCCATCAAAGACCTGGGCTTAATAAGACCGCCCTCATATTGCAAGCACAAGCACCACTTTTCAAAAATAAATCCCCCAAAATTAATCGTCAGCTAAGCTTATAAAACAATTATTTTACATTCTCATATATGAGTACTTATCATGTCATTAACACAATATTTAAAAGTACTTGTGTTGACATAGCACAAACTGTATCTCTTACACAACTTTTTGGGGAATTACAGATTATTATACCTGCATTTTTGCCATGACATTGTCCTGGAGTTTACCAAGTCAGTATAGTGGCCTTGCTACCATAGACATGGCATATAAATGCCTTTAACTTCAGTTATAGATTGGGAATAAAGTTACCAAAAAGCTATGTTACCAGCCCAAAGTCACACAAAAAGTTTGTGGCAGAATAAAGAACTGAATTCAAGGTTTAAAATACCAGAGGTCACGCTCCCCTCCTTCCAAGTATCGATTATCTTTCATTCATACATTCAGATAAGAACACAACAATGAGAAACATAAAAGTACAGCTTACTTAACCTACATGACAGTAACAGTCAGCAATTAGTATCACATGTGGAAGTTAATTCAAGAAACATAAATGTAATGCTTCATTTAGCTCAAAACATCTACTTCAATAAACACCTACTTTGTCTTAAGTCTCAATATTTCATTTCAAATGCATTACCATTTTTCAGTATACTCAGCTCATATGTTAGATAAAAAAACAACTTACTGAATAGCACCATCTTCCATTTAGGTAATATAAAAAGGGATCTTGAGGCTTAAGTTCAATTGCTTTGTCTAGATGCTCCTATTAGAAAAAAAATCAGTGTCACTTTAGATGTTTTTTTGGCAAACGTATTTACATTCTAAGAAGTTTGCTGCAAATCATAAACAAATTTAGAACTTCTGCTGCAAATCTGTTCTAACATCCTAAAAATATTTTAACAAGCAAAACCCTCCCTAAAGAAGGGAAATAATAAATACAACTATGTAGCAACTTTGCACATAATGCAAAAAGGTATCCTGTATTTAGAATATGACTAAGTAGCTCTGAATTCAACCAAAGAACTCAAGAACTTTTGTCTTAAAAAGGCAACAACTTCAATTAAATTAATTTTGTTTACAGTTAGTATTAGGAAACGGTCAAATATCAAATTAGTGAAAAAGCAACCACTTTCTTTGATAGATCTTACATGGCAGCAACCATCACTGAAGCATAGCCTCTTCCACCCTGGCATGACTGCTCCAGTGAAATGGTACATGACACAACAAATTGTTACTGTAATGTGAAATTCAGAATAAAGAAATGCTTCTGTTTGTAGTGAAAGCAAAGGGGTGCTTCTTCCAAACCCACTTTCATTATGGGTCATGAGTATCAATATTCCTCTTTAATTTACTAAAGAAAGCTCTTATTGCTGAATTCAAGTTTGAAGAAAAAAGAAATATGTTACTTCACCTGTAACTACCATTTGCCTCTCAAAATAAATTTTGCTTCTAAGGTTTCTTCCCACCTTTCCCCTCCCTAGATATCGTCTGTTTTTCTAATTAAGCCAGACATGAAAGTATCTACATTATACAGATATAAAAGCCTATTATTCTATCATTTTGTTCACAAACTATTCAGACAGGAGCTATATTTTTATGCTATTATTTTCCAAATCCTTAACATTTCCAAGTGATTCACACAGATTGTAGAAAACGAAAACCTCCCTGAAAAGGCTACTGCTAACACTGCAGGCTCTTTTTAAACTCCATCCTTAAACAACTGCAGCACTTGTGTTATTTGTCAGTCTTCCTTTGTTCCTGACTTGCCCAGCACTCAGGGCTGAGTTTGCTTGGCACAGCTCAGATATAATTAACAGTCTCTCATAGAAAATCTCCATGACACTCCAAGCACTAACACAGACATGAAGACCCATCCTGCACATTCCCTGGGAAGTGGAACACATCTGTTGTCTCTCACTGACACCTACAAAGTGGGGACATCAGCTCAGAGGGCAAGGGATGGAAAGCGCTTAAGTAATGCCAAGGACAAGGAGGGAGAGAACAGCACATACAACACAAACTGCTAACTCTAAAAAACACAATTACCTTTGAAAGGACAGTGGTAAAACAAACATTACTTCTTAAGGGTGGCATGAAGGATGATTGCAGAATGGTGTGAATTAATCATTTAATTGTTCATGTTTTTCTTTTTTAAACAAGATTGTTAATCCCTACCACAAAATATAATTGAAACCTTATTCTCCCTCCCAGAATCCTGCCTCAGTTCTCATATTTTATAAGCATGTGATCTCTTTGCATACATAAAAATAGTGAAAACTTTAACATTGGCACCAAAATGGATCTATGAGGATGAATTACCATGTTGGAAAAATCCAACTTAGACACCATATAAGGAAATAATTTAAAGGAATAGCTTATAAAAACCCAAACCCTACAAAAACATACCTTAAAGAGATAACCATTCCTGATTTTGTTTTGTACACTCTCAAACTGAGACATATAGCCACACATAATTGCAAACCTGAGAGAGGAAAAGAAAAACACACACACATACTTTTCATGATTTAAATAAACCTTTGAATCAAGTTACAAAATATTTCAATACCTAATTCACAGATTAACACCTGAGTTTTTTCTTTCTTGAAGGCTGGATAGGAGTTTGGCAGGAGCTCTACACATTCAGGAGCAGACAAAAATACCAAACCAAACAAAACAGTAATGGAAACAAGAAGTTTAAATGACACTGTTTAAGCTGTTGGAGAAGTGAAAAAACCAGGAATTTCTCCTAACCAATTTCTATCATTTAGATCAGAGTGCAATACTTCTGGACCTGCTCCAGCACTGACAGCAGTTTAACTGACACATTGTGCTCTGCATTACAAATGCACCAGAACTGTGAACACCATCAGCCACTGTGCTTCACCTGGGAAGGCAAATCCTTGGAGCAGGCTCAGCAGGAAGCTGTGCAGACCTTAAAAACCATTCAGAGTCCTCTTTTACCCTTCTCAAGGATCTTCATGTATCCTTCTGGCATTCTTTTAATATTTTAAGAATTGTTTAAAACTATACACTCACATTTTGCTCTAAAAGGATCACTACAGCTATTACTAGCTGCCTATTGCTTTTTATTATTACTACAACTATTATTATGGACTGAGGACACTGACAGTGATAAAAGAAATGTGAGATCATTTGTAAAAAAATAAATTACAATTTTTTTATTGTTAAGCATGTATAACTGAAATATTTTCAGAGGTCCCTGCTTGTAAAGATTCGGATTTCCTAAACAACACTATTGTTTACTGACACTCCATCTAAACTTCTATTGCTTTTTCCTTATTACTTCAACATCTATAGAACCTACTATGAATAAAGAATTCTCAGGTATCGATTGTACTTTCTTTGGACCTATTTTCATTAGTATTAAGACAACTTTGCATTTCCATATAGAACTAACAGATTCACAAAATATATATTTATGAAGCAGAAAATAATTCAGATTATTTCTTTAGTTTTTTTCAGAATTTTGCTTTTGTACTAAAAAATTCACAATACAATATCAAGTAACACCAAAAGTTAATCCTCAAAGAGAGGAATCAAGTTGAAGTCCAGAGACTTACTCAAGAAACTTAACGAGTTACTTATGGTAACAGACCTGCAATCTGTATAGAACACACAGTTTTTAAGCATTATCAGACCTCAGCTTTCTTGAATTTTTTTACGTAATGTAATTATTCAAGCTCTAGTGAGTGCTCATTAAAATGTCATTGCCAACATAACTGAAGAAAATATTTTGTTGCTTATAGTTATACCTAACGGTTTTAAGCTAGAAATACTCATGCTACAGGGTTGTTGCTTGTTCAGTCACTAAGTGTTTGCAGGTAAGGCATGCAGGTCAGCATAACAGCTAGCAGTTGAAACTCTAAGGGCTCCAGATGGACTGTCAAACTCTGTTGAGCAGGATGTATGTTGTGACCAATATTCACTGAACAAAATCCAGCTAATAGCACCACTACTTCTGACAGCTAAAGCTCCAGGGACAGAACACGTCATATGGGAAGGAGCTGCAGCAGAGGGAACCAGCAAGGGGTGGGGGTCAGGAAAGTTCAGGTATTTAGCTAGAGGGGGAAGGTACTGAAAACTTTATTAGGCTTAAGTAACTCAGCAAGATTTCCCCTATTCCCTTCGCTCATTAAGTGCTAATCAGATAAACTCAGCATACCATAGCTAAACGGATTGCTGCTACAAAAGAAAACAATGAAAAGCGAACAAGCTAATCCAGCATCCTGCGGTATTTCCCTGTCTGTGCGTGACAAGAAAGAGGGCCTTAGTTTAAACCAGTTCAAAGAAATACTTCTACTTAGAGCTAAACATCTCTGGGGAGGAAAATCTTAGTAAAATTTTCAACGAATGAAAAATAAGCTAACCTACTAACTTCAGATGTATTTTACTTTTTCAAGGAAAAAAAGAAGACTATCTTTCATGCATTTGCATTTGGGTTTTTTTTTTTCTATTTTATACTTTTGAACTGTGCTGGGCAGACGGGTTGGTTGGTGTTTTTGTTTTTGTTTTTTTTTTTTTTGAGTTCTATCGCATTTTTAATATTCATTTAATTTATTTTTAAAATGGGATTTTTTTTTTTTCCCCAGAAAATAATTTTTAGGCACTTTTAATAATTTTCCAAGAGTTTAAAAAACAAAGCAAAATTTATTTTCACTAATGCAAAAGGCAACATGAAGAAAATTACCAGAGAAAACGAAGAAGGCACTAACTAGAATTGCTTCCACCCGCTTCTTGCGGTTCACTCCCGAAGCCACCGCCGCAGCTGTGGGGCCCTGCTCCCGGCAGAGCCGGCAGCCCGAGGCCGGGCCGCGGGGGCGGCGGAGGCAGAGCGCGGCTGCCCGCCGCTCCCCAGCCTTCCCTCTCCGTTTGTCTCCTGCCCCATCTCCTGGTGACACCGAGACACAGCAGGCAGCCTCGGAGACTGAGCCTTTTATATCGCCACCTTGTGCGCTATTATAAAAATGTGGAGCAGGGAATTAAAAAAATTACCACACGATAAGGCGCAAATACCCTTTGAAATGGGTAAAACGTACAAGTGCTACTGGTTTTCCTCACAACCACTGCCTGCCTTACACTCTTTGACCATCAAGATTAAAACTCTGCTTACAGTAAATTGACAGAGAAAAATTATGAGAAAATTGTGCCAACTAAGTGTTGCAAGGAAGTGACCTAAGTGCTGAGCTCACATTCTCTCTCCTGGATAATGTAAAAAAAAACCACCCCAGAGACAGAAATGATAATGATAATGATTGTAACCTCATTAAGACACACGCAGTACTTCTGTTAATATTAAAAAAAAATATCCAGGTTGCATATACTGAAAACAATGTAGAAGTATGCAGATTAATTATCCACAATTAACACTCCTTTTCTAAGCAAAAACACTATCAAACTACTCAGCAAACTAAGTCAGAGTCAAACTAACTCTGCATCTGCTCGGCACCATGCCCCTTTCCTATAATGTTACTGAAACTCAGAGCCTTGAAAGAAACCATAGTTGATGGAGACGGATGCCAAGTGCCTATGTAGCCCTCACACAGAGGGGCCCAGATCAATGTGAATTCACTTTTCACTTCTCCTGTTCCAGAATTTCTTCACACATTCAGACACAGTAAAACTGTAAGGTGCACACCTTATCAGCTGCAGAAGGGTAAATAGCAGGTGTGACGTAGTGTGTTTTATCAATCTTGTTCACAAGAAATCTGAAGTTTAATACCAAAAATGCAGAGAGATGCTAGCAATACTTAGACGCTGGCAACCACAATTTACTCCATATGAGATGAGCTTTCAGGAAAGTCTTAAAGTCTCAAACCAAGATAAATCCACATTAGGACACCCAAATACAGCAAGTTTTACATTTTCCCTGATACTTTCCACAGACCAAAATCAGAAATAACATACATCTTCCCAGGCTTGTTCCACCCTCTGCTATATCCCTTTCTTTGTATCTCATCTCCACAAAACCTTCTTATTTCAGAAATGTGTGAATACAGGGCTTACATTCAGAAGATTAGGTCTCCCTTTTAGCAGAGTAACATCAACAGAAAAAACTTTTCTTAATTGTAGTTGATATTACTTTGTGAACAGGAGGAGAGTTTGTGATATTTACTAATATATAAAAAAATAATAATTCATGTGCTATTTTCCCACCCTCTCATCTTCTCTAGGGGCACATTTGACACGTAAGGTAGCATGAGTAAAAGCTAAGGCATGGGTAACATGTGGGAAGCCCAGAGAAAAGAAAGTTAATTTCCATTCCTGTCCTAAATGTGTTCTTGCATCTCTGCACAGCTCAGAGTCCTGTCTTTCTTTCCTAGCCATTGACTCCCTCTCTCACCAGTTTTACACACAGTGTTTTTCTAACAGTGTCTGCAACACAAGCAGACCCTCAGGCTTTCTTTTAATCTCACTTCAGTGAGGTATCTATTCCTACATCGGGAGATTTTGCAATTTATATCACTGTTTATGACCACTGTTGCACTATGTGGGATCATGGTTACGCATACTTAAAATGGCATCATTTTCCTATCATGGTATTTCATCTATAAAAATGCATCTGATAAATTTCCACGGAAAAGTAAAGTAACAGTTTAACGTCACCTTCCTCATGGTGGTGTGCATGTGGAAGCAGTGGTTAAGAATGTGAGAGACTGCCAACGTACAAAGTAAAATGCACCAAGGTGCAAAGTGAAGTGTTTAGGTGGGGTTTTTGTGAATGGGTTTTTTTTGTTGTTTGAGTTTTGTTTTGTTTTCTTTTTTTCCCCTTTGTTCTTGGAATACAACTGAGTCTACAGTGTAGAAACTGGCAGAAATATAGTCTTGACATTAAAAGTTCGCCAGAACACTGAAGCTGAGCTCCAGACTTAACACACACTTGCATTGGTGACACCAGCAAAAACATGGCAAATAAACCTAGACTTTGGTTTTTTAAAAAAGCCAAATGTAAGGACATGTAACAATTCTGGCTTAATAATTTATTGCAAGACATACAACATACTAAACCAAGGAAAAATGGTGTCATTAATTATATTCACAGTTCACTGGTAGAACATGTGGATGCCATGTTCTGCATTTCTGAGGCTGTGGAACCGATAACTGTGTTAAATTTCTTTGTTCCAGAAATTTAGTTTTCATTTTTAAGCAGACATCTTTAGTTATTATAGGTGCAAACACAATCTTGAAGAAAATGTGGAAACAAGAGTGAAACAACTGCTTTCAGAGATAGTAACACAACAATTCTCCTTGACAGAAATTTAATACAGATCACTGGGTTGCCATTATTGGTGCAAAACACCAATCAATAACCCCCACTAGATTGTGATTATTTTCTTTTTCAACACAAGATGACTTTTAGCAGATCTAATCAGTAAGCCCAGCAACCACACAGTCCTTAATGCATGACCTTCCACCATTCTGTCATTTAAATTCTCTAACCAGCAATAGACAAGAAGCCACACATCCCTCTGATTCACTTAGTACAGAACAAGTTGCAGCTTTTCAGAAATGGCTTCTGAATTTGCCTTTCTGTATTTGAAATTTTAATTTATTTTTAGGAAAATAATTAAGTAATTTAAAGATTATTGACTAAGAATAAGTATAATTAACAATAAAAAATGCTGTAAAACTTCTTTGGTCTTCCCATGAATCAAATACAGTACAAATAACTACAAACTTGAAACTTCGTTATACCAAGTTTTGACTGAAACTACTTCTGCACAAGCTATCAACTCCTGAAAATAAGACTATGTGACAGAAACAGATGCTTGTATCTTGTAAGTTATCTGTCTTTTTAAAGACTAAATAAGGGATAATTAAAGGCAGGTTACAAGTATTTAGTTAGAAACATGGATTTTATTTTAAAAGCTGTCGGTAGGATGACAATATCCTCTATAATTTTAAAGAATTTTGTTTCACCGGAGAATTGTTTTTATGACATTACCCCCTCAAATCTGGCAAATAATTTGTTATAATTGTATTACTGAGAGTATATGACATAGTCATGTCACTTTTTTTGTGGAATTTTTTTTAAAAATCCCTTTGCATGCACATGCATCCTAATATAAAAGTTCTTCTTCCTTAAGAACTAGACTTTTCCTGCATCTGCCTAGCTCTTCACATTTCTGCAAAATAACCAAGTTATATAGGTTTAAGGATTTGACTGTCATCTCTTAATCCTAAATGTCACTCTATTGATTGAATTCCAGGAAAAACTTAAAACTGGCTTTCATGGACAACCTGGGGCACGTGAAATTTCTTTCTGTGCTTTCAAGTAACCCATACAGATGTGACAGAGAAAAGTCTTGGTGGCAGCTGTGGTTAAACAGGGCTCTTCACTTAAAATTACTAGGTTTTTGCTTAGTAACTTCAATCTAAATGAGACACATAGTATATGACTCCTACCAGTGGGTAAATCCTATAGAGTAATGTAAACTTAACAACAACACTAAATTTTTTTTGTGACAAACAAACTAAAGCACAATGCAAAGAATGATCTTCCTAAGTAAATGTCATGAACAGTGGCCACATCTAGTAACCCTTCTGTCCTTTGCAAAGCCTGTAACAACATCTCCATAGCCAAAAAGGAGGTGTGGGTTTCTGGGCAACAGCAGAGAAGGCTTCTGGACTCTTTTCAAACTCTTGAAAAAAAACACCAAACAACAGCAACAAAACCTCTAAAAAAATAAAACCATGCAAAAGAACTTAAAAGTGATCGTCTAGTTTTAAATAAAAGCACTATTAACACACCTCTACATTCTGTGTTTTCTGTAATTGTGAAGTTGTAGAGCAGTGCCATCCAAAGCAACTAAAGCACTGAATTGTTTGCATAGCAAACCCAATTAAAAATGGATGGTAAAGACACTCCCTCACCAAAGAGGAGCTATGAGGATTTACAGCTATCATTTGGGAATCACTCACTGACCCACAGAAAGATTTTGTTTGAGCCTTGGGAGAAAACACAATGACCTGCAACTGACTGATGCCAACTTTTGCATGTGAGTTCCTTCACAACTTGAATAATTGACACTGGCTGAAAAAAGCAACAAGTCACTTTGAGTATTTACTCTGCCTCTCTTTAGGGTTGTCATACAAATAATAAAAGTTACAGTATGCTTTTCCTTTCTGGTGTTTCCATTTATTTCAGTTTTTGAGAGGTCACCATTCAAAAAACCTGAAGGTTTTTTGATCTCATTGGCAATTACGATATTAAGTATAATCATATGTTTTCAAAAAACTGGATCAGATATGAAAATTATTTGCAGCTGCAAAAGTTCAGTGCCAAAACCAACTGGCTACTTCAAGATATTTTGCTCTGTTCTTTACATATATATTTTACCAAACCTAATTTGAGAATGAAGATTGGTTACTTGTCATTATTCTGATCAGTAAGCTGCCCTGTTCTTGTGTTGATATACGTTATGATACAATCTTATTTTAAAATAATTTTGAAGTTTTTTTTCTTAACTGAAGTAAATATTAAAAGCACAGCAAGACAGCTGAGCTTTAGGCCTACATTAGCAAGAGTTCACTCATGAGACTGTTCCACTAAATTCTCCTAGCGGAGACAAAAGATATATTCTAGTTCCGAGACAGGTTAGAGGAGTTCCACAACACAGAAAAAACTTGCTTTGGAAAAGGAATGTTTTTGCCAGTATAACTCCATGTATATTAGGGTTTTACAAGAACAGTTGTCAGTCAGGATGTGAGAAAAAAAATGCATTTATGTGTAAAGCAGAGTTTTCAAGCAGCAGGGTTAAATTTCCAGAAGAAACTTTTGAGATCTATAGCCCTAAGCCTTGCTTGACAGCACAGTGTACATTTCTAAAGAAAAAACTAAACCATAAACGTGTTCTAAAAGGTTCTAGAGCATAATTATTAAGAGATAATATTCAAAAGGACAGCAGAAAAATATCCTTTTTGATGCAGAGGAAAGGCAGGAAATAGTTTAAAAAGCCTAATTCAGTTCCAGTGAGGTGCTCTCTATTGACTTACAGTCTCAGAGTAACTGATGCTAAAAATAAAAATAAGAATGCATGGGTAAGATAGAGATATTGGATGAGTGTTAAACATATATCAGAACTAAATGACATATTTAAAGATAAATCCAATTATATATATCAGAAATGCTAAATACAATCTGAAATGCAACTCAAAAGAGACATACAAAGC
Source organism: Urocolius indicus (assembly GCA_013401255.1). Taxonomy (NCBI): domain Eukaryota; kingdom Metazoa; phylum Chordata; class Aves; order Coliiformes; family Coliidae; genus Urocolius; species Urocolius indicus. The sequence continues at coordinate 134,797 of WBNH01012601.1, forward strand.
AGTAGCAAGAGGTTCTATAAATACAGCAGAAGGAAAAGAAACATAAATGAAAGCAGAACAGTTTTCAATGAGGAAATAGTGACAAAAGGTGAAGCTAACAAAGCTAAATTAAATTTATTCTTTACTTACATTCTCCTCTAACACCCAAGGGTTAACTGCATGTGGAGAGCAAAGAATAGGACTAGGAAAACAATAGGCCTATAATTTAGTAAGCCATAATATATTGAACAGTTTAAGAAAGCATTAGAAATAATGCATGAGAGGACAATCTAGATATCAGCTATACCAAACATGAGTTAAAACTTCAGTAGTGCTGATTGGAAATACCAAAATCCCCCCAAAATAAGAAAGTACATATTAGTAAGAAATCAACCAAAACTTTCCTTTCTCAAGGTCAGAAAGCTGGCTTTTCCACCAAGAGCCAACACAAAATGAGGTAACCTTACAGGAAAAATAAAAAAAAAAATCTAACAAACAGATGGTTGTAACTTACACAGGCTAAGATTATTTACCTTATATTACTTAAGAAAATGTTTTGTTGGCAGTGAGATGAAAAGGAAAGACTTTGGTCTGAGACAGCATTGCTTTCACACTGAGCTTGCGTTCATGCTGAGCTTCTCACCTGTGTATCTAATCTATTACAGTTAATAGAGATCCTCTTCAGCTCACAGGACCTCTGCATGGACACGGATGCCTGCTGCCACAGGAGATGTCCAAGGGCTTCCCACCACTTTCCTTGGCCTGGAAGGGAACAGACCCCCAAATGTTCTGTGTAATGTCAACCATGCCAGGCAAATATCCTGTCATGTCAAATGGCACATGTTGCCTATCAACTTTCCATCCTATCTCTATGAGTGGACAAGTCCCTTGTGGAGGGACTTGTACATGTGGATATGTATAATGGAGACAGGACATTTAAGTGTCAGTCTGGAGTTAGATACTGCCCTTCAGCTCTGAACATAAAGAAAAATGGCATACCACTTCTACCTAAGTGACCATCTGTTACTGATCCTAATATCCTTGTGTAAATGTTTGCTCAATTTTTAAAGTTTTGTTTTCTCTCTTATTATCCTTTTAAAACAATCAGTTTATATGAATACTTTCACATATTATTTCTTCATGCCTTATTTTTATCGCACCGATTTCTGTTCACACAGAATCTTATCTATTCATGATTTCAGGCAAACTTCTGTTTCCATACAACTTTGAGAATACAGTTTCGACAAGGAAGATTTCCTGACATCTTATTTCCTGTTCATGGGGATTAACATTGAAAATAATGTTTAGAAAAACTAGATAAATTGCATTAGCCAGACTAAAACAATGCAAATCTGACACATAACTGACTACCAAAGCTCCTGGGTAATGCAGAAAGGAAAAAAAAAAGCAAATATAGTTGCAACCTAAAAAAAAAAAAAAAAGGAAAACAAAAAAGAAAAGAAATAGAAAGGACAGGGATTACAGACAAGCCATCATAAACTGAAAACGTTCCAGGGTAAATTATTTTCTAAGTGTAGAAGCATACAAAACACGTAACAAAAGTTTGTCATGACCAAACAGTATTAAAAAAAAATTTTTTTCTTTTCTAACAAGATAAAGAAGCCTGGACTATTAGAGGAATGCAAGAGATGGGCTGTAGTTTGACCTTTAGGCGGCGATTGAAACCTGATGTTTCTCAAAATCTAACCGTGGAACTAACATTTAGATTAAATTATCTGTAGAGGTAGTTGAAGAACCAGGTGAAACTAAGCATCATTACAGGTGTTCCACAAAGTTTTGTGCTGGGTCCACTACCTTCCAGTAATTTCATTAATGTGGTCAATGATAAAAAAAAAAAAAAAAAAGCCCCACAAAATGACATAACATTCTCAAACAAAATTTTAATTTGTGAGGAGATACAAGCATTTACAAACCTAAATGACCTCAATAAACCTAAGGAATGGTCTCAAATAAATGAAATGTGTGTAGAGTACCAAGGAAGAAAAAAGAAATGTACAGTTATTAAACAAATCCACCTGGTTAAGAAGCAGCAACACAGCAGATCTACTGACTGAACAACAGTTGGCAGGCTAGTCAAAACCATACAAGTGTCTGTCTGGAGTGTGGAAGTCCATTCTGCCCAGCATTCAGAGCCTCAGTTAATGCAGCATACAAGGCATTACACTTCAAAAATTATGAAGCAAGTTGGAAAGACTTCAGAAAAGAGATGCCAATAAAATATTCAGAAAAACATATTATATCAAACTGTTCAAACCTGCGGCACCCCTCTACATCACTGGAAAGCCCCCAGTTCAACAGTAATTGATAAACCCCTCACATTTACTTGCACTCAAAAAGGATGAAAAATGTAAGCCATACAGAAATCCATTGTCTGTTACAAGCAACATTAGCTTACAAAACACAAGATTTTACTCTTAAACCTTGCAAGCAGGCTTTGTGAACTAACCTCTGGAACACATCTCCTTACACTCGTAATTCTTCCCTTGCTAGATGTGCCTGCCAGTACAGGATCTCACATCTGAAGCCCAACAGACCACCTACATCTCCCTGAACATGCAAACTTTTATCAGCATAGTTTCTGCCAGTGAAGTTGTACTCTAAACATTTTGTCAGTCTCATGGGTTGAGGAGGAACGGAAGGAGATGGAGGACTTGTGCTTGCATGTGATTTTGTGGTTGTTTATACACATAGCTCTAGCTGAGAGGAGTACACCTGTGATACCCCGAAGAAGTGACCATGGCTGTGGTCAGACAACAGTAGAAATGGCTGTAAATTGCCTTAGCAGGTGTTCAAGCTATATGGGCTTCAAATCACCTTGCACTGAAGAGTGATGCTTAGATGGATTCTTTCCTGTTAGTTAGTTCTGCTGCTACAGTGGCAACCTCCAGCTGAGAGGAATTAACAAACAGCTGGGTTAAGGCCAAAAGCAAAGACTCCTGTCTTAAACTGTCACATATTGCCATGGGAGGCCTAGGCTTCACCTCTGAGCATGCATCACGTTACTTGCAAGATATGAGAAACAGCAAATGTAATCTGTATGTGACAGTGAAGCTTAGTCAAGATTCCCACAGCACACCACTTCTAGTACCACATTGTTACAAAGTGGGTATTTGGATCACTGGTTATTATAAATAGAAGGAAAAAAGGAATCAGAAATATGGCAATAAATGTGTGGAACAATAACATAGCCATTTTTGACATTTAGGAGAGAGAGACCAAGCCTGAGAGTCACCTAACTAAATGAAAACATCTGTGTCTAATCAAATATCTAAACCTGAGCTAGCTAACATATTCACCCTTTATTGGCAACAGAGATGTTGTTAACTGAACCTCAGAAGAAATTCATCTCACTCTAATGCAGATGGGCAAAATGGACTCAGATGAACTACACTCCATGAGTGGCTACTTCTTTCTAGACTGTGAAGGGAGACTGGGATAAAGAATTTTGTTTAGATATGTAAAAGTTAAGTGAAATCCCACCCTACGTGTAACAACAAAATTTATAAAGAACACATAAACCAAAATGGAAACAGAAAGATAACAACGTTAGAAATCAGTAGCTCAGTAAATTGATTAATCAAACACTAGAGCTCAGCTGAATTATCTTTTACCTAATTATGTGGATTTGATAAAAAATATTTACATTTGGAAAGAGTTTGTTAGTTCTGCCAAAGTCTATAAAATTAATCTAAATGCCAAATTTGGAGGAAAATTATACAATAAAACAAAAATTGAGAAGTTAATTGATACGTCCATAGTCCTCCCATTGTCTATTTTTAATTATTAGAATTTAAATTAGTACAAGAAAGGGCAAAATATGAGATCAAAGTGTATTAGTTTGTGAAGTATTGAGAGAGAAATAAATGGAAAACTATGGCTTCTCTGAGCAATAATATACTGGTTGAAACAGATACCCCCACCTAGATACAATGGTACATACTGAAGTATGGTTATTAAGTTGTTACACACACTATAGTAAATAACTTCACAGAATACTTAAAATCAGCTGCTACCAGTGATAACTGAGTTGAATGAAACAAAATGAAATGATATTAATAAATAATTTATGAAATTGATGACAAACATGATAAATGTAACTTGCTGCGGGCACTACTTAGAGCCAAAGACAACTGTTATTTTTTTTGTTTTGTTGGGTTTGATAAATACATATAAGTTTGCAAAAATGCATACTTTCTCATACTTACCACTGGTGACTCTCAGCACTCCTGGCATTCAGCTGAACTGCCTTTTCAGCTCTAGTCTTTCCTGTAAGTGGAATACAATGCATTAAAGGATTTATTGTACCCTTCCATCTTTTAAGCAACTTGCAAGAACAAAGCAACCTGATATGCTCTATTTGGAAAGAAGAAATCACTTCCTGTCTCTGTAAACATTTAGATGGACACGTAACACCCTGACTTTACTTACATATCCATTCACACATACATAACTAGGTGCATATATACAGGTGCAATTTTAGCATTTTCTCTTGAAATTCATTTCAGATCCAGATAAATCAGGAAAGGATTAGACTGGAGTGCCAAAGGAGGCCATGTTTCCTGTTAAGAGTAAAGAGACTTAAAAGCAGGTCACAGAAGAACTTGTCAGAAGAACCAGAAAAGGTGTTTCCTGCCTTGGATGCAGGAATGAACTAGTTGAAGTTACCTTCTAGCAGAAAGACTTACTTTAAGTTGCACTTTTAACTGAATAAAGATGACAGTGAGTGATTTGATCAAACATATGCTCTCAGTAAGAAGTTCAGATGAGATGCTTGCTTTTTTTCAGTCTCAGCTGCAAGCAATTAAGCCACACTGACATTTCTCTATTGCAAGTTAACTTCATAAAAACAAAGAACAGCATACACAGTCCTCCAACCCAGTGGAATGAAAAACACCACAAAACTACTGCCAGCTCCCCCACAGCCTAATCCCTCTGCAACACTTCCAAAAACTGAGATGAAAAAGGCTGCCACCACCCACCACTTCAGGAGAATGAGCCAAACTAGACTGGTTACTCAACACTTAAGACTCAGTTTCATTCTGTCATTCTTTCTTTCCCTGTCTTTTGCTATTGCATTATTTTTCATCAGCTGAAGCTACATGTAGTCACTGGTAAATGCAAAGTATCCAACAACAGGAGATTACTGTTGTAATTTAGTTTGTATCATAATCCTCAGGCACTGCATGATTTCCATACAATGAAGCCATGCTGCTGCTAAAGCAAAGACAATATCAATTAAGTAACCAAGTGCAAGTCTTTGTGAGTACTTAGATGACAAAAAGGACAGGGACAAGGACAGACAAGCTGAGGCTGGCTATGGAATATGTAATGAGAACACAAAAGCATGGCACTGTCTTTAAGGATGACAAAGGGCAGCCAAAACAGCTTTGTCAGTGACGCTGTCACTGAAAAAAAACCCCCAAATTTGGAATATCCTTATAAAACCTAAATCAGGTGCAGCAAAAGAGGGAGAGGCAATGGAGAAACAAAGGAGGGAGTATTCCCACACACATGCAGAAAGGATTATTGTAAGAATAGTGTGTTGACTGAAGGAGAGTGACACTGGTATTAAAGATGTAGGTTTTATAGTAAAAAAGAGAAGACGGAAAACAAAAAGGGAAACGTAAACTGTACCTCTAGCTAATGTTCATCCAGACATTGAAAGAAAGTGCAATGCTTTTTAAAGCAACAAGGAAAAAGTGAAGAAAATCAGAACTTTGTTGAACTTAAGCTGTCAAACAGGACATATGGGAAGAGATGCCTGGAAGCCATATAAACTGTCACAACACAATTTCTGTTTCTGGTCAACAGTTCTTTCAGATTCACAAAGTTTCATCCTCACCACGACAAAAGAGGCTGCTGATATGCAGGAGTGTTCTTTTGCCAAAGGAAAGCAGAAAAACAAACCTTGACATTATCTTGGCATTTATGTGTTTCTCTTGCTTTCCCAAAGATGTATTTAAGAAAGTATGCTGACAGCACCTGTCTTTTTTCACATTCTGTATCCGTCTGATTCTCAATAAAACACAACATTTCAAGGCACCATCAGAGTCAACAGCCTTCAATTATGACCCACAATACTTCTCCTTCAATGATTTTGGACAAAATATTGCACAAAATATTACTACAGTACAAATGCTCTCAGTTATTGGACTGGAAATTCTGTGGATTGGAGAACTTTACCAAAGTTCAAAGCATGTTTCTCTTCATTCGGATGTCATTCTACACAAACATTTTCCCTCTACTTACCATCAGTAACATATTTCCTCTTCTCCTCATCATCAGTAGTCATCTCAAACATATCTCCGTAAGCACGTGCAAGTCTCCAAAGAAAGTCCACACAGTTTTCATACTGAAAGTAAAGAACAGCTGGGTAATCAAATTGATCAGAATGTAATTTAAACAGTTTCTGTTCACGGTGCTTAAAGCAGGTTATCAGATCATGGAATAAATCTTTGGTTATTTTGCATTCTTCTATTACTCCTTTTAGTTTATGTGAGAATCAGATGACCAGCTTTTCACAATCAAAGGAGAATACAGCTTTCAAAAATGCCCGGGGCTGTCTAAAGAGGTTTTATTTCAGAAATCAGTTTTAAAGCTCTTTTACTATAAGAAATAAAAAGATAGTCAGGTAAAGCAAAACAGATCCCTGAATGATGTGATGTGTATTTTATTTAGTGATGCCATAAGTACCACACTCACAATTAGTATCTCATTTACCTTCCTGGGTATTTCAATATGTAAATGAAAATACAATCAGAAATGTTTGCTAAATCAGAAGAAATTGATAAACTGAATTAAGCACTGCATGTCAAACCACTTTGAATTTGTTAACTGGAGGTACATTTATGCACAGCGAAGTCAAAGGAAAAATTCGCATGAAGTACATCAGGAAGGTATAAGCAGACTACAGGCTCATAGTTTGATTTATTGAAAACACTTAACTCCACAGGCCTTCCTTATCTAGACCACTCTAAAACCAGAAGCATCATTTACCTAGAAGAAAAGCCTATGATCTTTCTTTTTCACATGAAAAATACATACATCAAACAAAGCCTCAAAGTTATTGTGATACAAAATAATAAAACTTCTATGCCCACTCAAAATGCATATTGACACCACCCTGAAACATTTACTTTTCACTGCATTTTAAAAATTAACATGAAATTAGATCTTTGATTCCTATACGGATTTTAATGCTCGTATTAAGGATGTTCTCAAAAGCAGTGCAAAGGGTAAGTTAGTAGGAACATAATATGAACGTTACCCATTATTACCTTGTCATCTTGCTCAAGCAGCAGCCTGAAGCCCTCCTTTTTATCATCCTCTGAACCCTTGTGTAAATTGTCCACCTGCTGTAAAAGATTAGATAATCCTTCTTCTGATTTCACAATGGCATCAGATGATTTCATACATCCTTTTTCTTCCTCAGAGTCTCCTTCAGAATCAGTTTGAGCTGTAAGATAACTAAAATCATAGACAATAATAACCACCTTTTCTAAAAATATTGGTATTGTTAAATTCAAATGCAAAAATTTCAGAAGACAATTTCTTCTAGTTGTCCAGCCTTAAAGGAGGTTTTATTCCTAATGCCAAGATGATGATGATTACAAGGCCTTTATTTTCAAAGAGACAGTAAAATCATTTTCTAAATGTAACAGGCAAGTAATTATACTGTCCTGCTGCCTAATACTGCATTTAAAAATGTAGAATCAGAATCATTAGTATCAGAGATTCATTGAATAGTAGGGGTCGGAAGCGACTTTTACAGATTATTTAGTCCAATCCCCCTACTAAAGTAGGTCCATCTAGATCAGGTCATATACGAATGCATCCAGGTGGGTTTTGAAGACCTCCAAGGTAGGAGACTTCATCCCTTCCCTGGGCAGCCTGTGCCAGGGCTCCCTCACCTGAACAGAAAAATAGTTTTTTCCTTATGTTTAAGGAAAAAGGTTTCCTTTATGTTTCCTTATTTCTTTTTCTGAAAATACAACCAGCACCAAATTATAAATGGAAATCAATAATCATGGCTTTTAAATGTTGTGGTTAGCAGGGCCAGCGCGCAGACGTTGAGTAGCTAGGCGCTGTGGAAGATTTCGGGTTGTACGGTGAGTGAGGATTGGCCCAGGAATATAGTCAAGTAAGGTAATGTTGCATAGCTGATAAGGCAGGATCTGCCCACGAAGAGCGGTACTTGTTAGCCCCTATATAAGGGAGTGTTACTGTTTAATAAACGCCGTTTTGTCATCCACCACATTGGTGTCAGTGTCAGTGGCCCGATGGTCTGGGTGTGATCATCGTGCTGGCCAGCCGCCGGAGGTCGGTCGCTGGAAGAAGGCGACATTTAAATATTCTATTTTCAATATGTTGCTCTCAGAAATGACCAGTACTAAGACATGAGCAGTTATACTTCTGGCCTGTAAATAAGTGCAACTGCTCAGCAAGCCACAGAAATTCTAAATGTGGCGTAACAGTTAAGACTGCAAAATCTGGGAAAAAGGAGCCAAAAGTACATTTGGTAAACCATGTGTATGTGTTCAAAGGGAAAAATAACAAGGAGTAGAGCAGAGATGGGAAATTTCATAGATTCCCAATACTTGTTTTATATAATATTCATGATGCTGAAGTTGATGTCACATCCTATGTTGCATCCTGCAGAGTCTTTGTCAGTCACCAAATATTTCTTTTAGTTTTCTGAAGTGTCTTTAAAAACACAGCATCTGCCATAGCTACATCATATATAGGCTGCATTTGTAAGGGTACTAACGTGATCAAAAGTGCAAAGGATTTGGCAGGAAGGGCACAGTCTTTTAGCTTCAATATGTTATCCTGTGATAAGAAGTATCATAGAATCATGGAATGGTAGGCACTGGAAGGGACCTTTAGAGATCATTTAGCCCAACCCCCCTGCTAAAGCAGGTCCACCTAGATCAGATCACATAGGAAGACCCCCAGAAAAGGAGACTCCACACCCTCTCTGTGCAGCCTGTGCCAGGGCTCCCTCACCTGAACATTAAAATAGTTTTTCCTTATGTTTAAATGGAACTTTTTGTGTTCCAGCTTCATCCCATTACCTCTTGTCCTGTCCCTAGATACAACACCCACCATTTATATAATTATAAATATTAATGAGATCGCCCCTTAGTCTCCTCTCTCCAGACTAAACAGCCCCAGCTCCCACAGCCTTTCTTCATAAGGAAGATGCTCCAGTTCCCTGATCATCTTGGTGGTCCTGCACTGGACTCTCTCCAGAAGCCCCCTGTCTCTCTTGAGCTGGGGAGTCCAGAACTGGACACAGGACTCCAGGTGAGGCCTCACCAGGGCAGAGTAGAGGGTAGAAGAACCTCCCTCAACCTGCTGGCCACACTCTTCTTGATGCATCCCAGGATGCACTTGGTCTTCTTGGCCATGAGGGCACATTGCTGGCTCATGTTTAGCTTATCAACCAGGACTCCAAGGTCTCTCTCTGCAGAGCTGCTCCAAGTATGCTCCAAGCATACTTTCCAAGTACACTTGAAAATTATCTTTCCTCATATGGTTTGGATGCCCCACCCCATCCCTAATTAAAAGATAAATGCACTGAGGGTTTGGACAATTACTGATCTAAAAAAAGGCCAGTAGATAATAAAAAAATAATAACAAGCAGTAAAGGTAATTTGCCATGCAATACTGCAACTGTAATACTCCTTAGCTACAGGAACCTGGGAACTGCATCAAATGCTACCTAAGCATGTAGATACAGAAGCAAGAAATCACTGTTAGGAAGTCAGCGTTGACGTTGTTATCTGAATCTTCACTGCACAAACATTTGCTAAGATTTCTGAACATTTGCTAAGATTTCTGTGATCACTACTGTTCCAATGTTAGAAAACAGATAGAAGTGATTATTTGAAAATTTCACTCTCCCAGCAAAAACATAAAGGCCAAGGTTGAGCTGATAGCCAAGCCCTGTCACTCTAAACAACCCTAGCAGAGATTTCCAGCAGCACTGCCTCAAAACTGTCATGGCTAAACAACAAATTCATGATAGTAGGTAAGTCATGTGAGAATATTCACTGAGAGACTCAAATGCAAAAAGTATTAAGTAGTTTACTATTTAACAGATTACATGAACCCACAGAGAGATAATGTATAATTGACAAATAATATTGAAGATCAGATCATACTGCATCAAGCTTTTTCTCATCCCACCTCTCCTACAGAAACAGGATCTCTAGGCCTCATTTTTGCTGAGAAACAGCAGAGAGGACATGTAATTTCTTCCCCATTCCTTCTCACCTCCACTGTCCTGGGAAATTCTCTCATACTTCCTCTATTTTTCTGCTACAAATCCTCAAAGAATTTAAATGCAGAGCAGACCATCTTAAACCTTGATTAGAATGCCTTCAACTTCAGTTTACTTGTTAATCACATGCTTTAAAGAAGGCAAAACAATACCTATAAAATAACCTGCGAGAAGTGAAAAAACACAAGAGTGTAAGGCAATGGCATTGATTTCTAGGGACTGCAACAAACCATAAAACGCTGTGCCAGCTGACGTAGGTCAGAAGACACTAAGCTATGCTAAACAGCAGGGGTTTCTACAAAACCAACAAAGAATTGCATTCTCGAAAGATCTAAAATTTAAAATATTTTCCAAATTTAGTTTGAAGTGTTTTTCATCAGAAAGATAGAAATTAAATGTACTGATACAAAAAATGTCCAGGCAAGTGCAAAAAATTGCTAGTGCCTAAGATTCAGCATCAGCATGCCTTTAAATTTTTCCTTTCTTTCCTCAGAAAAATAACTTTGTGGTACCTTCAGAGGGTCCTCTCTTCCTTGTCTCTAGAGCTGACATTGTTGTCTTCTAGCATTTCCCACAGGAGAAGCACCAAGGTGATATTCAAGGACTTCATGACTTAATGAGTTCTCACCTCACTAGTAATGCACTCCAGCAAAACTCCTACATTGTTCAGGAGTCATGGAGGTAAAATGATGGCAAGGTAATTTAATCAAGTAAAACTAGGCACAAAGAAAGTTCTTCTGGTTTGTTTCTGATTATATTTATCTTCTTAGTAGCTCTCTGTTCAATCCATATAATACGTGAAATTTTAAACACGAAAACTTAACCTGTTACAAAGGCTTCTAAAAAATAAAGAGCTAGGATTTTTCTTAACAGTCTAAGTTATACCTTACCTATTTGAACTGAAGCCAGTTTTATTACAAGATAGAAAGACCTTCCAGCCTCTTATGGACAAAACAAGAGTGTAGCAGATATAATTGACATAAAACTACATAAGAACTTCTTCAACAAATAGTATATATAAAAAAAAATCAGTACTAACATAAGCAGAAGTGGAGATTCTTTTTAAAAACTAAGTCTAAGGGTTGATGACAGGGGAAATTAACAAAAAACAAGAGAGATTCATTATGGTTTGTTTACAAATATTTCATATAACAATACTGACATCTGCAATTTCACCTGGTGTTTCCCTGCAAGAGATTTCATCAGATGATAAACAGATAAACTCACAGAAAAGCAAGTGTTTACATGAGATAATGGAGAACTTTAAAAATGTCTACAGTCAGTTCCAACTTGTTTTCACCTTTGTTACCAATACATTTTATTTAAAAGAGAAAAACAGTGGTAAGAATGTGAGGAACAATGATCAACCAACAAGACTTAGTTGGATCACAAAGGACTGTTCAAAGTTCAAAGAACAAATGGAAACTGTCCTAGAGACTCACCACACTGTGGTTAAGCTGTTCAGTAAATCCAGGCACTTATGACTGAGCTACATGGTATAAACCCGAGATGGTGTAAGACCTGAGCTACATGTTATAAACCATCCACTTTGCTGGTTCAAAAACTGTGTTGGATTGCCTGTACATTGGCAGCCGTTAAGCCTACCCAAGTATCATGAGTTCACAACAGTTCAGCTTTTATATAGATCAAACAATATCTGTTTCACTTAAAAAAAAAAATCACAGGCCAATGCCCACACTGTCTCATCCACTCCAGCTAATTAAATAGAAAAGTGATTGTATGCCACAGACTGATCTAGATCAAATTTGTGCTTTATGAGGCAGCAGAGGGCATATCCATCAGTAGTAAGCAGCCTTTGAGGAAATATTGACGAACCAGATTCTCAAGTCAACTGATGGTTGCATTGAAAATGAATGGGCAGCAAAAATAAATGAAGAAATGATAAGCCAAGTGATTCTCCAAAGTGGGCAAGGGAAATGTTTATTCCTGCTGAAAATTTAAACTACTTCAAGGAAAAACTCTAAACAAACTACCTATAGGAAAAGGCTTTACTGTGGTGAATCTCTGTGGTGACTGATACCAAATGAATTTTAAAAAGCTTGGATGCCAGACCAGCTGAAGACTAGTGCCAAACATGACACTAGTGTCAACAGTTCATCACTGTATGTATTAAGGAAGAAACAGCTTTAAAATCATGAAGAGGAGAATTAGGTGACACTCCATTCCAGTTGATCATCTAGATACAATTTTGTGTAACAAGCACTCATTCATTTACAAATAGATTCTCAAATGTTAAAGACTGAGTTTTTTACTAGTAAATGACAGAAACTGAAGCAAACTATTAAAAAAAGAATACAGAAAAATATACCTCATTTATTCAAAAAAATGTGATATTTTTCCACTTACAGAAATCCATAATTTTTGAAAGGCAAAATAGAACGCTTCTCTTTCCAAGGTGTCAAATACCAACAGTGGCAATGAGAATATGACCAGAGCAGATCAAAACAGTGAAGACCATGTCAGAAACTGCCAGCTTTAAATATTTAATGGGAAAAACAGGTAGCACTAAAAGCTTTTCTGGAAGACATTTACAAATCTGAAACCAATGCAGTCATTCGGAACAAGTCGGTAAAATTCTTAAGATTTCATCATCTGCCAATTTCCAGCACCTATCCATTTGTCAGTTAAAACTGTAAGTACTTAACACTTGCAAAATCCTGTCTTGTACATCATGAAAATACTGCTGAGGCAGTGAAACATATGTATTTTAGACAGAATACAAAACTGAAAAAATGCTTAATCTGTAACAAAGAAAACGATTATTTTTCTGGAACACAAACTAGCAACTCAATGCAGAATTGCATGTGGAATTCAACAAAAAACAGTATAAAGCAATCTATATGGTGTTATACATACAACACATGAAATTGTGGTGCACAGTAACTGGGAAAAAAAAGTGTGTTATTTTCTCTCATGGCAAACTCTCACAGATCATGCACTACTGTCATTAAAGCTACAGACGATTTCAGAAAAAGCCATATACGTTGCAACGGTACACATTTCCATTTGCAAGATGAAGGAAAAAAATAAAAAAAAAACTTAGATGCAATAAAATTATTTCAAATGTAGAGAAGATATGCAAAACAAGAATATAAAGTACATGGTGTTAGTAGGAAAATAACAACTCTTTTCAAAGGGGATTAAAAAAAACAATGGAAAAGTACACAGTTACTGAATTTAAATGGTAACTTAAACATTATCTTCCTTCCTTCTGACTGTACACAAATACTTGTCAGAGAAGGCCTCTCTTAAGGACACATTCAAAGCTCTTGAACACTATAATCATTTGTCTTGGATCATCTCATCAGCTTCTTCGTCAGACAGACAAGTTTCCTTAACTAGGTCTCCGACAGCAATGCATGTCTCCTGACCAGAAAACAGGATCTTCCCAAATGCTAGGTGTGGTATAACTCCTCTATTGCGTCTATGAATCTGATTATTCATAAACTAGTCCTTAAGCCTTATCTATATCTCAAAATGGTTTATGCATAACATAAAGGCCTCTGCAAACTAACTAATGGATAAAACAATCAGAGTAACTAACAGAACTGAAATGTTTTTACACCATATGAGGGAAGAATGCCTTTGAATACCCCTGCCAGTACTGAACACTTAAAGAAGTAGTTCTTAATAGAACTGACAGGTCCCAAAATATGGTAGCAAAGTACAAGACTTGTGAAGCATGTGGGATGCATTGTAACATGGTAAGAAATTCTGCCTAGAGGAACCGAAAATAGATTTTGAGAAAGTCTTAAAAATAAAATTCCTTTAATTATTCTATGTGATATGTTGCTGTTTTATTGCAGTTGATTAAATATCTTTAAAGCAAAAAAGTGACTTAAGACAGACAGTTTATAGACACAGTGCTGCCTACACAGGTTATGTATAACACACTGAGGGGATGATTAAAAAACTCAGTTGCTATAAATGTTACTCTTGTGAAATTGCATCCAAGTATCTAATCTGATTATATCAAAACAAAGTTGCAACTACAGGAGAGTAATGTCATCACCATTTTTACATTACTACTGGAGGGCATATTAGGTAACATCTGAAAAGACTCTTCTGGACTCACACATACATCTGATCCATCAACACGTTCCTCATCTCATGTGTATGAAAGATTCCATTAAACACCATGGGACTACAAGACGTGATCAAAACTAGGAACTATCTTACTGAGTCAGTATCTTAAATCCTCAGCACCTTAAATCCCTTACGATTAATTTTAAAGCATACACAATGGTAACTGTACATAAACATACATAAATATACATAAATATATAATTATACATAAATAAATTTTGTGTTGCATTCAGCCTTAACTTTCATAGCACAGGATACCTTTAGGCAGAACACTGTAACAGTTCTTCTTTAAGAAGACAATGATCACAAAAAACACAACAGCATTTGTACAACCTAAACGAACTCTGTCAGACACAAGACAAGACTATTTTCTTACTAGAAGTACTTTCAAAACTACAGAACTATTCTGAACTTTGCCTCTCATTGCACAGCTATGTAGCAATACTGCATCAGATTGTTACCAAATGCACCCTTCAGCATGTGTTATGCTTGGCATTAAGCCAACTTCCGAGATAGGCACCCAGAGTTTTTTCTCAGACATAAAATTAGTAATCTGAATTTGGGAGTGGGGGGAGCATCCCTTGTATGTAGCATAATCTAAAATACACAAAAAAATATAAAAGGCTCCTGTTGATTATACAAAGTTTCACATAGGTAATAATGCATTTGCACTGCACATGTACTGTAGTGTATAGAAAACATTATTGACTCACCCTCCTTCACTTTCCGCCTCCTCAGAGCTGGTAGTTTCTGTTGCACCAGAAGCTGTCTCAGCTTTTCTCCTCTTTGTTGCTCTGTGTGATGGGCTAACTCTCTGAACATCTCCCTTCCCTTGAAGCTCATTTCGAACAAGCTCTTCAAGCTTTGGAATAGCTTCTTTCAGAAATTTCACCTCTCTCTTCAGTTCATCCACACTTATTAGCAAACCATTCAATTTTTCTAGTATCTGCAGTTGTCTTCTGTGTAAAACCATTACTGCTTCTTGCTCATTTTGAGCTTCATCGTGTAAGCCTACAGAATCAAGCCCGTTACCTACATCTACAGATGCTGGGGTACACAGAGCCATAGCAGGTTTTCGGATCTTCCGGTACCAAATCAGCATCAGGCTTATTCCAGCAGTACCTGCCATTATGCCCAGTATTAGTCTTTTATTTTCGAAGGGAGACATTTCTGCACTTTCCTGAAATTGTGAAACAAAACAGCTGGAGTTAAAGATGTTTTTCTGACTCTAACCAAACGACTTACTTTAAGTCACAAAAGTGTAAGGCCAGAATAACTGGCACAAAGTTACAGTACAACTCAAGCAGATTTTGCGATAAAAGGGGATGTGCTATGACAGCAAAATCAATGGGGCGGTGGGTTTGAGCGGCATGAGGGGCACACTCTTCTGCATAGGGACGTGCAGAGGACCGCAGTCATCACGTTTAACCTCCTTCGTATGCGGGGATTTTTCGGTTTTGGCACGAGAAACTCATCGGATTTCCCGCACCATCATCGCGGCGGAAGCCCGGCTGTCAGGCCGAGACGCAGCTTTTGCAGCCCGCAGAGGTGCCTGGCCGCCGCCCCGGCCGCGCCGCTACGCGCCGAAGGGACCCCACCGGGGCCTCCCGTCCCGCAGCCCACCCCAGCCCCGGCAGGGGTCGCCGCCAGCAGCAGCGCCAGCCCCAGGCCCGGCGCCGCCCCTTTTACGTACCGGCGGACCGGTCCGGCGGCGGGAGCGAATGAGTTGGGCCCAGGCGCGGCGCCGCGCGGGTGCGCGGCCCTCCCGCCGCGCCACAAGGGGCGGGACGGGGGCGGTGATACCCGGATCGAGGGGGTCGGGCCTCCGCCGCCGCTGACCGGGCAGCTCAGGTGACGGGTAGTGCCCTGTGGAGGAGGGGCGTGGGTCGTGCTGTGCATGCCCTGCGGCATCAGCGGCCCCGGCAGCCCCAAGAGCGGCCCCAGCCAGGGCTGCCGGCTGTGAGCCTGAGTGGGCCAGGGCTCTGGGAATCTCGCCGAGCGGTGCAGCTGAGGGCCGCCTGCTGCACCTGCCTCGGACGTTGCTCGGATATGCTGTTCAAAAACAAATTTATCCGATTATGTGTCTCTCTTCAGTTTGTTGGTTACTTGTTTTCATTAACTTTAAGCTTTAGTACTTCCAGGCCGTTGCGAAAATGTATTTCCATGTCTTTAGTAGAGACAAAATCACAGAGAATCCCTGCCCAGATGCTTGGAAGAGGAGCAGTCTGGCACAAAAGCTTCACTGTGATTTTAGCCATCCAAGTGGACAAAGCTGTTTCCACCAAAGTCCTTTATAGGTTGCCCAAAGTCATGGAGGCGCTTGCATTTAACAGGATATAGGAGGTATAGCATCTCTACCCTGTGCTTACAAAACCCCTCTTTCTCCTTTATGCCAGTATTTCTTCTTCTTGGATCTTCCTCCTTTCTGGCCTTGAATGGAAGAAAGCCTGTCACAGAAAAACCTGCTATGCGCATTCATCTTCCTGAATACTTCTGGAGAGTGCCCGTGCAAAACACCCTGCCAAAATTTAGAACGTATGTTCTTCTGTGTGAGGGCTTGAAGAAACTGTTGTGGAAACCGTTACATCTGTGCAATGAAAAAAACCTGCTTAGAATCATAGAATCATTTCAGCTGGAAGAGACCTTTAAGATCATCACGTCCAGCCTTTGTCCTAGTGTTATCAACCAGTAGACCAGCTTGTCAATAGCTGGAATTTTCCTCAGCCATATCACTTGGAAACAGAAGAACACAACATAGTTATTAAAATGTACTAATTACTTTTAAAAAGTGAACAAAGTGCTGTTAAAAAAATCCTCCAAACTTTAAAAAGGTACCAAGAACTCAAGTATTTTGAGTCTTACTGCAAATTATCAAATGTAAATAAGCCTAATGTCTAGTTATCTTCGATTAAAGACTTCCTTTAAAATAACTACAGCTGCTAATTCTCCATTAAGAACCTGAGGATGAAACTATCTTTATGTGAGACTAAGCTACAATCAGAGAGAAAGGTAGAAATTTGCTAAGATGGGAGAATGAATACTGTTTCAGTGTTATACAGTTTTCCTAGTTATATTTTTTAAAAAAAAGGATAATCTGTTAATACATTTGTAATTTGATACTTTTAAACCAAGGATGTAAATCTCTTAAATCTTTTGGAAACTTTACTAAAATGAAGTTATTTTAAAGGACAGCTTTCAATATCAGTAATTGGTTTAAGTTACATAGTCAGTATGTTAAAATGGAACAGGTCTACATTGCTGTCCATGCTGACAGTATTTAAAATGTTCAGGAGCAGTAATAAACATTTTTTTTTGAGAATCTTTATTTTCTCTTCTCAGTACTATCTGCAAAAAATCTTTCTATTAGCCAACTAAAACAGAAGAGGATTTTAAAAAGTTAATTATTCAGAGTGCAAACACAGCGCAATGCTGAAACAAGAGATTATGGATGCAAAAATCTAAGCAAGTTCTGTTAAAGATTTTCCAAAGTGGCTGTCTCAGGCTATGAGTCTGTTTTCAGGCTGTCCACACTTGCCTGGATACACAGCAATTGTGAATATCAGGTCACCTGTCTGGTCTCAAACTGCTTATTTGATTTTCACTTGTGGATATTTTACCCAGGCAGAGCAGCATGGAACCTCAGAAGTTATTGCATGCATATAGAAACCTTCGAGAATACAACAATTTTCCAAAATGGGGAACTAAACATGAATTTACCTAGATTTGACACAATTAAATTTGCCTAAATCTGACGTAACTTCTGAAAAACAGAAAGGAACTGTTTTTAGAGAAGTGCTATTATTCTACGTGTGGATTTTTATCTAGTTCAAAAGAAATGTATTTGAAGTCCTAAAAAACATGCAAATCCAGCCCACCATCTGTTATAAAATAGTTAGTCCCATGTGGGCTTCGTATTTTTACATCCCACCTCCCTCCACCCCTGGCCCCAGGCAGATGTTTAAGGATGAGCTCAGCACACCAGAA
The DNA here is from genome assembly GCA_013401255.1 of Urocolius indicus. Classification (NCBI taxonomy): domain Eukaryota; kingdom Metazoa; phylum Chordata; class Aves; order Coliiformes; family Coliidae; genus Urocolius; species Urocolius indicus. The sequence continues at coordinate 153,173 of WBNH01012601.1, forward strand.
CTGCAACGCCAACACACCTGCAAAGGGCACCAGCCTCCTTACGGCATTATTTGTGTAAAACTAGGCCAAGGAGTGTAGCAGCTCTTTGGGGAAATTTTGAACTTGGACACTATTTATTTGGTCATATTAGAAAGTTAATTATTTAGCAATTGTGTTCAGTGGATGAGAGAACCATTACATGGTCAGTAACAGATGCATGCTGTTTCCAGCCAAGGATTAGCTTAATTCGCCAGTGTTTTTGTCTCTGTATGGATGGAATTTGTATTTTATCATTGACATAATCTGCTTTAGCTGTAATTCTTCTGTAACTTTTCTTTTGTGGTATGCTGTTCTTTCTGAAATACTCCTCCTGCCCTGTCCCCCTGAGAGATTAATCTATTGCTTGTGACGAATATGGAGACTTTTAATGTATTAGTGACACTTCATGCTTAATACTTCAGCAATTGCCTCATAAGTGTAAAATGAAACTTTGTTAATAAGTCACACCTTTGACCAGACTTGCAACCAGCCTGCCAGAAACCCTACTCTTCTGTTGAGTTGTACTGACTTCTCCTGAATCTTCTGCTATAAAAATAAACAAAATTACCTTAACTGAAAGGGAAATATTCACTGTCAGACTTGTCAATATTCTCTCCTGCTCTTGCCCTGAACAGTTGTCTAGTGCCCTTAATGAAAGAATAATATATTGGAATTAAAAGGCAATAGGAAATAGCACACTGATCTTTTTCTGTTTTCTTCAAATAAAGGTATACTGCTTAGCATAGTTTCCAGAGGAGATGAGTTACTGTAACTGCTGCTGTCTTTATGTCTGTCTGTGCAAGTGTAACTATCTCTGCATCCTCTCCAGGACTTTTGAATTTTTGGCCAATCTCAGTCAAATTCAACAGATAAATTAACTTCTGACAAGTTTCTCTGAATTAGTTGATCATTTAAAGGAGAAAGCCCTGAATTAACAAACCCCACAACAGGGAAGACTGCATACCCCTTGCTGCAGAACTGTGAATCTATACAGGAGAAAAGCATTTTGGAAGGCCAGGAAGACCTAAAGCAGAACTTATCTTTTATTAGGTGTGAGGTAATTGAATTACAAGGTGTAACTTGATAGGAAACCTTGCTTCATTAGTTCAACTGCACACACAACCACCTATTTATTTATTTATTTATTTATTGTGCTGATAGGATCCAGTGCTGCAATTTCAGCTGAGTACCAATGGTCACTAATGCCATGGCACTTAAAAAAGAAAAGAAAAAAAATAAGAGGTGCGTGCTGTTCCTGCTTCTTCGTGTTTATGTTCTTCTCACCAGGAAGCTCAAGGACATTATCAAAATATATTCGTGTGAGCTACATTCATTTTTTAGGTCAAGGTACATGATTCAGTTTCCTTGATGTAAAAGATGAGAGCTGGCAGCCTGAAAGAGCTTATGTCTGTTATGTTGACAATAATAAGAATAGGTACTCAAGGCTGCATTAGACAGAATTCCACAGTGCTACCTGGTTCCTTCACAAAACAAAGTGGTCCTTGGAGTGCCTGGATGTACTCCAAAGAAGAAAAATACAGGAATAGTCACAAAAATCTTAAGAGGAAGTGTGTATAAAATAATATTTTACATATCTATGTATATATTCCTTGGGAGTCAAAATTCAAAAAGTCATACTCTTTATAAATACATGTGTTTGTGTGTGTGTGTGTGTGCACATGCATTTCACATCACTCAATGTATTTTCTATTTAATGAGAAGTATCTTTTTAATGCCAGCTTCCGTATCAACATGCCATTTCAGAATATTTAAACAAGTTTTACTGTTTCCACCTCTAAATGGCAGAATGCCCCTTCCTGAACTCCACAGATTGGTCCCTCCACTAAATATGGCCTCATACATGTCCCTAGGCTGCCTGCAATTTCACATAAAAACCCCCATTCATCCAGATGATGTGGTGTGTTCTGCCATCATTTCTGCCCCTGTTCTGTAGTAGCATTTGAGCACTTGTAAAAAATTTCCTTTCTGATTTTAACTTTCCTTCTCAGCCACTAAGGCTGTACATACATGAGCGGGCAGCATGGTCTGACAAGAGCATATCTGTAAGCAAAACATTTGTTGCTGTGGCTATGACACCCACATTGTGCTGTGGGTTAAGTTTTGCCTAGCTGCATTCTGATGGCAGGGGCTGCGTGCCCATCTTTGGCTGCAGTTCCTTGACTGTGATTCTGTAATGGATCTTCTCAAAGCGCAATTGGTGTGGCTAAAGTCTGGTCCATGGGAAGAAGCAAGCTGCCAAGCTGGAACAATTGGGAGATTTGCTTCAGAAGTGCCCATCTAACCCAACCCAAATAATTGTTCTATACATACATATTTATATGAGGAGGTTTGTTACAAAATTATTCAGGTAGGACTGAGTGAATCATAGAATCATCATAGAATGGTAGGGTTTGGAAGGGACCTTTGGAGATTATCTAGTCCACCCCCCTGCCAAAGCAGATGTACCAGATCAGGTCACGCAGGAGGAACATATCCAGGCGGGTTTTGAAGACTTCCAAGGAAGGAGACTCCACAACCTCTCTGTGCCAGTGCTCCATCACCCTCACCTCCCCACACACTGTCGGGGGAGGCAGAGAAATGGGGTGCCTGTGCTAAAGCAGAGACGATGCAAAAGCAAATTGGTGTATGCTCCCCACAAGCAGGTAGCACCTGGGAACTAGAACCACCAGGGTAGCTGGGTTACAGAACTGCATTGCAACAAAATGTGAAACGCAGGAATACCACACAATTTGAAGGTGTGACTCATGCTGGAATAGAGGGACTTAATGGGCCTCCCCGAGACAGCAAGAGACAGGAGCTCATGTCCATCGAGTCCCTTTCTAGTTCTACACCACACATTGTGCCATACTTACCTTATACGCGTCCAAGGCAGGAGGTGCACAAAACCCCTCACGGTTCCCTCCCAAGGTGCCCGAGTCTCTTCGCACACACAACAGGATTTCGGAAAGCACCGGGAGGGAGCAGGGACTCACCTTCTTCGCGCTGACATGGCCAGAAGGCCGCCTGGAGGAGGCACGGTTTCTTGTCACGGGAGATGTGAGGGGGGACGCGAGGATGCGGCGGCTCCGCAACCGCCCCACAGGGTGGCGCGCGAGGTCCGCCGCCCAGCGCCTGTCGGGGCGGGGAAGGGGAGGGCGGCGGGAGCGGCCGCCCTGCCCCGTGCGAGCGGCGTGCCGGGGCCTAGCGGCAGCCCCGCTACCTAACGGCTTTTCGCGCAGGTGCCCCGCGGTTCCCCCGGGGGCCGGCCCGAGCAGCCCCGCAGCGCGGCGCCCGCTTGATCGCCGCGAGGCTCCGTTCTTCTAAGGGCGAAAGGCGATGGTGATGTCCCGGGAAACCTGCCTCTTTATGCTGAAGGAAAAGTTCCCACGGGCCTTCCCTCCCCAGTATTCCTCAGTTTTGTGATCTGTTTCCTTGGGAGCAAACAGCAGTGGTGACATGCTTCGAAGTCCTGCCTCCTCAGTGGCGATGAACAGGAATCATAGAACCATTTCGATTGGAAATGACCTTTAAGATCATCAAGTCCAACCAGTCACCTAACACTGCCAAGCCCATCACTAAACCATGTCCCTCAGCATCTCATCTACATGGCTTTTCAATATCTCCAGGGATGGTGACTCCACCACCACGCTGGGCAGCCCATGCCAATGCTTAATAATCCTCTTGGTTAAAAAGTTCGTTGTAATCTCCAATCTAAACCTCCCAGGACCCAACTTGAGCCAATTTCCGCTCATCCTGTCACACATCTCACCTTGCTACAACCTTCTGTCCGCTGTGAAGGGTGATCATGTCTCCCCTCTGCCTTCTCCAGACTAAAGAGCTCCAGTTCCCTCAGCTGTACCTTCTAAGACTTGTGCTCCAGACTCTTCATCAACTTCGTTGCCCATCTCTGGACCCGCCCCAGCACCTTGATGTCTTGTAGTGAGAGGCCCAAAACTGAACATGATACTGGAGATGCAGCCTTATCAGTGCCGAAAGCCTCATGCCAGAGTCCTTTCATGTGAGACCACTGGGCAGACCCACAGGCCTGGGCAGAGGGACATACCTGTCCTGTTTTGTGGAGAGCTGCAGGCTTGTCTGTGAGGGGACAGCTGGGGGTTAGGTGGTAGCTACTGATCACTTCAGGAGTAGCTTGGGTGAATCTAGGCGCCCGGCTTTTAAAATTTTGTCCTCTGGAGACTGAGATATGAACTAGCAGACCTGTTAATCTTCCACTAGTTTTCTATAAGAATAGGAAATGAAAAAGAGAAGACAGACTGTGCAAAAAGACTGTGCTTTTACACTCTCCCTTGCACCATATCCAGAGTTCACCACGTCACCCAACCCACTGACTTGACTGAAGCCCACTTTTCTGTTGAGTTAATTTTCTGGTGGATTGAATCAGCTCAAGGCAAAGCCCAGTGTGAGAAAAAAATTAAGAGCCACATAGCCAAGAGCTGAAGGAAAATGGTGACTGATTTGAACTTGACTCATGCATGTGGACCTTCAGGGTGCGCCACTGATTGGGCCTGCTGTTGTAGAAATGGTACAAGATTCAAATGGAGAGAGGAAGGACAACACCTAAGTGCCCAAATCATGTACCTGGGAGAAAGTAACAGATATCGTTGGACTAGCCAAGAGAGCAGTAGAGGTTCTCTACTGTAGTGAGGTAGTTCTCTACTGTAGTAGAAGTTCTCTGCTGTAGTTCTCTATTGTAGCAGTAGTGGTCATTGTTTACAGTGCAGATCTGAATGAGAGTAATTCTTATTGCGTGGCTCTGTGTAGCTTGACTCTTAATGAGAAAGATTCAGTTCAGGAGCATTGTGTCCTTTGAGTGTTAGAGAAATGTAAGCTGAAGAACATATACTTAGAAGAAAAGTGAAGTAATCACAAGTGAAAGTGAAGAATCAAGAAATAAAGCAAAGTGGAGAAAGTCAGTAAATTTTAAGTGTCAAGAAAGTTTGTCTTTGCAATAAGGGTGACCATGACCCCATTTCCTCACTCCTGAGTTTAAATGTGTGGAGAGAAAGGCCACTTTAAAGGGGAATAGATCGAGTCAGGTAACAGTAGTCGTCCATCTGCTTCAGGCTGTAGACTACTGAGTCTTGCACTTATGTGCCTAGGGTATACTGACCTCTGCCTATTGCAATTGACATGGAAATTATTGGAGGCAGATATAGACTTGTGTTATGTGGGAGACCACACTGTGTCATTGTCATTGTTGCTTTGGTCTTAAAAGAGTGACTTTAGTTTCAACCTTTGGCAAGATGTCCTGCAATCTATTTTGAAATGAAATAGGAGGATGAGCAGAAAATCATGAAGCTGTGATAGCCTCTCAGCTTATCTTGGCTTCCTGCTCCGAAAGAGTTGTACTGAACAGCAGTCTGGTGCAGCAAAAAACGCTTGACCAGTATTTCTAAACAAATGAATTTGTCAGTGCATTTTTTCTTATCTGTATCTTTTTATATATATATACTTTAATCTCTTTGAGGCAATGGCAGCCATCTGTGATGTCTCTAAGACCATAATCTGTGTTTAACAGGAAAACATGATAAAAATTAGCCCAAACGAGGATGGAAAACAGAATCATTATAGGCACTTTAGTTTAAAATGTTGAGTTACTACTTAGATTCTAGTTAATTTTCTTTGTAATATCTACTTTTAAACCATGAGGTGAAGAACATACACTAAGAACAAGCTCTGTATTTTCACCATGTTTCACTTTCTAATATATGGAAAACAGCAGTACATGGAGAGTTGCAGTGTAAAGAAATACCATAATTGATTTGTTGCTTAAACTGAGCCAGCAAAGTCTCAGTAACATTTTAATAGTATTACTCATCAGGAGCAACGTCCCAAATAATTTTAAGAGCCTGGCTTCAATGGTAGTAGTTTTGAACTCTAATTTTGGGAGTTTTATCATACTTCAGATAGACACCATTGTCAATCTTGGCTAAAAGTACATTTCAGTCAGCTAAGGTAACACGTTCAAATTTTTAAGCAAGTGAGTGTTTAATTAAAAAAAAGCCTATACTTCTTTGTGGAAAAACAAATAGCACGAGAATTCACTTTGTTTTTGTATTCAAAGAATCTTGACCAGGACTGAGACTCTAATAAGAAGCAGAACTTTTTATCAAAGGACTACAATGTTGCATAAAACCTTGGCAAGGCATGTGCACTGTTTGATGGTCACATTAGAGTGACTACACATACTTAACTTGGGAGGGAATATCTGACATTTCGGAAGTGTATTTGTGGTTGAGCTGTGGCAGACAAGACTGCAGACCTGCCGTAAGGCCAGGTCTCCTGGGCCCCTCTGCCCTCCCTGTGCAAGGCTCTCTGGGCCATTTTGACTTTCTCATTTGGAGCAGCAGTAGCAACACAGAGCAGAGCTGGTTGGAAATTTGTGACAAAATTCCTCCATTGGGAAAAAAAACCCAAACTCTAATTGACAGCTTTCTGAGGAGCACATTGGCTGTGACAGAAGCCAGGCAGGATCCCAAGCTGCCTGCTTCCCCTGCAGGCTTACTTGGCTTTCTCTGTCAGCAGTTTGCATGCTTTCTAGCCATCTTGACAGCTCAATAGGAAAGAGACCATGGGTCAGGGAGCCTGTGAACCTGATAAATGGGGCCAGGATGAAGCCCACATATCCACTGTAATCCCACTTCGGATGTATAGTGTTTTCCAGAAACATGGGAGAGAAATTCTGGTTCTCTAGGGCTCCAATTTAAAAAAAAAAAAGAGGAGTTGGTCTCCTGTTCCAGAGCACCTCAGGCAATGCCAACAGCAGAAATGGCATCCATCCCTCTCCAAACCAGAAACAGCAGTATAGATAAGGTTCACTAAGGAAAAAGAGGCCTCCTCTCTTCCCTTTTTTGAGATGCAGCAGCAGAAGAGATCCATCAACTTTGAACCACTCCATCAGCTACCTAAGACTATTGCTGCTATGCTTCTCCATTCCTGGTGCATAACATTTTCCATGGGGATAGAGTTAATCATTTAACATAAGCCAATGAGGGAGGGGAGGAAACACAGATCATGATGCATAGTTCTCAGTTATCATTCTGTCATAGATTGACATGAAGCTGTTTCTGGTAAGGGGGAAGGGGCTGTAAAGATGGCTCCTGTAAGAAGTTGCTCAAAACTCTCCCCAGCTCTGGGCCAGACCCATTTCTGGTGCTTTACAATCACTTTTTAAAAAGAATAAGCCGGAAGAGAAGGGTTCTTGCTGTTCCTTCTTGTTCAGTCTTTCCTTCTTTTCTGGTTGCTGGTGCAAGGAGTTGGTAGAGAGAGAGAAGCAACCATGAAGACTCCAAGGTCAGTGAGGGAAGAGAGGAGGAAGTGCTGGATCAAAGACTCCTCTGCATCCTGTGGAGGGGACTGGTGAAGCAGTGATTTGTTTGCATTTTGTTAAAGACCCTGTGCCAGGGACAGTGACTATGCCCAGAGAAGGCCGTGTCCCATGTGAGGGACCCCATATTCACAGAAGCTGTAGCTGTGGGTAAGAACTTATGTAAGACATTCATTAAAATTATGCCCAGAAGAGGCTGTGTCCTGTGGGAGGGACCCTGTATCTGCAGAAATTGCAACTGTAGGGAAGAACCCATGTCAGAGATGCTCATTAAGGACTATGTCCCAGGGGAGGGACCCCATATCGGAGCAGGGGAAGAATGCAAGGAGTCGTCCTCATCTGAGAGCAGCAGCAGAACCCATCTGTGAGAGACTGACCACATCCCCCATTCCCTACCCCCACCCAAGCCGTTGAGTGGGAAGGAGGTAGAGGGATTGGGAGAAGTGAGCTAAGCCTGGGAAGAAAGGAGGGATTAGAGAGGGAGATCTTAAAGTGCTGGTTGTAATTTTCTCATCATCCTGCTCTCTTTTTGCTTTTTGTTCTTTTGTATTTTTTGTAGGCAGTAGAATAAACTTTCCTATTTTCCTCTCTAAGTAGTGGCGTCTGTTCTGTCCCGAACTGTAACTGACAGTGGGCCCTCCCTGCCCTCGTCTCAATCCACAACATCCTTCGTTATTTTTTATCCTCCCATTTCACTGAGGCCTCCACTGTCTTAAGGAGGATGGAGGTGGATGGAGGGCAATGAGCAAGAGACTGTCATGGTGCTTCATTGCTGGCTGGGCAAAACCATGACAGGTTCTCAGGCTCGGAAAGGCACTAGCACACCCTGGCAGCTAGGTCAGCAACACCTAAGTCATGTTTGAAACTCCTTAATAACTGCTGGACATCTACAGCTTTTAAGCAAGCAGTGAAATGATCAACAACCATTTGGCATGAATATTTTTAGGCTCTCTACCTATTAGTAACCATTCTCTGATAAAGCTCTGAACATGTATATTTCCATTATAGTAAATACCAGAGAAGACACGGTGATTCAGCTTCTCTTCAGTGTAGATTAGAAACTGTCTAGTTAATAGGTGGTTCAGTGAATTTAACTGAAGGTTAGAACACCCCGTGTCACAGAAACTTCAGAACAACTCAAAACCAGAAGTCTTTCTTCAGGTCCTGATTAAACAAATGGCAGAAGCATAAATCTAGCTAACATAAATCTAGCTAACATCTAGCTTGGAACTTAAGTTCCAAGTCTTGCTCAAGCAAACTATTTAGGAAAGTTAAAACTGTTCTGCAGCTTTTAATCTGTTGTTCCAAGTCAGAATACTCACACCTGTGAATAAAGCCTATTATCTATCACTTTCTCTTTTCATACCTTTTAGTTCTCTTCAGTTTTTCACATTCATCTGTAATTTATTTTCCCAGTTAGAGGTATTTACAGAAGAAAATAGAGCAGGACAGCCTTGTAAGACATCTGGTCAAGGGGAAGAATTAAACTTGTCACTAAGTGATTTGCCATAAAATAATGGAAACACCTAAATCTTTCACTGATTGATTCCATTTTAGGTTGTGAGAAGAGAGGTGATTTTTTTTTTTTAATGTATCTTTTGCACACAATACCAGAAGGTTAAACTTGTATTTTCTTCTTTGTAAGCAAGTCCAAGCTTCTGGCTATAGTCCAGCAGATGTTTTTCTTTGTCCATTAAGGCAATCTCCTACACAGTTTACCAGGGGAGGATGAAATTCCTCAAGCTGTGTTATAAACATTCATCATTGAAATCACAGTCCTAATAACAAGAACAGCAGACAAAATTTAAGACAGCTCTTCATTGGGTGTGCTTTAAAGATGGAGAGTACAGAATCAGAAGTGAATCAGTAAAGCCAAAAGCCAAATAAGCCACTGTTGAGAAGATTAAACAAGACAGTTTTTCATCCCTAAGAGTTTTGAGGAAAAATCTGATTTTGGCATACCAAACATAAGATGAAATAATGCTTAAATGTCAAAGAAAAGAGTCTGAGGAAGGATCTTTTCTTTTCTTTTGAAAGGTCCTGGTTCTTCCCTGTAGCGGTACTTGACAGAGACAACCTGCAAGTACTTCAAAGCTACATAGTCTATATTTTATTCCTTGGATAACCTTCGTTAGGGCTCTAAGGAATCTCCTTGTTCCCCTGTCTTTCTTTTGCTCAAGTTCATTCCTCTTGAATACAGTTTCTAGAGATGAAAGCTGAAATCAGAGTCCTGTCAAGACATTGACACTCAATGGGCAGCACTGCTTTTAACTTGGCCTGCAGTTCACTGTGGGACTGAAAACAAAGTTGACAGCAGCACCCACAGGCTTCTGGTCAGGGAGACTTTATCAGCTCACCTTCCTGTCTGTCTTTTCAGCTGCAATTTATTCCCTTCTACGCCAGTCTCCCTAATTAATGCAAAGGATTTGTTTGTGTATAGCCCTAATAAATCATAATCACCTTAGATATAGCGCTTCCCCAGGCTCTGACCTTTTGCTTTCCAACCACGTCCTGTGCCAAGTAATGAGTGGGAGGATTGGGCAAGGATTTCCTATGTGCTGCCATCACCAGCAATGGAGAACTCAGACTTCCCTTCCTCATTTAGGCCTGTACTAGGGGCTACCACCATGAATTAATTATTTCCTGTATGAAAGCATTTCACCAAATTCAACAGTAATAAAGACAGAAAACGATCAAAAACCTGAACAAATTACTACAGAACTTCTAAAGCTTTTTAAAAGAAGATGGAAACTTCTTAGGGCTGGTGTTTTTGTGACAAAACCTATTCAACTCGATGAAAGGTGTTTTTTGTTGTTTTCGCTTGTGGTTTGTTTTTTTTTAAATAATAATAATTTGTAGGATACTCCAGAAAGGTTTCTTAAAGTGCTGTCAGGAAGAGGCTGATGGGGTGGGATTTTTGGGGCCTACTATGACTGTATGAATACTGGCCTCTCTACTACTGCAGGCTGCATCTGGTTTTCAAATAATTACATTTTCTGCAGCATTGCTGGCAGGTTTCTGGTGTGTGACTCTGGTGACTCTGGGAGCCCCATTGGGGCATAAGGCTGCACTGAGTCCTGGCAAGCCCAGATACTCTGGAATTTAATGGTGCAACAGAAGGAAACATGCCAAACATCTACCTGAACTACTATACCCTCAACACATTCCTCTCTGGTGTTTCTTGGCTGACTGCTTGATCCTTCAGCTCTAGAACTGAAAAAACTCTGGTGCTTGAAGTTGTATTTCTCACAACCTTTTATGTAGCATATGTGGCAAAAATACCTTAGAATATTATAAAGGTTCAATTTTCCAAAACCAAGCAAAACCAGAGAAATAACTGTCATGATATTGATGTATTTTTAGCTAATACTCAGATGGATGCTCATGAATTTAGATATAAATATGTGAAAATCAGAAGCACCTTTTTAGACATTTAGATTTTCAGTTTTTGTTTTAAGATACTGCAAAGTTCAGACTTTGCATGTGTTGTCTTTTAAAGCAGTCTTAACTAGAAAAGACATAATTATTAAATATACTTATTAAATTACTTATTAAAGACTAATACTATGACTCTAAAGACAGAAATTTATCCTGTTTCATCATAACCACTCACAATTCTTTCTTCACTGTGGATGGTTTGCTCAAAATCCCATCAATGCAACTGTTCCCTCCTCTTCTCCCCAGTGGATCTCTGTTTATGGGTCTGTTTAAAGCAAATACACAACTAGTGTAAAATTGTGGTCCTACAGAAACAAAGGAGCTTAGCACAGGAAAAGATTCGACATACAGCTAGCAAAGTATTATTAAGGTTATTTGATTTGTATTTTTGTAGTTTACATATGTAGATGATCAGGATCTCTGCTATAGATAGTAAATAGGTTTCTCCATTTGTCTGTTTGCCCTGTCACAAGAAAACAGTTTGGATTAGTTGGGACAGGAAAGCAAGTCATGGCAGTCAATGGGAAAATGAAGGGCAGATTTGCTGGAAATTATGGAACTAATATTTTTGTAAATTGTAGAGTATTTCAGATTCAAAATATGTGGAACTGTTGTTTATTTGTAGTTTTTTTAGTGATTATTGTGAACATCAGAGGTTGTTTCCAACAGAAACAATGTTTACGTAAATATTTCTTAGCTACATGCAGAGCAACATGTTTTAACTGGGTAGCAGTGACAGCACAGTAGTTGGTATGCACAACATGCTGCTGTACCTATTGCACATCGTGTGTAAGCATCAGCTCAGCAGGATTTTGGAAGTAATTTTGCCATATTTATTTGTAGGCTTGTTCCGTTTGTCTTGACCAGATCAATTAAAGCAAGGAATCCTATTACTATGCAATTAATGATTGCCCCTGTTAACTTCTTTTATCCCACAGATTTATGTCAAGATAGTCTTGTATATATAAAATTCCAGCCCTCTGTTGTTCTTGTCCGTAAAATAGACACATCTTCCACATGTCCCGTATCCAAATGGCTGTAATATGTCATAAGATTTGAGTCTCACTTTGCTATATTTCATGGTGCTGTTGGATGTAACAAAGTCCTTAGACCTCTGTTGGAGTGAAAGGAGTACATTCACTGCCTTCAACAAGACTTACATTAGACTCTGATTTGCTTAACACATTATTTTGGGAAGTCTGTGACTCCTAGACTTCACCCTTCCTTCCTTTTGGAAAGCTAATTAGGCTTTTAGAATCTCAATCATTATCTTAGTTGAGATTTGGGGAATTTTTGTTTGTTTGTTTTAAATCCTGGCATTGGAATATGGATTATTCATAGCCTAAGAAGACTCTCATGTTTATAGGCCTCTTGAGAAAATGGCATCAAAAGTCTACAATAAAAGCTAATCCGTATTTTAAATTACAGATACAAGAGTTTAACTAAACACAGAAAATACCCTAGTGTTCCACCCCACAAGGTCTTATCATGGTCAGCTTGGCTCCTATACTACAAAAACATCCTCAGCTCTTCAAATATGCCAAAAAACTTCCCCTGAGAGGCCAGCTTCAGCAAATAAAGCCCTCTACATCACCAATGTTTGCTTGTTAGACTTTGGATGAAGGAGTCAAAAACTTCTCTACTGAACCAACAAGCTGCCAGAGGAGCCTAAACTGCTGTAAGTATGGGAAAGCAGAACAGTTGAAACCATAAAGATAGGATTTGCGACAAAGTGATGTCACAGCCTAGCATACAACATTTTATAGTATACAAACAGGAAAATATTCAAGCTCCAGAATCCTTCTAGCAGCCAACCAGTTCTGCTGTAACATAGATGTCGCTGGGGAGTTTTTCAATAGACTTGCTGTACTGAGCCAAACTTAGGTCTTTAGTGAATTACTTGAGAAGCGAAATATGCACATCTGGGAACTGAACCAAACCAATACTGATATGTTAATCGTACAAGGCTTTCACTTGCTATCACATATAAATGAGGTTGTACATTGTTTTAGTTCTCTTTAAAACTTCACTGTGATTCTCCAGACAATTGTATTAATACACAGATATATACAGAATAAAAAGCTTCGTTGGTGGATATTGGATGACAGCATCAATAACCAGAATAAAAGTAAGTTCGTCCCTAAAGTAAGATATTATTTTTCTTTAAATGAGAGTAAGCTAGAGAAAGCAGTATATTACTTCTGAGGTGATAAAAAGGTGATTGAATACAGTGTAATGATGTTCAGATGGGAAACTGGGAAACAGAAATGGTCTGGAATGGGCAATTAGTTCAAAGAAAGGAAACATAAAAATGAGGTTAGAAATATAGAGGACACCTAAAAACTGTATTTGTTTTCTATAAAAAAAAATTCTTCAGAAACAAATTATTTCTAAAAGTTGACTAATAAAAAGATAGTTCAGTCTAAGGACAGCAGCAATTAAATTTCCAACAAAGATGTAATAGCAAATACATATCTGCTATGAGATGCCTATGAAACAAATATATGACAATTAGCAACCAAATAATTATTATTTTGAGGGAAAGAGAGCTCTGAGCCCCTCTTGAGACTCAGAGAACTTCTGAGGTAGGCATATACTGTGTGGAGCACTCTCCACTTGCACTTTGTGCTGACCATGACACAAGTGACATTCTGCCATTATTCCTCATTTATAAATCAGCAACAAAATAAGAAAATTACATCAATTTCACCTTTAAATTAGAACAGATATATTTTCTACTTATCTTCAGAGAAGGTTATTTGAGGAATTAGTGAGCATATGGCTTATGGCACTTGGCTTTCAATGTGAATCCTTTTACTCTTGGTCTTTAAAGGTCCCAACAAACCTAAGTATTTCTATAATTCTATGAAAATTTCTAATTATAAATCAAATCTGAGGAATGTCTCTACAACTTATCAATGGTTATTACATTCATAAAGCTGTTGAATTATGGAAGACCTTAGGATTTGTACTATTGTGCATTTGTTAGTAGGGCATGTGCCACAGCCATGTGTCCCTGGACTTGTTGAATCTGTTTGTACCAAAACCCAAGCATTGCACCTTTGTATCGTTTCCTGACTTCTTTAACCTAGGGCTGACTCAATACACTGGAGTAGACCATGGCCCAAGTAGGTGGCACTTGCCTGGGAACCTAAACTGTCTGGGTCAGTTCCAGCCACCAGGCAAATCAGGGGCCTTCATATGTTAAGCAGAAGTGCTCAGCCACAGAATTTAGAGGTAACTCATTTAGGTGGAAGCAGGTTTAGACAAGCATTTAATAGAAGTCTTTCTAACTTGCCACTTTGCAGGACATCTGGTGTTAGAACAAAGAACAAAAGGAAGGAACAAAGAAGAAGGAACAAAATCCAACAAATTCAGACAAAACAAAATAATGCATGGTTTCTTCTGGTGCTAGCTTTTACACATCAGAACCAAAGACTGCCACAGTCATGAGAAAACTGGATCAGAAAAATAAATCTAGAATTGCATATTTTGGGGGCTAGCTGAAGCCTGAATGTGCTCCATGTTTCTGCATAAGTGGTCAGGGAGCTCAAGCACACCTGAATGCAGTGACAGAGCTGAGTAAAGCTGCCTCCAATGGGTGCACTGGGACACTGCTGCCTGGATTTGAGACAGTGTCTGCCTTGCAGGAATCACAAAGACTTAAAACGGTGTGGGTTTTTTTCACTAACAGCACAATTTGTTTTTCAGTCCTGCAGATTTCTGTTCCTCATCCATATTTAGCAAACCATGAAAGCATCAGTGCCCAAAGGGGCTGAGGCCCTCACCTGCCACTTGAGCTACCTGAATTCATCCCTCAGATCCCCAAGCATCTTTTCCAATGCACCTGCCTGTGGAGGCACTGGAGTTGTCTGCCTGCCTAAATTACTGCCTCTCAGCATGTATTAACAACTGAGGTGCAGATATTTCCATGCTGTTACATGTTTAGGTCCTTCTTAAACAAGCTGTTAGCAGATCTACATTGCCTGCAGGTCTGCTTCTCCAAGTATTTTCTGTTTGTGCTGTCACAGGGCCTGACAAACAGTGTTCCTGGCAAAGGTTTCCTCCTGATTCATCCAACCAGTGCAACCTCTGGAAGACAGGACAGTCCATCCCCTGCCAAAATAGTGACATTCAGGGTATGTAGCATAACCAACATCCTTCTCATAAAAGGAAAATGAAAGACAGTACTCTCTTCTCATGAAAGAAGTACCTATGCTTTTGATACCTATGCTGAGGAAAAGGCACATGGTGATGAATTTAATATGTAAATGAATCCAGTCAGCACACAGGTCACAGAGTCTTGCCCTGCCCCTCAGCACCTTCTACTGGATTCACAGTCAATGTTTCAACTTCCAGGAGACTCCCAGGACTCCTTACACAGTGTCTGACAAAGCATCCAGGTACTAATTTGGAGTAGTGGATCCTCTCTGTGCTGTTAGCTGTTAGTGCGGGACATGAGAGGAAATGTGGGCAGGGAGAGCTGGGAAGCACAGAGCATGTCTCCCAGCCTGCCTGCCGGCCTGAGTTAGAAATCCGAAATTCTTGCTTTGCAAGAGACAGGTTTCCTTCCTCTGACGTTGGAATAAAGACCTTCTTAGAAAGGGATTGCATTTAATACAAGTACTTTGCTAAGGCTGTGGTGCCTACACCACAATGAATAAATACATCCTTTTTTGTGTACATGTATGTGATAGTTATCTAAGTGTGTAGTGGCAGTGCCTCAATACATGGAATTCCTATATCCCAGGTGAAGTTTTAACAGCCAGCATCATTAGTTTCCCAGCACTTGTTTTTCCAGGCAACAACAGGCAGAGGCAGCATAACACAACTCTTCTCTCATGAAAGTAAAAATCAGTGCTTTCTTTGCTTCTTTATTATCTTCTTTATGAACGGGCTTATGTGTTTCTACTTCTAACATTTGATTTTTAAAGGTTTTAAAATTTGGACTCAAGAATAAATGTCTCAGGTTTTCTAAGCTGGAGTAATTTGCTTTAGCCTGTTGGTGTGTTGCACCTGTATCAGCTTAGCTACACAAGAATTCTTTAGAGACTTTTGCATTAGAGATTTTTCATTTTATCTTCATTCAGACATCAGAA
The DNA here is from genome assembly GCA_013401255.1 of Urocolius indicus. NCBI lineage: Eukaryota > Metazoa > Chordata > Aves > Coliiformes > Coliidae > Urocolius > Urocolius indicus. Next base: position 169,076 of record WBNH01012601.1, read on the forward strand.
TGAGAGTCTAGCCAACAACTGAAAAGAGGGATTAAACTTTAAACAGTTTTACTAATAATGCTGAGAAGAAGTGGGCTGCATAAAGGACTTGCTTGCTGTGTCTTTGGCAAGTGTGAATGCTTGACTGTTATTAGCAAAATTCTTCATTCTTGTTTTCAGCACTTGATGTGTGCAAAAAAAAATAAAGCATCAGAAATTTTAGCAGAAGTTTCTAGTTTACTAGAGCCGTAGTACTAGCTCATATGTCTGAGAATCATAATCACCAGCGTTTTAAACTACAGCCATGTTTGGTGATACATGCTGAAACTCTTATGTGCTATGATGCTGAAGCATGTGCAGTATTCTGTGTGCCCAGAGATCTGTCCTGCTCACCACACGGTATTTCTGCTCATCACCTCAGCATGATTTCATAGAGGCAAAACTTGAGATTTGTCCTGTTGCTGTTATTTTGGCAGGGATGAGTCATTACACAGTCATGGTTCCCCTTCCTTAATACATTAAGGTAGATCAGCTTAATTGCATTGTACTTACCTAGTCTGACTGGGCCCTTTGCCTATTGAAATGATCTGTCACGTAGGAATGGCTGTCCACTCTGAACCTCTTATTTCTCCATACATGCTGCTCTGCCAACAATTTATATTTGTCTTGGGAATGCAAAACAGGATGGCAAAAAGACTGTGCATGAGTGAGAGAAACTAATGAACAAGCTCCATATTTGACAGCTTAAATGTGCTGAAACTTCTCAACATCTGAAGTTAGCTTTAAATGCTGGTTAGAAGCATGCCTGCTGACTGAAGCTTGGCCATTTTCAGGGAAGATGGAGGCCTAGAGAGTGTGCTCACAGCCTGTCAGGGTCAAGCTCTTGGCAGAGAAGGGAGACAATTCCTCCATCCTGACCAGTCCACTACTAATTAGGCTGGAAGCTGCAGATTCCGTGGTCTCCGGTGAAACGTTATCTCACTCCTTTCTTTAAGCTACCACATGTGAAGGTCACGTAGGTTGTAGGTGTTAGCTCTGTCTAGTCTCTGTTCTCCAGACCTCTGCAGTGCTATTTTCTGGCAAGATCCAAAACAGACAAAGGAAATGGATTTGCTTCAGCTCACCCTTCTGCTATCCTTATGTTGGGTAGTACTTTCCAAAGCCGTCCTTGCTATGCTGTTTAAGGCATTATCTAAGTCATTTTGTCATGATTGGTATGAATTAGATATTGAGCTAAAGCTGATTGGGAGGAAATGTGAGAGAAGCAGGTGATGACCAGCTGCTGAAGGAGAAAGCACTCATACTACACTCATACCTCAAGCCAAAGTTGAGCATCCATTTGTGCTGGAAACAACCTTGTACTCATTCGGGAGCACTAAGAGAACTGAGGTAAATAGTGGGAACCAGCCACATCCCTAACAGCTGCTGTGCCAGCATGTAACCCCTCTCCTAACAGCTTGCTGAGACTCCACCTGTACTTCTTTCATTCAAAAACCCATGGTTTCCTCCTGGTTCAGCCATCTGTAGCGTCTGATGGATGAAACCTCAGAGTGCTCCTTCATCTACTTGGTTCCTGCTAATGTCAGCTCTGTAGTCACCACCAAAGCACTGTTCAGCAGCATATCATTACTTTTGGCATACTTTCAGAGAAGAGGTAATCAGAAACACTCTGCAAAATATTCCCCTTCTTATCTTTCACTGTAAATTACTGGTCATTTAAATGTCAATTGTCATTATTATTTGGTTGGGTTTTTTTAACTTTGAGCTATTATAGAATAGTTGGTGTTGGAAGGGACCTCTCATGATCATTAAGTCCAACCCCACCTTGCTCCAACCAGGGTCAGATAAAGCATGTTGCTCAGGACATTGTTCAGTTGGGTTTTGAATATTGTCAAGGGTGGAGACTCCACAACCAGTCTGGGAAACCTGTTCCAGTGTTTGATCACCCTTACTGTATTTTTTTTAATTATTATATTTAAATGGAACTTCTTTTATTTCAGTGTGTGCCCATTGACTCTCGTCCTTTCAATGGCTATCATCACATTGCTGGTTTGTAGCCAGCTTCTAGTCCACCAGGTTTTCTAGGACCTGTTTTCCTGCAGTTCAGCACATACTGGTGCCTGGGGTTATTCCTTCTCAAGGACAGGACTTTGCATTTCCCCTGTAGAACTTGGTAAGTTTCTTGTTGGCTCATTTCTCCAGCCTGTCAAGGTCCCTCCGGAATGGTACCAAAACCATCTGGTACATCAACCACTCCTCTTGGTGTTGTACTGTCTGCAAACTTGCTGATTGTGCAATCTGTCTCTTTACGCAGGTCATTAGTGAAGAACAATCAGGTATTTAAAAGGTTGATAGCTTCTATCCACTGAAGGTTAATTTTCTCATTTGAGAATTTTTTAAATGAATATCCTATTTGTAGACAATAAATCCAAATTATTCTCCATTATTCACTTTTGTGTCTTAGGTGTAAAATGAAGCCATGTGATTATTACATGAATCATAATCCAATAAAACTGGCAATAGATTAGTTCCAAGAAAGTAGTTTTGTTTTCAGGATGAACCTGATGGAACAACCTTTAGAAGAACACTAAGACTTATTTTTGACTAAAGTTTATGTACAGAAAGTCTGTTTTCTAAAGAGGGTTTTGTGGCTAAAACACAGAACAAACATACAAAAAAAGAACAAAGGGTACATTAAAGGATACTCCCTAGCCCTGAAGTAAAACCTAGAAATGCTGGAAACAAGATGTTAAGATGTTCCTGCAGAAAGAAGTACATACACATATATAGATATAAAATAATATGTATATGTAAATGAAAGAAGTTACACTTTTGCTTTCCATCCAGCATGACCATAGGCTAATTTTGGCAACTGCTGAGTATTGTACATGTTCTCATGCTAATATACCTTCATTCTGTTGATGTAAACCTGTGCAAAAGTCAAGAGGCAGACCTAAGGTGAGGTAGTTAGTTTTGTACACAGACAAGCTTGCAAAACTCTCCTGTGTAAGAAGTAGAACAGCGACTAGAGTTCACACAAGGCTCAGAGCTCCCATGTTCTTTCCTAACAACAAAGAAGGCCACAAAATGTCTCTGATAATGTTGGTTTTCATTTCTGTCCTGCCACAATGTCTCTTTCTTTTTTGCCCTGTACTTTGTCATGCTCATTTTTATTCACAATGCAGAGCAAGAATGGGGCAAAACATAACTCTTGTTTGTCCCTTTATGCGTTCCCAGGCCGTGTTCCTGTTTGATTAGTAGTGTTTCCTTTTTCCTGCCCTTTGTTTATTAATGTAACACATTTCCTGTTTATTGGTTTATAGTAACCAGACAAAAATAATGTTGTTTAGGACGTGTAGAGACCACTGTCTTGAAAGTGCTGGAGGTTCAACAACACAAAATATTTGAATCTTACACTCCTTCCTGATGTGTTCACTTCCTCCTCCTGTTCATTCCTCCGCTTCCCAGAAACCAATTCTGCTCCATTTGTCATCACACTATCTTTGTTTTTTACTCACCCTAAAACCCTTCACTCACCCCATATTCTTATTTCTGCTGGTGGAAACTTAAATATTTTGGCAAGGAGAGAAAGAACCACAAAACAGGGTCACAGTGCAGCCAGTGTAAACGTAAGCTTCACAGTGCCAAAACCTCTTACTCCAGCATAACTGGGAGAGAAACAAGGTAGGACACAGCTCTCCATTGGCAAGACAAGTGCAGGGAAAACCAAACATCTGAGTGAAACTGAGCCCATTGCTGGGCATCTACCAAAAGCTGGATTAAAAAGTCTAGTTTTTAAAAAGCAGAAGTACTACTTTTGCTTCAGGGTATGCATTTTCAAGCTTCTCGTTACCATATTGAAGACTGCTGTTTAAAATTACTATTTTGCTTTTAAACAAAAGCTCACATTCATAGGTATCAGCCTCACAGCAACATCTGAACCTTTAAAAAAGCAGAACAATACAGATATCGCCTCAAATACCACAGGATCCCACTAGCAGACAGCCCTGTCTTCCTTTAGCACAGTGGGATGCCACTGTTGTTTCAGTGCCTGCAATATCTGTGAATTTGCTAGGAGTCTGGAAGCAAGTTATGCCAGTGTCTTCATGCATCAGGTTCTTCATTTGCCAGCCCCACCAGCATCTCCTGAATGTACACAGACAAGGGAATTGGAGATCTTCTTTAGGCCTGCTAGAGACATTGCATGCAAATATTCAGGACAGACCTGCTTTAAGAATTGATGCAAATGTACAGATTACATCTTTACACCTAACCCTAGAAGGACAGTGCAGGATAGGATAATAAATGCATCTCTTCTTATCCAACATGAAAGTTACTCCTTCCATCCACAGACAGGTCCACTGCGGTGTGCATAGCCACAGACCAGTATATTGACAAGTAGCTGCTTGCTACTGATCTCTGGCCCTGGCCATCACAAGCTGCTTTCCACTGCTTTCCACTGCTACAGAGTCATGGAGACCTGCCTCCAGTGTACTGTTGCTGCTCCTCCATCACTCTTGACTTCATCCTGACAGCAGAGTCTTGTCTGGTATAGAGGGGTTACCAGAGGATTTTGCAGCCTGGAGGTTGAAGATGGAGAGTAACATTACATTTAACAATGAACCTGACAGTTCCTTGCCACAAATGAGACCTCATAACCAGAAGGCTTAGGTGGTAAAGGGATGTTGAGAACCATAATTTTCCTTTTTGGTGACTGTAAAAGTATCTCTCCTTGCTAACCACTTACAATCTGTATAAACAATATTAGCAGCTTAAAGCATTATTGAGAAAGAACTATGTTTGTCCAGAAGATGAAGAAGATCCTCTAAAGACAGAATTTAGGACCAAGGAAACAGACCCTTCCATGATGGCTTTTATTATGCGAACATTCAAGGAAATATTTTGAAAAGAACTTGGAGAAACTAACTACTTGGAACCAATATTTCCTGCAGGTCCATTATAGATATAAGTCACAGCAGAGTTCCAAAATGCTATTTCTTAATGATTTTACTCCACCATGCAGAGCTTCACAGCGACAAAAATACAGTTGTAACATGCAATGTCACATAAGGAGTGAAGTTTTATAATCCCTTCAACTAAAGGAACTGAAGGTCTGGAAAGGTTATAGACAGCATTGATACTTGTAAGTACCCTAATGGGCAACTTCATCTAACTTTTCTTAAAGAGATTTTCTGCTCATGTGTTTGTTAGCCAAGACAATGATGCTAACTGTGCAGATGCCTAATTATAAACTTGTGTCTAACTTTAGGTGTAAAATGCTGCCTTAAGTTCCCTGACAGTCGTTATAGTCAAGCACTGAGAAGACAGCAACTGTGATCCAGAGCATTACATTCCTATCACCTGACTGGATGTTTAAGAATACAATAAAAACCTCCAAAACTGCAAGGTAATAAATTCTTGCCTTGAGAATTTTCATTTTCATAGGCATTCTTTTCTAGAGTGTTTTCACAGGCATTGATTTCCCTCAGGTAAAAATATATGCACCAGAGTCACATTTTCACATTTTTGTCTGAGTGTTGCCGCCCTCTGTTTGCCAAGAAGTTTTTATGCCTTTGTTTAACGACACGTAATTTGTAGCAAGTTTTATGCTTCAAAAGAAACACATAAAATTCTGTTTATTATTCCATTCTTTATTTGTCACCGAGTTCAGCTTGTCCCACTATGGCATTGAATAGTCATTTGCTAACTTAGACAGCAGATAATCACCACTTTCATCTCCAAGAATTAAAATACTTCAGGGTGGTGCTTGTGAGTTTTTGTGTATACAGGCATACCCTTCCCCTGCCCCCAACCAGCCACAGCTAACCACAGACAAATCTCGACATATCTAAGTACCATTTTTCCTTGCACAGCAGCGGGAATGTGTCCTGAGTCACCCCAGTATGCTCTTTTCCTCTAGAACCGTACAATTAGCATCTGTTTTTAGTACTTAGCTTTCAGACAGAAGGGGATACAGAGGAGTCCCAGTTGTTAGTTGTTGCTATGGACTAATCGGTAGTAGAGTGCAAAATTATACCCAGCAGAAGGAACTACAGGGATCATTCTTCCAAATACATTCCAACATATTTTTAACCTCCCTCTTCACCTCCTTTTCCCTTGGCAGAAATAAAGCCTCTTGGAGACGGAGAGTTAAGAGTCCCATTGGAGGGCCATGCAGTGGATGCATGGATGGAGGGGAGAATGGAGCAAGTATAAGAAGACAATAGATTTGTATGTTGTATCCCTGCACAGTTAGTTTTTATAAACTCAGGACTTGAGTCCACAGATGAAGAAAGGAACCCATCACCTCCACCCCAGCACAGAGGGTTCATGGAAAGGCTTGGGTTTATTGGAAGTTTCCTCTCCCTTTTCACTTGTAATGCACCAAAGCATGGCTGCAGGCAGGTCACCACAAGCACTCTGAGCTGCTAGTGTTTTGCTACCTAGTTTCTGAACTTGTATAACAGTATTTTATGTGCAGCATAAAGGATGTGGAGAAGGATGAGGAGAAGAGTAACATTTTAGGAAAATTACACATCTCAACCCTTTTCAAGGTCAACAATTTGATGTTACCTGCAAAGGACTCAAAAGTAAGCTACATCTCTGACACTGCCTAATTGTCACCTCTTTGTGGTGCAAATATCAGATTAAACAACGCCTACTACCTTTGCTAGTTTCCATGTAGGTTCTTTGAACAAGTGCAGCCCAGGTTGCAGAGGCATTTGTATACCTCTTTTCCTTACCAAATCAAGCACATTATGCAAGTGCTTCAGTAAGGAGAGACGGTTATAAAGTTTCTGTAATCCAGTGGCCTCAGCTCAATAGGATGCTCTTCCTGAGAGAGGTGGACTATGAGTCATGCCCAGAAGTAATGTTTGTTTAATTGTGGCTGTGAAAAGGAAGAGATGAAAGGAAGTAGTGGAGTGCGGAGCATGAAGCTGAACATTGTACTTCGCCAGCATTCCCTGTTGCTGCAGGCTACAGAGACTTTAGCATTTCAGCCTTGATGCTGGCATGTCCTGGAGAACAAGCTGTATGTATGGATAAGTGAAAACCTGGCTGAAATCTGTAAGCCAGTTCAGCTACTTAATATGGGACATAGTCTTATGGTCTGCAATGCATGCTAATGAACAGAGAGAGTCATTCTTAAAAGTACCATATCTTTACCTTCACAATATGCAATGCAATAGTTTTAACTGTGCAACCACCATGACCTACCTAGTACACCAATAATGGCTGGGTTTACGTTTTTTCTACTCTTCCAGTCAGATATAGGCACAGTTTCATTGTAGCATTCTGCATAAGGATTGAACAAATGATGATTTTACTTTGCATGTGCTCTTACATGTGATACTAGAGTTGTGCAAGTCATGACACGTGAACATCGTGGCCCAGTTCTTTCTAGTTGTAAGGTAAGCTTAGACCACGGATGCCCATATTTTCAAAATGCTTGCAGTTCTTGTGTATGTTGCTTTGACTCCTCCCTCACTGTTTACTCAGCCATTTTGCCATTGTCTGCAAGCAAAATTCTCCCCACTCTCTTTCTGTTAAAACAACCAGAAAGAGTCAATGGTAAATAGTCCATCTTGTTACATGTATTATACCAAGTATCTGTCGGATCCAGCTAGGAGGAAGTCTTTATGTATTTGACTACATATCTTTTTTGAAAGGATAAGCTATTTTGATGTCAAAACACATTAGCAGCTAGGCAAGATGGCATTTCCATGGTTTTCTAAACATTCAGCCCTGAAAATTGTGAAACAGCAGTTCTAATCCTAAGTACTTTGGGCCATACTAGGCCTATCTTAAGCATACGTACAAATTCACATAGATTGTTTTTCTGCATCTCTTGTGGCAGAGGATAGTATTCAAAGACCCTGAACTTCTAACGCCTGTGGCTATGTCAAAAGTAGGAAAAATCAAGGTAATTTCCCATTCCTTCAGTAGACTCCCTCCATACAGTTTGCTATGACTTTCATTGAAAAACAGTGTGTGATTATATCATGTCAACAAGATATTCCCTGTAAATTTTATGACCTACAATTAACTTACACATGTAACTTGTTACAGTTTGCTACTGAATTCCAAATAAGTGGAATTAGAAACTACACAGTGGAGACTAGTGAGAATCAGCTCTAGCAAATACTGTGTGTCCAGGGTTTTACTCTTGATATATGGTTTGGCACTAGGCTTTAGGATTTGCCTGTTCTGAATTTGAAACCAGCCTCAAGGTCTGATACACCATTCCATCGTAGGGTCAAGTCAAGTGGGCATCAGTAGGACTCTATAGTTTATCCAGATTATCAGTACAAGACTGAAATGCTGCATGAGAAGAGTGTTTCAGCAGTCTTGGTGCCTGTGAGGTGGTGGCTTTCATTTTGCAGATGGAACACAGCACAGCAGATAGATGTCCATGTTGGAAGCAGTGATTACAATCTCAATTGCAATACCAACAATCTCAGTATGATTGGAACTCACTTCATATAGGATTTCAAAGGATTCAGTCCTCATGGTTGTCAATAAAATGGATCCCCTATCTAATACAGACATGGACTAACTTCAAAACTGTTTATACTAAGGTAATTTTGTTATCCCATTTATCTGAAGAATCCTTCCCAGAGGAGCTTAGCATAGCAAAACTACAAGGAACTATCTATTATTTGGGTAATTAAGGAGAGCATTGTTACTGAGAAAAAGCTTAGTTTTGACCCTGCTAATTAATAGCTATCTTTCTAAAGATCAAAGGAGGGAACCTGATCAGGAACAGATGCTGTTATGTATGGTTATTTACATTTTCCTGTCCTAACACGCTTCTAATGATTTATCTTCCTTTTTGCCAAGGGTAATTCCATGGTTTTATGAAAGAAAATGGATGTGTCTGTTCTTGGCAGATGACTGCATATCTAAGATTGTGCTGCCCTTGAACCGTAAGTGGAATTTTCCTCAGAGTGAATGAGGATTTCGTTCAATTTGTATCATCACAGTTCAGGAAGGGAAAAATCCTGCTGTCCTCAGAGAGATTTTCATGGGGAGTGATGAGACACCGGTGATACTCCACTGGGCAAAAAAGTTGCAAGACTTGAGCCGGAGGGCACTTGTAACATAGAGGTTTCTGTCTTTCCCTTCCTGCAAGAGTTAAGTTGCAGACAGTAGAGAGGCATGTCCCCACTCTCCACATTTTGGGTCCCTGCAGAGAAATGTGATATTCCATATGCTTCAAGACAGTAGATGCTGTTTGTAACTCAGGCTGGAGAGGTGACATGCCCAAGCAGCAAGAACCTCTTATCACTGTGTTTATGTCAGTAATCCAAGTTCAGACACTCAGATCCATTAATGAAAAGTAAACACTACTTAAGTTGAAACTGAACAAAAACTGTGTTGGTGAAATCTAATGGTACTGAGCTCAGTTTCCATTTAGAGAAACTTAGAATAATGACCACAAACTTCTTTTAAAAAGAATAAGGCAAATAGCTCAGAGAGACAGCAGAAAGATGTCAGAAAATACAGCAGGGTAGTAGGCAGGAGAAAAAGATGGGGAGAGAGGAAAAATCTCTTACTCCAAGCTAGATTTTGTGTGCATGCATATCCTGCATATAGGCCACTCACCCATGACATATGGATTTTGGAAGGGTGTTATTCTACCCCTTATACATAGCACTGGCTTTCCTTGTAACTAGGGAAACATTTATTTTAAAAATTGAATCAACCCTGACTAAAACATGGGTTTCAGTTACAGGAAGAACAGGTTCATGAACTCCAGCTAGATTTCTGAACCCTGCCATCTTAAAAAAAAAAATCCCATGTCTGCAAAATTCTCAAGCTCCAGGGAGCTTACCTCTCTCTACATCACCATGCAAACTACCCTGTAAGGGGTTTCAAACTGAATGAGGCAAAATAGCTACTAATACTAACTCTTAACCAACAGGAAAGGAAGAAAAAAAAGGGAAAATGGCTTCTGTGACTGTCCCAGGGAGTAGAGCTACATGGTTTTCTGCACTAAGGCAATACTATAAGCATGGCATCTAAAAATTTATGTATTCCAGACAACTATTAATGGTAAAGTGTGACACATTCAATTCTTGCAAAGTAGGATTAAGAAAGCTCTTCCATTCCTTTTGTTCCTTTGCAATCCCTAAGTAAAGATTTGTAGTCCTGGTGAAGTCACCTCCACTCCTTGCCCATAAATTATTTTGCCAACCAACGCAACCTCATTCGCCACTGCTGAATATCTACAGCAACTGAGGCATACTGTTGTTTGCAGAGTGCAGCTTATGTTTCCACTATTGAGTGCAGCTGTTTTAGCTCTTGCTCTTGCTTCTATACATATGTAGGGCAGTTCTCAGAATAGAATAGCTGCAGATTCATGAGGAAGGTTTAGTTGATAGAAACATTTTACCTCTGCTGAGCGCTTTGCAGCTTTCTGAAGACCTATATCTGCATAGCCAACTGCTATTAAATAGTATATGCATTAAGTTTCTATTAAAACTTTAACATCCGTTTGGTCTCATATCAATTTTACATCACTACAGCCTCACAAAATGAAAGCCCTGAGTGGCTTAAACTATAAATAGAATCAAACCTGTTGCTTCAAGTCTATGTAAATTACAATATAGAGTTACTAACTCTGATTTTCATGCAATTAATTTGGATTGCACCTCAGAATAAGAAGCCTTGCCCACTGCTCTGGAACTTTCATTTGTTGTTAAAGAAATTTTTTAGCTTTTTCCCAAACTCTGAGCTACAACTTTTGGTAAGTTCACTTCTTCCACCTCCTACCTGCCCAGAGTCATTCAGTGCACATGTAGCTTGACAATATGTTGGTTTGACTAGGACATGAGCAAGCAAGAGTTCAGCTGGTCACATCTGAGAACATCTGGCACTTGGGATACAACTTTCAGTGTTATTTCTGCCTGTAAATTTTCAAACATACTGTTGTGTGAGTTCAGCATCTGCAGCTTCCCTGCATAGTTAGACTCATCTGCAGTGCATATAGAAGAACCTTGGGAGATTTGCCACGTTCAAGAACAAGACTGCTTTGTTTGTTGCAGATGTTTACGTGACCAGATATACTCTGCTGAACAGTAGTTGAAAAATATCTGTGGCATGTGCTTCATCCCAACCACTCATTTGCTTTCCTTGACCTACCCTTTGTGGAGAGTGTGGAATGTTAAACATCTCTTGTTGGTCTGCCCAGCTTCTGCTTTATTTACACTTACTCTCCCATTCCCTTATGCTGGGGCACCTTTCAGGATGCATTTTTTTTCTTGCTCAGTGTAATGGAGTGCTGGGAGGGACAGACTTTTCAGCAGTAAGGGTGTGGACCTTGACTGTTAAGACTGGAGTCTGTACCCACTGAAGCTGCATGTAGAGGCAGAGGTATAAAGCAGCAGAAAAAAAAAAAAGAAATCATGCTTTGTGACTTGCTGAGCAACACATTCCTTTTCCTGTTGATCTGGGAAGAAGTATTTTTAAAATAGTAGGTAAAATTCAGCTGTGCTGGAACATTTCCTATTGATGTAAACAAGTTTTGGACCCTTGAAACCTGCTAGCACAGTAATCAGAGCAGCCAAGAGTCTGCGCTTTCAGTCAAACTAGTTTACAGATTTTAAACTATTACAGCAAAACTAAACTGTAATGACACTTAGTGATAAGTCAGACAGGTTCATTCCAGTTTCAGTAAGACCACTCAGAAGCTGCTTTAAAATAACATTAAGTAAAGCTCTGTGCCACTTTTTGCATCAAATTTGCCTGTAGATTATCTTGTAAATATGTGAGATGATAATTAAAGAATCAGGGGGAAGCTGACAGACAGAAAATAGTGCAATGTCTGTCAGCCAGAAATTCTCAGTTATATATGGATTCAACTCTTCCTGCAGACTTGAGCTGTTGCCTCAGAATTCAGCTACTTTCAAAGCTGAATGATGCTTTATGTCACATCTTTGTGAGGTGGTGTAATGCCAGAGCTTCCATATATGTTGTTTATTTCTAATTTCAAATGCTATGTATTTTGAAAGCAGCTACCATCTTTCCTTCTTCTGGATTATCCTTTGCATTAAGAGCAAGGGAAAGAGGAAAGCTATGTTCACCAGAGAGGTTGCAATTGAACAGGAATTTTAAAGGAGAGTCCTTAGAAAAGTGTGGAGAAGCTTCCAAAGCTTCTAAAAAGCATTTTTCTCATCATATGTCGTGGTAGATGCGAGCTCCTGAAAGCTCACCATGATGGTCTCTCATATAATATATAAGATATAAAATACTGGTGCTACATAGATTGTAATCCCACCTGAATTACATTTGAAAATTCATACTCTCAAGTATGAAACATTATAAATATCTTGCTATTAGAAGATTAGGTTCTGTAATCCTTACTTATTTTGAATTGAGCTCACAGACCAAAGCAATCCTATGGGATGTAAACAACCAACTTACATAAGAGCAGGGGTAGAAATGAGGCCTCACTTCTGCTCTGCTGGGTACAAATTAAGTACCTAAAATATAAAGAAATCTTCAGCCCAGGTTTAGATCCAGCTGCCAGCTGCCTTCTGAGCTCCAACCAGAGCTTGAAAACAGCAAGTCTGTGTCTTAAATCTTAGCCAAGTCTTGGTGTGTTTCTTGGTGATGAAGGGGATATTTGCCTGCAGTGAGAGATGCAAAGCAGACCCATAGATTCCTCATCCTTTTAGCTACAGAGCAGAATAAGAAGGGTCTTCACAGTGGCAAAGGGATGCACAGCTAATTCACTCGTGCTAGAGAGAAGCCTGAAAGTTTGATGGTGAGGAAAAAAAAGTCCGAAAGATCTGTCAAAAAATAATGCCATCTTATTTTTCCTCACTGCTGAACAGACGATCAACATTTCTTATCAATAAAGCGATTATTCATGATCACAGTAATCTGATGGAAAGATTTTATGAAGACATCTGAAAATAACTTTATTTCCAAGGATTTACTAGGGGAGAGGGTAGGAATTCCATGTAAAGCCTACATTTAAAGTGCTCAAATTCCTTGTGGTTTCTCATCTTCCTGGAGGTAAATTCATAAGAGAAAAAAATATGTACCAACTTTTATGCCATTGCACAAGAGTACTATAAGATGATCAGAGAGATTTACTCACTGAGTAAACAAAATGAACAAAGTTTATTTAAGGTAAGGCTCTGCACTGCATTGGGGCACTAGTGTGATTGTAGGGAAGGAGCACTCAATGCATAAGGCAGAAGAGCAGCCCCAGCACTGCTTTCTTACCAGCGGTAATGGGAAGAACATGGAAGAGGGAAAAAAATCACCAAGTAGGTTATGTAAGCAACCTATAATGTGAGAATTGGGTTTTTAGTCCCAAATATGCTATCAACTGCTTTAGTGACCTAGGAAAAATCATTTAGCCATGTTGTACAATGATCTCAAACTGATAATATATTTACAGTATTTACTGTGTATCCAAACCTTGGTGCAATTACAGAATCACAGAAGGGTCCTTGAAAGATCATCTAGTCCAACTCCCCTGCCAGACCAGGACCTCCTAGAGCAAGTCACACAGGAGCTCATCCAGATGGGTTTTGAATGTCTCCAGAGAAGACGACTCCACAACTCATCTGGGCAGCCTGCTCCTGTGCTCTGTCACCCTCACAGTGAAGAAATTCTTCCTTGTGTTTCTTTGGAACCTCTTATGTTCCAGTTTGTACCCACTGCCTATCACTGGACATTATTGAGAACAGCCTGGCTCCATCCAGTAGCCTGGCTCCTGACACCTACTCTTAATGTATTTGTAAACATTAATGAGGTCACCCCTCAATCTCCTCCAAGCTAAAGAGCCCCAGCTCCCTCAGCCTTTCATTATAAGGGAGATGCTCCACTCCATTATCATTTTGGCCCTGTGCTGAACTTTCTCCAGCAGCTCCATGTCCTTCTTGAACTGAGGGGCCCAGAACTGGACACAATATTCCTGATGTAGTATCGTGAAGGCAGAGTAGAGGCGGAGGAGAAACTCTCTTGACCTACTGCCCTGTCATGGTTTAGCAAGGAGTTGCTTTTGCTTTTGCTTGGTAACAGGTGGAGCGGATTGCAGTGAAGACCCGGTAAAAGTTTTTTAGACTCTCCCCCGACTCCTGGGTTCAGACCCACCCCCTGGCCCGGCTGGGCCAGTCTGGCGCCTCTGCGATCACTATTTAGGGGCAGGAATTTGAGGTGCCAGGCAGGAGGTGTAAGGGTGGTACAAGATGAAGACGACCATGCGGACCCCACAGTCAGAGAAGGAGGAAGGAAGGAGCATCAGACCAGAGACCTCCCTCTGCAAACCGTGGTGAGAGTGCAGGTGGTACCCCTGCAACCTATGGATGGCAACGGCAAAATTGAGAGCCAGCAGCAGCTTCACATGAGTGCGCCCGGACGGGCTGGAGACCGTGTAGGGGAGGCGGTCATGGCACAGGACATGC